>OX336373.1:58535665-59135665 GCA_946902895.1 Fragum fragum
AGTGAGATAGAATCTGAAATTTTTTTCCTGCAATATTTGTTTGTTCTAAATATTGTTGAAATCGGCTAATTGTTAATATTGAAAAATTTATGCATTGATGTAAAGAATGCGTATGAAATCACCACCATTCTAAACGTTTACCTAATTTCCATTGAATGTGTGACGTCATCACAGCTAACAACGCCATTGTAAATAACAATAATCCATAACTAAATTTTTCTGAAATTTTCCTCTGCCCCGGGAAAGTTCCCAAAGTTTCGAATTGTTTTGCACGTTCGTTAACTACTCCATTCGACGTTATCGTGTTAAAGGATTGGTCATTAGAAAAAATACTTTATCATTACAAGCATGAACAAGAAAGAGTTAAACAGATTGATTGATTTAATGGGATTTAACGCCACTTTTAACAGTATTTCAGTCATATCACGGCAGCTGGAGCACATAACAATAGTATTTTATGGTATTTCTCACACCAGTACTACCACTACATTCTTTCCTAGCCTCCAGCTGCTATCCCAGATCGAACCCATGACTCTCATGATTGAAGATGAGGAGTCTGACGCGCTACCGACTGTGCTTTGATGAGATGCGCTCTTTTCGTCGAGATGAAAAATCCCGCTAAATTTGATTTTAAGACGTTTAAAAGAACGATTTTGTTGTTGTTGTTGTTGTTGAAAATATTCGATGTAGCCAAGGCTACTCGTTTAAGCCAATACTAGTTATAAATTCCTTATTTAGATTTCTTTAGATTCTTATTTAGCGGCTTAAAAATCTTAATATGAGGCACGCTATATCTTTAAAATCTAAGAATCTTAAGAATCATGAGGAAAAGAACGCGCCTCAAAGGTGCGTTCTTTTCGTCGAGATTATCAAGATTCCTATCAAGATTTTTAAGATAAAGCATTTTTAGATTAAGATTTTAAGCCGCTTTATAAGAATCTGAGGTATTCTTAATGAGGAATTTGAGCGTTCTCAGCAATGGCATAAACGAGTAGCCTTGACGACGTCGAATATTTTCACTAAAAATAACAGAAATTCGTTCTTTATGACACCCAAAAATCTTATTTCGCAGAAACTTCATTTCTACGACACGCACTTTTATTACAACGCACTTCTGATTTTTGTGAAATATCATGCACTTATTCAGTCTTGGTCCCAGACACAAATTTTGTATTTTCTCAATGTTTTTATCGAGTCGAAAAACTCACTAGGAAATGTTTCTGTTGTTCACCGATGTTCGATTAACAAAATTTGTAACCGGGTTAACTGCAAGTTTATTTATATTTAATGAGGTTGTATCGCACACATCGTCGGCCCCTACATTTTACACTCCATTGGATATAGTGACGTAACGTAGTCAAAGTACCGAGGGAACCCGACCATGCAACTCGCATAGCTTAGACCTGGTTACGGTTAACCCGACTTTTCTGGATACTATACCAGTAGACTCTGAAAAGTAGTTAATATCATTTTAGAAATGAAGAGAATATTTTGTTTTGTTTTGTTTTCATGGAGGTATGAAACGAAAACTCTAATCGCACTGTATACATTCGCTGAGTGCGGTTTTCAGATTTTTCATTGATAGTGTAATGTAGATGACTCCTTTTAAAAAGTTACACAGTTACACAGAGTTACCAAAATCGAATTCAGACGATTAAAAGTTAGAAACGGTAGATTCATAAAAAGCTACACTCTCCGAGAGAAATATTGTGTTGGCATTGCCACCTATCTATCTCTATCTGTCCGTCAGAATGTCCATCTGAAATAGTTTACAAAAATGATGAAATATCATGCACTTGTTCAGTCAAATAAATTATAAATATTTTTTTTTATTTTCTCAAACTTCAAAGATTTTCAAAGTTTTCACTATATAAGCCTATGTTAAATTTTTGACATCCGGGAATGGGCTAACTTTAATCATGAGGCAATAATATGTACAATCTTGGTAGAGGTCTACCAGATGATGCTGTATACCAAATATCAAAGTTCCAGGCCTTTCTGTTTGGGAGAAGAAGATTTTTACAAATTTCACTATATAAGCCTATGCGAATTTTGTGACATCTGGAAATGGGCTAATTTTAATCCTGAGGCAATGATTTTTCCAATCTTGATATATAGAGGTCCACAAGATGATGCTGTATACCAAATATCAAAGTTCTAGGCCCTCCTGTATGGGAGAAGAAGATTTTTTAAAAAATCACATGTTTAAGCCCTTTATAAAACTTGTGACGTTCGGGAATGGGCTAATTCCGTCTCTGGGGCCATGACTTTTCCAATATTGATAGATGATGCTACATACCAAATATAAAAGCTATAGACCCTCTAGTTTGGGAGAAGAAGATTTTTGAAATTTTCACTATATAAGCCTGTGTTAAACTTGTGCATTTGGGAACTTGCTAATTTCGACCCTGGGGTTACACAATATTGATAGAGGTCCACTAGATGTTATACCATATACCAAATATCAGAGCTGTAGGTCTTTTGGTTTGGTAGAAAAAGATTTTCAAAGTTGTCACTATGTGAGCTTATGTACCCCAAGCACCTTTGACACCCCCCCCCCACACACACACACCCTAGCACGGCCGTTTCTATACAGATTTCTTTTTCTTGTACAAACTTGATAGTCCTTGCCCTAAAGACTCGAAATACCAAATGTGAATCTAATCTGACAGCCGGTTCATGACAATTAAGATTTTGAAAGATGTACCTTTTTTTGCCCCTTATGGAGCCCCAAGGGGAGATAACTCCATGACTTGTAAAAATCTGAAGCGCCTTCCCATAAGGAAGCTTCCTGCCAAGTTTGGTTGAAATCCACCCAAGGGTTCTTAAGAATAAGTCGAAAATGTAGAAGTTAACGCACAACGTACGACGCACGACGACGGACAAAACACGATCGCAATAGGTCACCATGACCTTCAGTCAAGTGACCTAAAAAGCCGAGGAAAATATTGTTGTCGATGAAGAACTTGCTTGTTACAAGTATTTTGCTCATTATCTACAATGTTACTTCCCCATAAGAATTTTTTAAACTCCACTGGCTGAAATCCAGTTGACTATTTACATGGCGTGGGGTCCGTCGTGCGGCTATCCGTCCGGTCGTCCGTCCGTAAACTTTACCTTTAAAATCTTCTCCTCGGCGTGTATTGAGCAGAATTAAAACAAATTTTACATACATGATCCTTGGGAGACCATTTATCAGTTCCCACCAAAAAATTTCGTTCAGGTGATAAACATGGCTTTTATTGTCTTAGCTTATTTCCGTATAAGGTGAAATCTTCGAAAATGATTTTCTCAGAAACTAGTGGATGGAATTCAGCCAAATTTCGCAGGAATAATCCTTTGGTGACTCTTATCAGATTCAAAAAGTTTTGAGCGTATGAAAGGCGTGGCTTCAATGGGCGGGGCTTCAATCCATATACGGTATATACTGAAATCTCAGACACCAGTAGATTGATTTTAACCAATTTTCAAAGGAGTTATCCTTTGGGGATCATTTATCAGAATTCTCCAATGAATTTGATTGGATAAAAGGTTGCTTTTGGGTTTGAGAGGGGGCTTATTAACATAAACGGTATATATACTGAAAACTTTGAAAATCTTCTCAAAAACCTGTTGGTGGCTTTCAACCAAACGGAATAATCCTCTTGTGTCTCTTTTTCATATTCTTACATATAATTTTGATCAGTTAAGAACATGAGCATTTATGGTTGTTGCTTATGCCGATATACGGTATAAAGCGACAGTTTTGAAAAGTTTGTTTATACCTTTCCATCTGGCATAGTTAATTAATTTCACATAAATTAACTTTAGATATGTAAAGTAATGAAAATATTGAAATGCTTCTCTAGAACTATTTCAAAGAGATTAGTGACTAGATTTAATTGCTAGATATGACAAATATGAATCAATTTGTATTGAATCCTTGAAAACACCATTAGTACATTCAAGCCTTTGGAGCAATACAAGCGCTCAAGCGCCTCTGTTATAATTTAATCAACTAAACATAGTCGTCTGCAGCCTCTTGGAAATTCGACCGGTCTAAAATTTTGTCGTCTGGTAATTGTTAAGTGTTAGTTTATATCACTAACATTATTTGATCTTTTATATTCAATGAAAATCAGAAAACAAATTTCGAGATGTCTTTAAAAAAATTTCTACTTTGAATATCATCAAATATTTGAAGTCCAAACATCCCAGAAAGCATAAATACAGCGTTGTTGCCATAAAGAACCATTTATTTGAAACTGTTGTTGAAGATATAAAATCATAAATCCTTATAACTTTGTGTACATTATTTTAAGCTGGTACTTATATTTACCTTCCAGAAAGCGCGTGGATTTAGCTTTTTATGTAAATAATCCTAATTTCATAACGCAATTTCTTCTCTAAAATTTTTTCTTTTCTTTCTGACATTGGGTTTAATTTTGCAATTTTTGGTCGGGTCTTTTTGAAACTCGGTCTTTTTTACCAGACGCCAATTGTCTGGACAGTGATTGAACCTCAACGTACGTGAAAGAATTGATTCATAGAATTCAACAAGCTTGTTCCGAATGGTTATTTACATTCCAATCCAATGACTCGGATAATAATCTTTCTGTTCAAAACCTCTGGAATAATTTGAGTTTGGAATGGGATACAATTTATTGTAAATAGTTAAACCGGTTTCATTTAGCCATGCTCCCCACCAGCTGTATGTCCCCGATGTCACTATATTATGATCACATTGTGTCAGAAGGTAAAGATCCCTACCTGCGTCGGGGAAAGGAGAAATATACACGTTATCCCCCTTAATGTTTTCTATACACCAGGGTTTGTCATCACTCACGACTATCAATGAAAAATTAAAGGGGCTAAGGTAATTTTTCATGTACGTTATAGAGCTATTAATAAATTCAATCCTTGCCGAAACACGGCCATCTTTGATCGTTCTTTTTTTAGCCATGTCTTTTCTACGAATGTGTATGCATACTTTGGGTTTCTCTTGAAACCATTCAGCAGACAAAAACTGGTTTACATCTTGTAATATGTTATCTTTAAATTGAAAAGATGATCGAACAAAATCTGATTGGTTTTGAAAGTAACGAAAACTCTGCCTGAATCCTCCTAATGTCCAGTTGAATTTAGGGGATATTTTTGAGAATATTACAGGGTCGTATGTTGCATAGCCTTGCTCCCCTATGAACTCGAACGTATAATTTTCCCGTAGTATTTCCACATTTTGAAGATCAAATATTGGGTCAAGATAGCGTAAGTACACAGGCGTCCTCACTGCTTTAAAGCAGACAGTTTTTGAGATGGCAAGTAATGATGCAAATCGAAATAATTGATTTCCTGTTCTGCCCGAATCGAAGGCCAGTGACATCAGATGACTATTCCAGAAGTTTTCGCTACAGTTGTGTTTATTTCTTTTTTTAACTTTACCTAAATCTGTATCACTAGAAACCTTGAAATTTGATGAACTGGATATGATCTGATATTCTTTTACAGAATCGGTCGTAGAAACTTGTTCACCTTTCGTTGTCAACGTTGACCTTTTCTGTTCTTTGGGAGAGAGATTCTTTCTGAGTTTGTTTTGCGCTTTTCCAGTGTAAAACATGAGAAAAAATACTCCGAAGAAGCAGACCAGAGTCAGTCTTTTGTATGTCTGTGAAATGGAAGGTCGCCAAAAGAAGCGTTTTTTCTGAAAGAAAAAAAAAATTAGAGATGAGTTTATTTCTTTACTGAAAAAAAAATCTGATTATTTCTTACAAGTTACAGTCATTTATGATATTTGTAACAACCTTAAAATTAATAAACTTCTTAACCCCCCTCTCTCTCTATCTCTCTCTGTCTCTCTCTCGGCCTCTCTCCCCCTTCCTCTCTCTCTCCCTTCCCCCCTCTCTCTCTTTCGATCTCGCTCTCTCTTCCACTATCTATCTATCTATCTATCTATCTATCTATCTATCTATCTATCTATCTATCTATCTATCCATCTTTCTTTCTATCTTTCTATCTATCTATCTATCTATCTATCTATCTATCTATCTATCTATCTATCTATCTATCTATCTATCTATCTATCTATCTATCTATCTATCTATCTATCTATCTATCTATCTATCTATCTATCAATCAATCAATCAATCAATCAATCAATCAATCAATCAATCAATCAATTCATCCATCCATCCATCCATCCATCCATCCATCCATCCATCCATCTATCTATCTATCTATCTATCTATCTATCTATCTATCTATCTATCTATCTATCTATCTCACATTTGTTGACCTATGATTTGACTGCCATCGATTACAATAACAACAATACAATACTTTATTGGCGTTAACTATACAGTTTCTTGTCAAACACACGTAAAACATTAACTATCATAAGCAAAACATGTACAAATAGGTGGACTGTTTCACTGAAACTACACCAGCTTTATAAAGAAATTGTGTTTGTGTAATGAGAAAGCTGTGTTAAGAGAAAACTGTGTCATGTGAAAGCTGTGTAAAATGAAAGCTGTGTCATGTGAAAGCTGTGTAAAGTGTAAGCTGTGTTGTGTGAAAGCTATGTAAAAAGAAAGCTGTGTCATGTGAAAGCTGTGTTATGTGAAAGCTGCAGGCTATCAATACCACATTTGAATGTTTGTTTGTTTCTTCCTTGTATTGATTTAAGAACAAAAAACACTTTATCTCCTGCAGAATAATCTATAAACTTCGTATTTTTACGACTTGCAGACAACTTTCTATTTTATTTATTAATTTTTACTATAAAATATGAAAAATGCGTGATTTATTCCATAATGATATTCTAAAATAGCAATGTTTATTTCCTGAAAATGTTCTCGGCCAAAAGTTAGACAATAGCAATTTCTTCAAAAAAATATTCCTGCTTTTGAAGAACATAAAATTAAAGGGGAAGAAGAAGAAAATTCATGTCAATAATGGTTTGAACAACATTATTTATCAACGAAATACAAAGTTTACAAACAAACAATGCAACGTATATCAAACATATCATCTAGATCCTACAAATATAGAAAAGATAGAATATTTGATCATGGGAGTATGATTACAAGTACGTGATTGTGTTTTCTAAAAGTATGTTAATTTGTTCATAAGCTTCTTTGTAATAGGTTGCGAGATCATTCACAATTCTGAGGTTATACTGATGAGGAGTTCGTAAATTAGCAATATTTTTTTTCCGAATTATTGATTTTTTTCATCAGATAATATGACTTGTCAAATTTTGATTTGGTGGATGTATATGTCTTGTATGATAAAATTTCATTCATATTGGAAACCCTCCAGATATTCCTTTGTCTTCTTTTAATGAAGGCTTGGGATGTTTTATTTTAACCCTTGTCATGCTGTGCCCGGAATATTCCGGTTTTGGCAGGAGCTGCACTTATGTGCAGGATGATCTTAGTCTACACCTCCTGCTTGTACTTGTCCTGCCAGAGTTGTTTATGAAGCTGATTTCTAAAAGAAATGGTGATTTTTGAACAACAAGTTCTATCAATGCTTTCAGCCCTTTGATTTTTCAGTATTTCAGTAGGGTAATTTATACAGCATGACAAGGGTTAACAGTAGTTAACACTTATCCTACTTTACTGAGTTCGATATTAAGTATTCTATTCCTCGTAGCTGCTAAATTGTCTTATAACAGATGATGGGATACATTTTTCTTTAAATTTCACTATAGAGGTTTTGGCAATATGTGATAATACGAGAATATAAAGTGATTTAAAAAAGAAAAATATCTCCCAAACCCCCATTTTAACAGTTATCTTACTTTAGTTGTCCGAGTTTGATGTTAAGTATTCTTTTCTTCGTCAATGCTCTGTTTTCTACAAACAGATGATTGGATACATTTGTGATCATCCTTCGTCCGGCGTCCGTCCGTCCTCCGTCGTCTGGCGTCCGTCAACAATTTCTTTAAACAACATCTCCTCCCGAACCACTGGGTCAATTTCAACCAAATTTGGCAGAAATGTTCCTCAGGTGACCCCTTCAAAAATAGCTAAATGAAATGAAATCCGTTGAAAACTCCGGTATTATAATCCTAGCCTTAACATTAAATTTGACAGATGAAAGAAAAGGGGCCTTCATTTCTTGTGAGAGCAAATGTCAGGAAAATTGTGAGTCGTGCCGAGGATCGAAATCAAGACACCAGTACTGACAATACAGCTTGTTGCCGACTAAGCTAACCCGGTAATATTTTGTATATCCTTTAGATCAACAAGTTTAGGATTTTTCAAGATAGTTTTCGACGGCCATATGCCTGTTTTGAGAGAAAGTAACAAATAAAATGAATTTGAAAATTTTACCACCGTGGAAATTCAATGATTTTAACACAGCCATTATATCCTCGTGTAACCGACACTATATGAGTTATTTTGGTGCACATAGCTGTTGATAGGAAATGGCCGGAAAACAGTTGCGTTCTTTTCAACATTGAAGTAACAAAAGAAACAGTAAAAGTATCGCGAAAAATTGAGAAATTATTGACTGGTGATTTACGGCGAATTGACAGCTGTGGTCATTTAGTCCTCAAGAAATATAAGAATAGTTTAACATAAAAGATACCGAACAAGGTGCCAAATTGTCACAAGATACGCCCAGCACACTGCTTAATATTAACTGGGGGTTTGAATAGAACTGAGGTTATTTTGAATAAATATTTTTTGTCAAACAAAGTACGGAAAAAAACTAAGGACAATGACTCAAAATATACGCTAGGTAGAGTTATGGTTCTTGTACACTGCACTCCCACTTGGTGAGCTCTATCCATCCATGAAGTTTCATGATTCTAGCTATAATACTTTAAGAGACATACTCCGGACAAGATTTAAGTATGAAAAAACAACAAAGGGCAATAACTAAAAAATTAGGCTAGGTAGAGTTATGGTTCTTGTACACTGCACTCCTACTTTGTGAGCTCTATCCATCCATGAAATTTCATGATTCTAGCTATAATACTATTAGAGATAGACTCCGGACAAGATTCAAGTATGAAAAACAACAAGGGGCAATAACTCAAAATATACGCTAGGTAGAGTTATGGTTCTTGTGCACTGCACTCCCCCTTGGTGAGACCTATACACCCATGAAGTTTCATGATCCTAGCTATAATACTTTTAGAGATATACTCCGGACAAGATTCAAATATGAAAAACAACAAAGGGCAACAACTCAAAAATAGGCTAGGTAGAGTTATGGTTCTTGTACACTGCACTCCTACTCGGTGTGCTCTATCCATCCATGAAATTTCATGATTCTAGCTATTATACTTTTAGAGATATACTCCGGACAAGATTCGAGTACGAAAAACAACAAAGGGCAATAACTCAAAAATAGGCCAGTTAGAGTTATGGTTCTTGTGCACTGCACTCCCCCTTGGCGAGATCTATACAACCATGAAGTTTCATGATCCTAGCTATAATACTTTTAGAGATATATTCCGGACAAGATTCAAGTATGAAAAACAACAAAGGGCAATAACTCAAAAAATAGGCTAGGTAGAGTTATTGCTATTGAGCACTGCACTCCGTATTGATTAGAAGAATATAACTGCCAAGTTTAAAGTCAATCGGACTTACGGTGACAGAGTTTTGCTCCGGACAAAGAAGTGGACACCGCCGGACAACCGGACGCCCGGACGCCACGGGTGATCCCATAATACGTCCCGTCTTCGACGGGCGTATAAAAATACAAAGACAACCACAAGACAAATATAATGATAGATGAGGGATAACCCAAATGAAAATGAAGACCCTTTAGTCGCCTCTTACGACATGCCAGTTTTCACATTTGTTCCGCCAGATGAAACGGCTGATGTAACAGGGGTAGACTGTGGTTATATAACCACACGGGATCTATAACACAGACTAGGGGTTTTTTTTGTTTTTGTGTGTGTGTGTGTGTTTTTTTTTTTTTTTTTTTTTTATTATTATTATTATTTTGGAGATAGAATAAAATATGAGCTTTTGAATTAAAACCAACAAGTTGCTGCAATCCGGGAGTTACGAGGGAAGCCGTAGTTGGTCTCTGATTTAAGTCGCCCCCTACGACAGGTTACAGAGATGGGCAGAGGTACTTTTCTGGGGAAATGCCCGGCATCCCACGGTGCAACAAAGGGAGGAATCTACAGAAAAAACATTTACATGCAAGCCCAATGTGTTTCAACAAAAATGAAACCTCTGGTTTGTGGGTTCGATCCTCGGATTGATGAATCAAGTCAACTAATTGTAGTTCTAATGCAATGAAATCGAATTACTATTCGAAGATGCTATACACTCGATGCATTTTAAGGTAGCAGGCGGAAGTTTTATCAGTAGGTTATCATTGAACTTCGATTTTATTGTGTGTGTTGGTTGATGCTATTTTTGTTTGTTTGTTTAAGAATCAATCATGCTTAGACCCTATATTAATATACCCTAGCGCTTACGAAAAAAGTGGGTGTTGAATATTACTGAATGGCATATTTCAGACCAACGGCCCGATTTAGATAGCATCCCCCCTATAGGAAAGTTATAACTCCAGTTCCGTCTACTAATATTTGAATTTTTTAACCAACTAACTAATATTCAAAACATTGAATAATTATTTTAACTTTTCCTGAATTGTTAATTAACTCCAAGTCATAAACTATTTTTTCTCATATTACATTAGTATTTTCTTACGACTAATACAAAAGCGGATTGCATTATCGGTATGCGGTTTTCTGCATTAACGTCTAGATAGTATTTAACTTTCGGTACGTTGAAATGCCCCTTGAAACCCACATTCTGACAGCAATGAAAAGGTACTTTTAATAATTACTTAAAACACTTCACAATTTCTAACTCCTTTTTTTACCCCCCCCCTTTTTTTTTAGGTTTTTGTTGGTCAACTAGCTGAAACCCAGCTGGTATCTGTCGTGAAGTTGGTCCGTCGTGCGTCCGTCCAAGTATGCGTCCCTGCATAATTTTTTACATTGTCTGCTCCTCAGAAACTGCTGCACTGATTTTAACCAAACTTCTCAGGAATTATCCTGGGGTAAGACTTTATCAGATTCCTTAAAAGAAATATGATTGGATTTAAAAAAAACATAGCTTTTATTGCTGGGCTAATGTTTACAATTGATATATAGTTAAACCTCTGAAAACATTCGTCATTATTTCATAGCTTATAAGTTTTAACCAACGTGCGTTTCTGTCTATAATGTCAAACCCCTAATAAAACAGCATTATAATTTTTTCTTAGCAATTAGCATTTGATTTATGATTTGATAATAAAGATTGCACCAACGTTGCCAAAATATTTCTGAAGCTTTCTATTAGACAAAAATAATTTGTCGAAACAGCTAATCTAAGGAATTCTCTGGTTGTTACTGGGATCTGAGCTATCCTCTTTAAAAATCATCTACGAACAACGCGAACCCTAGTGGTCTAGTGATGCCCTCGAACGTCGTCAATATTACCTAGTAGACACTCTAGCAGCCACAGTGTTTACTCAATCAATCAGACAATTGCTCAAAATGATTGTCTTGATGAATTGAACAAGTGTAGGGTCACTTGGGAGTTATTTACCCTAATGCTCTCACCTGAGATGATGAATTATCAGTAACGATTACCCTTGTACTTCGATTGAGGCGATGTTGTGTTTTTAATTGTTTTTGTTCGTTTGTTTGTTTGTGACATTATTGTCTCATAGAGACCTGTTATCAAGGTGTTGTTTCAGAAATTAAAGCTTTAAAGACTTTTCCAAATGATTCAAGCTAATTTTCCAAAGATTGTAGTGTCTACATAGCATTGAATGTTTTTTCTTTAATCTGACTTGGTGACCTTTCTTATCCCACATGACCTAATATCGGACTGGACTGACAAACATTCTAGTAGGACCTTTGAGACACACATGTGGCCTCATAGTTGCACATAAGGATCATTTTCAAGATTTGGCCTATCGACTTAGCTTTTAACCCCGTGTAAAACAATATAGAACATGAGAAAGATACCGCGTAATACCAACTTGCCAAACTGGTAATAGGGACACCCAGAGCTATTGCCCACCTTCGATTCTTTCAGTTATATCAATATTTGACCGCCATATTACTACTCAGCTCCATTATTTTTTTAAAGAACCAAATTTATAAACCAATCACAGTCAGGATTTAGAGAACATCACTCTTAGGCAATAGCTTAAATCGAAGCGGTTAATGTCTGACTTTCATACGTAGATAATAGAAAGTATTTCCTGGAAGACCCTATCAATCATGCCGAAGACTCGACTCCAAGTTTGATCTCGCTTTTATAAAATCTAGACTTTAAGAAAGTCTTGTCCTTTCACAGGATTATTGTCGGCTTAATAACATGTCTCTACACCATTCGAAGACAAAGTTTATGTAAATCGGACCAAAGTATTGTTGAAGGAAAGTATAATCAAATTAAGTTTAAATTACCACTCATTGAATTTGAATACTATCATGTCTCCGCAACATCCAATGAGTACCTACAGCTTAGAGTTGTAGGAGATATGTTAAATTTAAATTGCCATCACATACACATGTTAAGATCTCTGAAGTCAGTATATACTTACCTTTCGTATTTTCTTGGTGAAATATAGTAGCATGGTCACTATAGCTGAATGATCACCGAAATTCCGTTTATAACTGTCATCAAAATGAAAAGAGCTTAGTGAAAAAGAAACTATAAGTCACCTCGTGAATAATGAAGCAGAACAGAACAAAAGAATTACCCAAGACACTGACTTGAACACGTACAGTTCATCGCCGATATAGCACTTTTGTTAAGTTTAACGATTTGAAAAATAAAGGTAGATATATTCTGAAAGAAAAAAGGCCGACGTCATTTGAAGCTGGAACACAAGTCAACCATTCTAATATTTGATTCCGGAGCACACAAGTCAGAAAAAGCGTCCAAATATAACATGAGGGACTATACACTGTACTGTGGTGATAAACTAGTCAACTATAAGGCGTATTTAAAAAAATATTATTCAGTGAAATCGATATGCAACATTTGAATAAAATGTTTATAAATAATCCCCAATCTGTGCAACTCGAAATGACAAACTTTTCAAACAATTACCAATGTTCACAGCCCTGCCAACTATTCGAAAATTAATATCGGAAAGGAAGAACAGTTTGTCTCTTGTTCTTCATCTTTTTGTCGTTCTATCCAAAAAGAGTGATTTTATATAATATACTAAGTCATAGACGGATCGCTGGCCTCACCAATCGACCTCCGAACGAAATATCGACATAAATTACAAACAGCCTAATTTTGCAAAATGTGTGGCCAGTAATGTGAAACTTAAAGTAGAATTGTTAGTTGGCGAACTAAATGTCGTTACTACACCTTGAATAAGCAGTAGTTACGGTGTTTACGTCGCCAAACCAACAAAATGCTTTGGATAACTCTTGGAGTTCAAAAGTTCACTTTCCTAAACTAGTGTTTGGACAATTCAACAAAATCAAACTGTTCTTCCGGCCTTTCCATGATCTACGCGAATGATTGGAAAAAAAAACTATCATTAAAATCTGACTTTTTACTCCAACTTTTTCTACGCTTTAATGTGATAAAAGCTGTAAAGAGTCCCTGACGTGGAAAAAAATCAAATGGCGTCACTTATGACGTCAATGTCACGTCAAGACGTCAAGACGTCATCAACAATAAAGTATCGTGTCCTATAAGGGATTTGACATCAATACATCGGTTCTGCGTATCAGATTTACTAAGAAACACCCCTCCCCCGTTTGTAAATCGGTGCTATTAAATATTACAACCTGCCAAGTCATTTGGTCTCTAGCCTTCCGGAACTTAATCAAATTGACTCAAAGGTTCTGTCGACAACTATGTCTATATAAATAGGATCACACAAAAGAACAGCTTCTTTTATCAAAAAAGTGTATTTTCAATGTTTTTAGCTTTGCTGTTTTTGGAGGTATTGCCGTGACCAGGTCGTCATCTTCGTCTCCGTCGTCGTCCAAAAACTCTGACATTTTGTAATATCTGCGGTATTACTGAACGCATTTACTTGAAACTCAGAATATATATTTACTATCAAAAGAGCAATCTATACTACCAGTGGGGATAACTCTAAATGTATTTTTGAACGAATTATGCCCTTTTTCCGACTTAAAAATTTTACACACCAGCTGGCGCTTAAACAGCCCAGTGTTGGCATCCGCATGCGGTGCTCTTGTTGAACTGCGTATAGCTTCCGGTAGAACATTCCAACGGTTTGTTGTAGCATATCTAAAATCAAAGTGCCGTACGCACTGTAATTGGTCGTCACTGAGAAATTGGACATATCGTTGCATTCCGACTTTAGGGTCAAACAACTTTAATTTCTATTACTTTTACAACACGTAGGTTCTATCCTAGTGTATGATATTTCCGTGAATGTTAATTAGAACTAACATTATTTTACACGAACGTAAGACCTTGATGCAACATGGGTACCTACAAATAAGCAACTTTTTGTGAAAACTAAATTTTTAGAAATTCTCGATTGTTATATAGTCATGGTTAGATCATCCCTGCAAGCTTTTTCTATAAAGCCAAAACAGAAAAATTATGGAAATATGATAACTTAAGTTTAAGAGCAAATGCTGACAGCAGGTTCATGAAATTCCAAAACCTTCCATTTTCTGGGCAGAAATTAACAAGTTCCTAAACAGCGCTGATTATAAACAAAGGAAAATACAATTTATACTATTATTAGGGCGAATTCTTTAGACAGCTTGAAAGCATAATAATCAGAATAGCTCTCCAGAAGAACTTTCAGTATTTTGATTAACTTTTGGCTGGAAAATAATTGAGTGGCAGTATAATCTTTGTTTACACCTCGATATGATTGAAAGAAAGGGTTTGTTAGACGCGTTCATCACTAGCGGAAAATCCTTGAAGCATGCATATTTAAAGCGTGTGACCCGCCAGTTTTCCTTTACTCCTTTTGATAATTCTGAACTTGTAAAATGAAATGATTTTTCTCTGTTTTCCCGTCAGAATATACGTCCAGTTGGGCTAAAAGCAGTTTTGGTAAATTGCAGCGACACAATCTCGAGTTTATGGTTATATAAATTGGTCTACGACCAATTAATTTCTATTTCTCGACATAACAAGTAAGAGTTCATCCCCAGAGGGAAAAGCACGACGCATGTACACTTGAAGTACATCTTTTAATATCTACTACTGGTGTCATAACTTTATTTTACAAATATTTTTATGATTGTTAGCCCCATTAGCTCAGTTGGTAGAGCACTCGACTTCAAACCTAGATATCGCGGATTTGATCCCCGAGCTGATCAACCGACAAACTTACTGTCTTGCTATTGATTGATTGATTTGAGTTTAATGCCACTTTTAACATAATCTCGGTCATATCGCGGCGGTAACTGTCTTGCGGATGAGACGTTAAATCGAGGCACTGTGTGACGCTGCTATCCATCGAGC
This sequence comes from Fragum fragum, assembly GCA_946902895.1. Taxonomy (NCBI): domain Eukaryota; kingdom Metazoa; phylum Mollusca; class Bivalvia; order Cardiida; family Cardiidae; genus Fragum; species Fragum fragum. The sequence goes on from OX336373.1 coordinate 58,551,112, forward strand.
ACGTTAAAAAACTAGACGGGCGTCCAGCAGCTCCGTCCTGTGTCCTGGTACTACCCCCCTCTAACAACTAACCGTCTTTTTTTGGGGGGTCGCCCCATACGGACACATACTAGAAAAGCGACGATAAATAAAGGGAAATACACTCATTATTTTTTCAAGAACACCAATACTTTATTTATTATGAATATAATCAAATAAAACAAGAGTACAAACTTCAGGTGAATACCACACAACGTTCAAATTCACATTCCTTTGGCATTAGGTGATAATTGTGCAAGATTATTAGTTTTACTATGATTTGTTGGCAGCCCTCGATACAATAAATCATAAAACATCACTTAATCACCTAGAAAATCATTATAATGTGTCTGACAAAGCTTTCGACTGGATTAGTAGTCATCAGGGTTACAGATTCAAAGCTGCCGGTGTTATAGGAGAGCTGTCAAAACATTTTGTAGTTAAATGCAGCGTCCCACAGGGACCTATTTTAGGAACAAAATACTTTACTGTGTACACCAAGCCCTTGGGTTCTATATATTAACGATATGGATTATTACATTAATTCTATGCTGATTATTTATAGTTGTTTATTCCATTCATACCCTTAATTGATATATCCGAGTCTGAAGAACTACATCGCATTGAATGCTGTCTCTCCGAAATTATTTCCTGAGTGAATAGCAACTTAATGAAATTAAACCCCGACATAACAGAATAACAACAACAACAACAAAACCGTATAAAAAGCTTTATAATTTCTATTGGGGATTGAAATATAAAGCCAAAGAAATTTATTAGAAGTCTTGGTGTATTTTTCAGATTACACATAGAAATTGAGAATATGTGAATCAGCCTAATTTCAGTTGAAGAGTAGTGGACGCATTCTAACGATACAACAAAAGGTTGATTAATTCATTAGTAACATCTAGGTTATACTTCTCTCACTCTCTACTTGTAGGAATCTCAAAATTAAATCTTGATAATTTTCTACATGTTCAAAATACTGCAGCAAGAATCATTTCAAGAACTGCTCGTCATGAGCACCAAACTCAAATTCTCAAGAAACTTTAGTTCAAAGAATAGTTTTATGAGGTATGTCGCCTTCGATTCGAGTAGAGTTGTGATATGTGAACATGAGAAGAACTAACGTTGCAAGTAGTTTGCATACAATTTTAAGGTCGTTACTCTCCTTATTTGAATTTTTGTCGCGCGTTCCCTCGGTCGACAAGCCTCAAAAATTGCATGAAAATTATAATTTATTTGTAGTTTGCTATGATGTTTAGGTATATATGGCCTTACAGATATATGAAACTACCATCATCTATACCCAGTACATATAGCCAGCATGTCAACCTTAGGTAACGTTAAGCGGGAATATTTACAAACGCAGGTGATACGTACCATCAGCAAAACATGTTATGTTCGTTTGAAAATTGATGGCCTTGTATCCATATCTCCAAGCAGGATCAGTCCTGGCCTTGGGAAATTTCATTGTTTTGGATCGGTAATTTGCATGTCATGGTCGTCAAAGGCGTTATGCAAGGTTGTTAGTATTATCAGTTGCCATATATACACTCGGCAAAGGTTGTAACTTCGAAATGGCGCACGAAATGGCATATAAAATGTTTCAATTTATTGTTTTGACAGCGGAGCTTGAAAAATGCAATTGCTCTCGTGCACCCAGAATTATTGTTACCGCAGCAAATTTTAATGATCAATGTTTAGTTTGTTGATTGGCATTTCGAAAAAATCCTAATAATATGGATCGGATGTCCATGGAAGAAAGAAGGGGAGCCTTTGGTTTATTCCAGAGTGGCCGGTCTATTTCATAGAAAAAAAAAGACGCCAATTAATTTGCATTCACAGTCTTTACCAGAATAGAATTTCATACATTCGGGTTTAACTCTAGGTTGCAAGATTGATAGTGTCAAGAAAAGATCAACTACCAGCTTGATGGCCAAGTTTAGACAGACCCGGAAGTGTCAGAGATCGACCATGAAACACACGAGATACAGTAACAACTGGCAGACAAGACCGATTCATGGTACTACATCATTTGAGAAACAGGGGACTCACTTCAACAGAAACAGCTCGTGTGACAATCGGTAGCCATGGTCGTACAATCATTTCTGAAACTGCCAGAAAACTGATAGAAAACGTATGGAAGCATTGTCCGAAAGGTTTACATGGATCAGCCACAATCGCTTCGAGGTCTCAGGGATAGGATCGTGAGAGAATGGAACAGGATTCCCCACAGAAGAACTTTATCATATCTATGATGCAACTTTGCCAAGCTGTAATTCGAGAAAAATTGAGGTCATGCCACATATTGAGAACTTGTATTTTTCCAATTAACGAAAAAACTTATTTATGAAGCAGCCTTGAGCATAATGTTTATGGTTTGGGAAATATAGCGTACTCCAAATCTCCTGTTTAAAGAAAATGACTGAATACAGTTTTACTAGTAAAGACGCAACAACTGTATTCCAGGTGACATGATGACATCGGGGTGAAGCGTTGTTTTTCTCCAACAACAAATGAATTTGAGATTAACAGAATCTGTCAAAAAAATGTAACGTGTGAAAATGTGGATCATTTTTATATATTTATACTCCCATAGTAGTTTCTTCATTCGCAGTTTTAGTCGCCGTCTTAGCGCAGTCGGTAGCGCCTCAGACTCCCAATTTTGAATCATGGAATGTCATGGGTTCGATCCCCGGCAGCGGTACATATCGTTTCCGACATTTGTCTCTCACCAATTGGTAGATAATCGTAAACCTAAGAGGGATAGCAGCTGGAGGCTAGGAAAGGAATTAGTGGTAGTACAGGTGTGAGAAATACCAGGAATCCATTGTTAGGTTCTACAGCCTCCGCGATATGACTAAAATACTGTTAAAAGTGGCGTTAAACCCCATTCAATAAATCAATCACTCGCAATTTTGTTTTTAAAAACATCAAAGTTATCTTTTTACGCACAAAAGCGTGTGTTCTTAAAGTGTTTGTGTATAGCGAGAGAGTTGAACTTCACTGAATTCATTTCTCTACGCATAAGCCGTGTGTATGTGAGACAATGTATAAGTTGTACATTCAATGTGATTCTATTCGGCGGTTTTGTAAAATATCACCATTAACGACCTGCATTCCTGTGACATGCATGCGATAAATCTTCATTAGAAAGAAGCGTTTACATCCGAATCCAGACACGATTCAAATCATAACAGCATTCTATGTAAAACTAAGTACTAGAGAACACCTAGAAATAAGGAAATGGTAGCCTGGATCAAATTTTTTTTCAAATCCAGATATGCCTTCTCGAGATACATCTAATCTAGAATTCTCAATGAAAACCTATAATTAGGGCTTGTTTTTAAACTCTCGTTCTTTCTTTAATCCTTTCATTAGACCAAAGGTGATCTGGAAAAAAATGAAAGAAAGTCGTGAACAAAACGTGTTAGAAAAATCAATTTGCTGCCAGCACTGTATTCGATCGATACTTAATAATTGAGCAATGTTCTTGTTGCTGCTGAAGATTTTTTTCTATTGTGTGATTGTTTTTGTCCCCGCCATGTAATGACGACGGTAAATTGAGCGACCTCTGTCCGTGAATAAAATAGAATAGAATAGGATAAAATATATGTTGTTGCACATATATACCCCCTTGTTGGTTAAAGGCATAACTATACATCCAGTAAATGATACCAAGTCAAAATATGTATACATTAACACCAGCACTCACCACCCACTCATATACAAACAGTCCTTATTTAATGATTGGGGTCTAACATTAAACCATGTATAATAATAATTCATTAATGGGACAGAACAGTCTATGTGAGACTACGAGCGTGCGCACACGTGTGTGTCCAATTCTTCCATATCTTCTACATGAGATAGCGGGTTTCAAATTTTCCCCCTTGAAAAGTACTAGTACCATGCATAACTTTTTGTCGGATACTTCCGGGTTTAAGGTTGCATCGGAAGGCCATGTGACAAGCATTTAGGCGTGGGATTCTGCGTCTGTGACATATTTCTAGTTGGAGAATTAATCAGAACTTTGTTCGCTTCGAGTACCACATATTTTAGCTAGCTAGAATCTGTACGAACCATTCGCTCAAAAGGGGTATCTTTCTGATAAGCTATTGCCATCAGCTGTGTTTCTCAAAAGGTAAAAAATCGTCAGGGCAATTCAAGATTTTTTTTCGAAAAAAGGCAACCTGCATATAAGAAATTGTAAAAATAGCCTTTTACTCATATATAAGTTCCATCGCATTATTTTCAGGTTCTCAAGTTATATTATTTATGGAAATATTGTTGAAAAAATGGTTGTTTGTGAACTCTATTTTCCAATAATGACCAATCTTTGTCATGTCCATGAAAGTAGACATTTAACTTTGATAGGCAAGTGAATATCTACTGATGGTATGTACAACCAAAATATGAATCTTTTATCGTCTTAAGGGCTCGATTGATATAAAATGTAATCATGGTTAAGGTTTTTAATCGACAAACAGGGGGATAACCGTTAATATCACTACCAGATAATTCTATTGAGAGGTATGAAAGGGAGGAAGTGATGGTAGCATTTGCTTTCTCGTCTCTATTCAATACACGGATCGTGTATGCCTTCCTGTGCTGTGGTCTATATCATTTTATTACCCTTGTACAGTGATTTTCAAGTTGGGTTAGATTGGGGTATTACTTGGTGTTGGGATCTATTTAGGCAGTAACCTCCGTGATCTTTCTTGGCTTGTTCTCTCTTCCGCTTCCAGTTCATAAATACAGGACAGAAACTTTATTTTTCATAGTATTACCAAATGAATTTAAAAAGTTTTCTTTTAAATCTATTTACATCTTGCGCATTTACAACCCGCAATATGTTACCATTACGTAAAACGCTTTGTCATCGGTTTTCTTCAAACTTGAAAATCTGTCAACCAACCATGGAGATTTCTTATATGGTTTGAGCTTTTTGATGGACCCCTTTTTGATGAGTCGATCGTTAAAGCGGGACAGTATCACAGGCCTTTTGAAGCCCAGTAAAATAATACCCATATTGTTATGATTGACCACTTCTTTAGTGATAAAGTCTACTGTTCCAAGTTGGTTAAGTTAATGATCCGCCCCTTCTAAATCCATACTGCTAGATCACCGTTTTAACAGATTGGTGTCTTCAATGAATGCACTTCTTATGATGCTTTCCACGGTTTAATATATTAATTGCCATTGATAGAAAGGCTATTAATATGTACAATATTCAACGCTTTTAGGAAATGCTAGTTCTTCGTTTTGTGTTTCAAAGTTTAATGCCCCCCCCCCCCCCCCCTAGCACACACACACACACACACAGACACTTCCTGAAAAATCCGCAGAATAAACCTCTTGTTTTGGTTTCGTGGCTAGGGATTTTATTTCCTATTTAGTCAAATTTCAAAACGAAAATGTATCGTTACCATCATCTAACCTAAACGATAATTATTATTCTGAGTTACGGCGTACTGGTGGTTGAGAGATTTATCCATGGCCGTTTTCACGATTAGCCATACACATACCAAACTTGAGTAGTAACCGGATACTTTCAATTCGGATACACAGGTAAAAAGATGTCTTTTTCATTATCTATGGAAATTTTTAAGATTTCGTTTGCACCTGAATGGATCTGATTGGCAGTAACCCAGTCAATCAAAAGTAATGCATAAAAAAGGTTGGTATAAAACGCAGATAATATAGATGGATGACAAAAATGGAATTGACAAATTTGCTTCTTTTTTGTTAATTCAAAATATTTTTTTAAACAAATTTATACTTTATAGATTTTTATAAATATTTCAAACCCTATTGCTTCACTGTAAAAAAATAATAAGTTACAAATTAATGTTGCACATTCATATATCCAATAAACGTATCGTCAAGTCATGTATTTCGACGCTCATCTAATTTGATGCCCAATTATTTTTCTCCCTCCTGTTGAAGACTGTTGACCATTGACTTTATAATGGTCATTATTTGTTTGTGAGCATTAAAAACTTTGTGTAAACATGGAATTATGATGATAAGAGAAGACTAAAGTTGCTTATTGTTTTTTAGCTCCACTTGCTGAAAGCCGGCAAGCTATTGTCATAGCGTGTCCGTTGTGCGTCCGTTCATCCATAAACATTTACTTTCAAAATTTTCTCCTCAGATAGTACTGAACAGAATTCAACAAAATTTCGCAGAAATGATCCTTGGGTGACCCTTTATCAGATTTCTTCAAAGAATTTTGATCGGATGAAAAGCATAGCTTTAATGGGCGGGGCTAATACCCATATATGGTGAAAGCTTTAAAAATCTTCTTCTCAGAAACCAATAGATGGATTTCAACCAAATTTTACAAGAATGATCCTTGGGTAACCCTTTATCAGATTCCTTCAAAGAATTTTGATCAGATGAAAAACATGGCTTTCATAGGCGGGGCTAATTTCCATATTTGGTGAAACCTTTAAAAATCTTCTTCTAAGAAACCAATAGATGGATTTCAACCAAAATTTACAGGAATGCTCATTGAGTAATACTTTATCAGATTCCTTCAAAGAATTAAGATTGGATGAAAATTATGGCTTTAATGAGCGGGGCTATTTCCATTTACGGTGAGAACTTTGAAAATCTTCTCAGATACTAATGGATTGATTTCAGCCAAATTTCACTGGAATGATCCTTGGGTGGCTTTTTATCAAATTCCTTCAAAGAATTTTGATAAGACAGAAAACATGTATTAACCCTCGTCATGCTGAATCCGGAATATTCTGGTTTTGGCAGGAGGTGTAGACTAAGATCAGACTGCACTTATGTGCAGGCTGATCTTAGTCTACACCTCCTGCTTGTACTTTTCCTTCCAGAGTCATTTATGAAGTTGATTTCTGAAAGAAATATTGATTTTTTGAACAACAAGTTCTATCAGTGCTTTCAGCCCTTTGATTTGACAGTATTTCAGTAAAGTAATTTATACAGCATGACAAGGGTTAAATGGACGGGGAATTATTTCCATATATGGTGAAAGCTTTGACAATCTTCTTCTAAGAAACCATTTTATTTATTTCAACAAAATTTCACCAGAATGATCCTTTGGTGACCCCTTATTAGATTGCTAAAAAGGAATTGATTGGCTGTTAACATTGCTTAGATGGATTGGGCTAATTTCCATATAAACAGTGAAAAGCTTCAATCTGCAGGATAGTTTTAAACCAAATTTCTCAGGAATGACTAGTAAATTCAGGCCGGTTGAGCAAATCAGGTGCTCAAGTGCCTCTAGTTATTGAATGGCCTATTTTCACTGAAAAAATTATGTGTTTTTTCTAAGCTCAAAATAACCCTAATACCTCAAGAAAATGGAGATGATATTATCAATGTTATTTGTCCTGCAGGGTAGTGAAGTCGTATAAATAGAATGTAGTCATAGTAACGCAAGTTGAACAGGAAGTCAAATTGTAAAATCACAATTGAAAACTGCCTGCCTACTATATGGAGTATACAAGCTATAGCTTTATTTCAAACCTACTGCATGCATTTTTAATGTGACAATTATTTGTTTTTCCATGACTGTATTGTAAAATACATATTTTTTATGTTAAACATATCTTTGGCATTTCCTACAATTAAAATTTGCCTGCTCAAAGAAGGAGCAGGCATATAAACTTGTCACATCTCAGAATCTGTCTAAAATTGTTTTTATTTTTTAAATCTTTTGCAAATTAACTCAACCAAGGTTACCCACAAACAATAAAAAATTAAGAATGAACTCTGACCCAAAACTGTTGACATGTACCTTAGTTTGTGGATGGATACATTTGACTTTGAACCACTTCAGGTTTTGCCCTTTCAACTTTTCATGCACCTCCTGTTTGTGATTTTCTTGCAAATTAAGCAATATCTAGGCTTAATTTTTCTAAAGGAAAATAATTACATTATTTTCATGAACAGAATTAGGTATTAATGAAATCAACTATTTTTTTAACCCCCTCTGTTTAAATACATAAAGTGTCTAATGAAATCAGTTCTAATAAAAACTTTTGATTTGTTAAGGTGTGCCATATTTATGTAAATAATTTGGTCCAAAAAACAGTGCCTTTAAACTTTGATTCAGATGTCCTGGATGTAAACAAACATTGCCGCAAATCAACATTCGTCGCAACTTTAGGTACATCAGCGATAATTGAGAATGCTTTGGTGATGCTATGTGTATAGTTCAAGGTTACAGCTGAATGTCTTGGAACAAGCACTAAACCCATTACTAGACAGCAAAAATTTAGGCTGGTCCAAATTCAAAGAAGTTTCAGATGACAAATTACAGTTGATAAAATCGTAGATTTTTTTTAAATTGACGAGTGATTGGGAATGGGTTTACTCTTTCCTGTGTTGCAAAATTTTAGTCCTGTTCTAATTCAAAGTTTTACAGAAGAAAATTTAATTTTCATTAAATTTGAAAACAACTGGCCGTAGGGTAAAAATATTGTGGAAAAAGAAGAGGTCTTTTTGCAGTTTTATAGCCAGAAGGGTGCCTCATGCCCTATTGGGTCTCTTGTTGGGTAAAATTTCAAATGTAATTGTAAGCTTGTGTATTGATTATATCTACTACTAGTATCCACTATTAACCCTTTCCCGTTTTTGGAAATTTTAGACTAGTCTAAATTGAAAGAGTTTGCAGACGACAATGACAACTGGATGCTATTTGAAATGAACCCATCCTATGTGGTAGAAAATATTTTGGAAAAAGGAGAAAATGCTTGTTACAAGCATTTTCTTCTTTTTCCACTATGTTTTCTCAAGTATAAAATCACAGGAACGTAAAATCACGTATTTGAATGAGAAAGGGTTAAATCTCATGAACAGTCTTTGGTTTATTTTGATTTTCAGATTGATACAATAAGTAGCATCACCACAAGTCATGTCATTCAAGAAACAGAATGCGAAGCTAAAGGCTCTCCAAGCCAGTGTTAGACCTAAAGCTGAGGCAGTGAAACTGTCCGTGTGCTCCTTTACTTTTGTGACATTGGCAGTGAAAACACTGGCCCTAGTTTTATTCTACTATATTTTCTCCATTGGTTTGACGTTTTATAACAAGAGTTTGATACGTGTGAGTACAACAGATTTAACCCATTCCCACACAAGAAAATTCCAGACTAGTCCAAATTGAAAGTTTCAGACAACAAATTGTAATTTAGTTATAGTTTATGGAATTTAAAAGTTTTTAGAAAACAATGTGAATAATGAAAAAAAATCTTGATATAAGCAAATTCTTCATTTTCCACAATGTTTTAAAGCTTTTTTCCTGAGGGGCATAAGAAGATGGACTTGTGTGGGAATGTATTGACCCTTTCCCGTTCAAATACAGGATTTTACGTTCCTGTGATATTTTACTCAAGAAATTATTCTCCTTTTTCCACAATATTTTCTACCACATAGGATGGTTTCATTTCAAATGGCATCCAGTTTTCATTGTCGTCTGCAACCTCTTTCAATTTGGACTAGTCTAAAATTTCCAAAAACAGGAAAGGGTTAAACAACCTCCTGATTTCTTCATTTCTTACTATGCTTCCTACTTCATAAATTTTACTTTATATGGCCTTTTTTTTTCAAATTTACTCTAACTTTGCTCTGTGATCCTCAACCTCTTTCAATTTTGACCGATTTAAAGAAGTGTCGTTAGGGAATGGGTTACACATAACCACACTTTCAAACATATCAAGGCACAAAAGAAAATTATTTTCAATGTATTTACAAGTATTTATTTTCCAATTTGGACCAGTCTAAATGTAATGAGTTAATCCATTACCATTCAACAATCTTTTAGACTGGTCAAAATTCAAAGCAGTTGCAGACGACAATTCAAAGTTTATGAAATTTTAGATTTTTTCAAATATCTTGGTTTAAAATATTGTGGGAAATGAAAAAAAAAAATGCTTAGCTTAAGCAATTCCTTCATTTATGCAATGTCTTCCTGATTGTTTTTCTTGAGGGGTGACAAAAAGGTGTCATTGCATAGATTTGGGTAAACCTATTCCTACAAATTACTGCTTTTCTTACCCACCCCCCACCCCCGAAGAAAAAATTTAAGAAAATATTATTGGAAATATAGAAATTTCTTGTTTCAAGCAATTTCTTAATTATCCACACTGTTTCTACCTGAAAAGACAAAGATACTGAAAGTATCATTAATTACAAGATGTTGATTGCAACTTCTTTCAGTTAGCCCTAGTTTGGGCCAGTATAAAAATTTGTCAAGTGGAAATGGGTTAACCTTTTCCCAAATGGAATTATTTATTAACCCTTGTCATGCTGAACCTGGAATATTCCGGTTTTGGCAGGAGGTGTAGACTAAGATCAGGCTGCACTTACGTGCAGGCTGATCTTAGTCTACACCTCCTGCTCATACTCTTCCTTCCCGAGTTGTTTATGAGGTTGATTACTAAAAGAAATATTGATTTTTGAACAACAAGTTCTATCAGTGATTTCAGCCCTTTGATTTGACAGCAATTCAGTAAGGTAATTTATACAGCATGACAAGGGTTAAAGGCCAAAAATGAAAATAAAAAGTTTCTGTCCTTCTGATTGATAGAAAAAAGTTGAGGGATAAGAATCAATTGCATTCATTATTTCAATTACATGTACATGTATTTGAATCAGAATACCATAATTGGTCAGATCCTTTCATATGATTCAATAATATACAGATTTTATAATTTTATGTGGTTGCACTCTCATAATTAGGCTTTGAAGATACATGTATTCAGCTATTACTGGCTTTTTACTAAGAATTACCTTAATTATAGGTCGGTTACATTAACCCACTACCTCACAATGATGCTTTCTAACACCCTGAAGAAAAACATTTATGGAAAAACTTTATGGAAAAAGAAGAAATTGTTTGTGACAAGCAATTTCTCCTTTTAACACAATATTTTATACCCTATTTGGCATTTATTTTCCAATATAAGGGCAATTCCAGCTGCTGTCTGCAACTTCTTTCAATTTGGACCAATCTAAAATTTTGTCTTGTGGTAAGAGGTTAAGAAAAAAAGCTGGTTTGAATTAAAAAATTTCAGGCAACAGAAAGGCTATAAACATGATAGTCTTGGGAAATCTGTCTATAGTATTGAAAATTCTGCCAGAGCTACAGAGGAACAGGATAACCTGTTAGCAGACGAAAAAATATTTCAAACTGCATTAAAATTGGAAGATAAGTGCCAAATAATGTAGAAAACACCATGAGAAATGGAGATATTGCTTGTTTCAGGAATTTCTCCTTTTCCCGTAAAGTTTTCTGTGATTGTATTTATTCAGACAAAAGACAAAATTTTAGACTGGTCCAAATTCAAAGAAGTTGCAGAAGACATTATAGTTTATAGAATTTCGAAAGTATTTGCCTTTTGGGGTTGAAAACAATGTGGATAATGGAAGAAATTGCTTGTAACAAGCAATTTCTTCATTATTCACAAAGCTTTCCAAAGCTTTTATCTTGAGGGTTGTAAAAAGCAATGTTGTGTGGGAATGGGTTAAGCCTTCTAATTCATACTCATGCTTTCCACTTTTTGTTGTTGTGACCCCTTCAAATTCAGTTTTGATCCCTAGACTTTCATGGTCAAAAAGTCAATGACCCCTCAATTTCAAATGCTTACACAAGCCCTTTATATTGTTTCTGAACCCTTGGGAACTTGATTAGAATTGTCTCTTTGAAAGGATTTATTTGAATACCAACAACTCAGTTTTCACTGAAAGATGATAATTTTAGAAAGTTTTTTCCCCGATCATGTAGCTCTGATTATTGCCATTATTTCAGCATTTCAAGTTTCCTCTTTCTCTAACAATGTGTCACTTGGTTGTGAAGTTTATGATGTCTGGGCTTATAAGAGTCCTTGTGGAATGGAGAACTGGGGAGCCTAGAGTTATGTTGCCATGGAAACTATATGTTAAACGTCTTGCCCCTGCAGGTAAATAAAAATAATTTAGAATAAATAACGACTGCATGCAGTATTTATCAAACACTTCTTTACAAAATAGCACATTGAGTCAGTTTAATTTCTTAAATATTTCATTTAAATGCCTTAACCCTTGTTACGCTGAATAAAATCCTTTATGGAATTGAACTAAAATCAAAGCACTGATATCTCTGTAGGTGCTAGTTTCAGGTCAATATTTCTCTTTTGAAAATAGATTTTATAAACAATTCTAGCTTGAAAGGGACAAGCAGGTAGTGTAGACTAAGATCAGACTGCACACATGTGCAGGCTGGTCATTGTCTTTACCTCCTGCCCAAACAGGAATATTCCGGGATCTGCATGACAAGGGTAAGTACTTTCTTTTTCAATGCTTTCTGATTGATTAATCATTTCCACAATACCTTGAAATTGCTTGTGATATTTCATCAACTAAAAATTGTTGTCTGCAACTTCTTTTGATTTGGACCAGTCTGATATTTACAGACAAACCTCTTGAAAAGCGTAACTCTGCTTCAATCTAGCTGCTCTGTTGTACATCATTTCAATAGAACATTACCATGTATTCATGTCCAAAATGATGGCCTTATAGAGATTTTGTTTGAAAGTTAGGGTAATAAGATAGTTGTGGGGGTGGGGAGGGGGGGAGGGGGGAATTAATGGATCCTTCATTTCAAAAACAACAAATCATCTTATTTTGGCCACTTGAGAAATGATAGATTTTGTCACTAATTGACCTCAGCCATAGCACAGTTCCGACATTTGTCTCCCACCAATAAATGGGATTATAGTGCTGGTGTGAGAAATACTAGGAATCCATGGTAAGGTGCTATAGCCACCATAATATGGCTGAAATACTGTTAAAAGATGTGTTAAACCCATTCAAGCAAACAAACAAATTATTAACTCATTGAATGATAAATCAGTCTTACACTGAAAAAAACACTTATCCTCTATGTGTTTTGTATTTCAGGGATTTCAAGTGCTTTAGATATAGGACTGTCCAATTGGAGTTTTGAATTTATTACAGTATCTTTGTGAGTAGAGAAAATAATCATTATTTTGATTTCTTACTTGGACCTTTATTGAATTCACTCGGTATATCTGTCAATATGTTTATCTCAAAATGTTTATTAACCCATTCCCACACAATGAGCTTTTTGAATCCCCTCAAGAAATTTAATTGGAAAAACATTGGGGAAAATGAAGAAATTGCATGAACCAAGCAATTTCTTCATTTTCCACAATGTTTTTTACCCAGAAAGTTGAAATATCTAAAATTTCATAAACTTTGCATAGACATCTGCAACTCCTTTCACCTTGGACAAGTCTGAAATCTCCTTATTTTGTAATGGGTTAAAGAATTTAGTCATCACAGTCAGTTGAATCTGCTTGAAGCTCAGAAAGTATTGGTATGAAAAATGTGTTTGGGGTGTTCATTAGTAAAGCTATGACATAGATCTTTAAAGCACTAAACTTTATGGCTAGCTGTGCCATCAGTTAGGTCAAAACAACATGTATTGTGCAAATTAGGAAATAATGAAATATTTCAAAAATCTCCTGACAAACTAGGAATCCATGGTTAGGTGTTCCAATGACATAACTGAAATACTGTTAAAAGTGGTGTTGAATCCAGTTGGTCACAAGTTGTCATGTCATTTTGAAGTAGTTTTAATAAATCAGTTTTATAAATTATTATTTACCATAAATCAACCGGTGTAGTGACACTTCTTGACGCCCCATGGAAAATCAATTGGAAAAACATTGTGTAAAACCAAGAAATTGCTAGTAACAAGCAATTTCTTCATTTTACACAATGTTTTCTACCTAGAAAGTTGAAAAAAATCTAAAACTTCATAAAGTTAAATTGTTGTCTACAACCCCTTTTCAATTTGAACCTGTCTAAAATGTTGCTGTCTTTTAATGGGTAAATGAACTTGTATGGATATGTTAATTTTGAGTAACAGCATTCTGATACATAAAAAAATAGAGGAGGGGGTGTAATGAAAACAAATATTATAGTAGTTGTATGATAGTACTAAATTTTTTTGTGTATTTTCTTTTGTCAGGTCAAGAGTTTTGTCATCTGGTTAACCCTTTCCTAGAGGACAAAACCATAGACTGATCCAAATGCAAAGAAGTTGAAGACAACACTTTAAGTTGATGAACTTTCTAAAGTCTTTGTCTTTCTTTGGAGAAAGCAATGTGAGAAATGAAGAAGTTACTAGATTTTCCACAATGTTTTGACAAGCTTTTTTCTAACTTTGACATTCGCAGCCATTTTGTTAACCTTTTTTGTTGGTTTGGCAACTTATTCAAGCTATAGTTACAACGTTTAAGTCGCCAACCATCCATTCTACTCTTTTGCTACATGTAACTGGACATAAAATAGGCAAATTTATGATGTTAAGAATTGAAGCGGGACTTCCGGTGGGAGTCAGTGGGCGTGGCAAAAGGAGTAATTGGTCGGGGCCAGCGATTGGTTAAATTAACATTAGAAGAAAATATTTTGTTTTATTTTCAGATATACCATGTCAAAGTCTTCAGCTGTGATATTTATATTGTTTTTTGCTTTAATATTTAAATTAGAGAAATGGGTAAGTTACTTTAATAGCCTATATACATGCATTAGTATGTCATTTCTATGCTCCTCCTTCCTTCTTTTTGATACAATTTAGAATATATTTTACTAAATAAGTGTTATCTTCTCACTGACTTTCTGAAAAGATAACTTGTGAATTTGACATCCTGCTTCAAAACTATCTATAACACATATCTCATATTGTGCATAATTCTGTTTTTTCAGACCCCTTCAACAATGTGGGATTAAAGAGAAATTATTTATTACAAGCAATTCCTTCATTTTCCACAATGATTTTTGTCTAAGATTTGTTTCTTGAGGGGTGTGAGTGGGAATGTGTCTAAAGTATTCTACTCCTAATTCAGTTAGCTATTGAAGAAAAAGTGTAGCAGGAATTTTCCTTGAATTAAGCTCTGACATAAATTTTAAAAAATTAAATCTTAAGTCTAGCCATGCCATCAGTTAGGTTGAAACAGTTGCGCAAAGAAACAAATAATGAAATTTTTAAAAATCTCATGACAAGCCATACAGTCAATAGGTCAGTATTTTTGCATGTTACATCAGTTAGAAGATGTTTATAATAATTTTTCTGCGGTTCCATTTTGATTTTAAACATTTACATAAAAAAGGAAAACTCTATAAATCTATGAATAAATTAAAAGGCAAAGAGATTTCATATTATGCATGTGACATCACCTGATATCTCAGCATTTTCTACCCATCAATATAGATATTTTAATAATTTTCCATTATACAATGAGTTGTCTTTGAGATCCGTTTTGTACCATTCCAACACTTGCTCTGGCATTAACTTGTCACCAGACAAGTGAACTTGAAGAATACACTTGTCAGCAAGTAGTAAAGCAAATGTAAGACAGCTTTGGCACAGAAATTTTGTACCCCATCTAGAAGTTTCTTGGTATAATGCCAATTAATTTCTATTTGGACACAAATAGGGCACACCCTATCTAATAGTGTTAAAGTACAGCCCCCATGGATTCTATGTGTGTTATGTCCAAGTATACCCTTTTTTACAAAAAAAACACCAACAACACACAAAAAAAACATGAAGAAATTTAAAAATCTTCTCCTACAGACCCTCGTGGTCAAAATGTTTCGTGTAATGCATGAAGCATCTCCTCTCTGGTGGGTAATTTAGGACTCATATTCCTCTTGTCTTAAACCATTACCACTCTTTTATGCTTTTTGACACCTCTGTAAAATGATATGAAGGAACTCATTTTGGGAAAAAAAGAAATGGCTTGTGACATTTCTACAATATTAAGTCATTATTTTTCATACCCATACTTTGATATATCATCTGCTACTTCTTTTACTGTGTACCCGTCTAAAATTTTGTTGTCTGGTAATGGGTAATGGGTAACTATATTTATTATTAGCCATTTTGTTGATCTATTACAGAGATGGTCTTTGTTATTGGTTGTATTCCTGATTGCCACAGGGTTATTTATGTTCACCTATCATTCCACACAGTTTAATATGGAGGGATTTATAATGGTGATGTCGGCAGCAGTTTTGTCTGGTCTCAGATGGACATTAGCTCAAGTAGTTACTCAGAAAAATGATTTAGGTAAGAATTAGTTTCACTGCTTTTCCTGTAGGTAATGAATGAAATAAGCAGTTGAACTTGCCTGACTTACTTATAGAAGACTGTAAATTTCACACTTTGTCGCTGAGAGCTGCACATCACCGAACAAATATTCAGATTCAAATATTAGAAAATAAAACTTTGACAACCATTCACAGTTTTTTTTAGCTTGCACAGGACAATTGTCTTGGAAGAGCTATTGTTGTACCTTTGGCATTGGTGTTCCAATTGGTTAAAGTTTTATATTTCTATAATACCTAGTGCTAGGGGGCTCATATCACATAAGCACTCATTAGGTGATAGCCCTCCATCTAGGACCAAGACCTTTGACTTTGAAGTCATGAAACCTTGACTTTGCTCCGTTTTAAAAAACTTTAACAAAATACTTTAACCAAAAACTTAAACCTTGAATGCTTATACCTAGGACCATCATACTGCATATATACACTCACCCATTGATAGGCTTCATCTGTGACCAAGGTCTTTGGTCATGTGGCCTTGACCTTGGGTATACAGTAAAACCTGCTATTACGACCGATTTTTTACAGAATGGAATGTTTTGTTCTTTATTTCAATGGTCGCGAACCCCTCTAAAACGGGCACCCTGTTATTCCGAATTACGACCACTAAATTCAGTACCAACTATAACTGATACACTGTTTTGAACCCTACTAAAATGACCAGTAACTTCACACATTGAGACTGACCACCCGAATTTCACACTTTATAAGAGCGACACTAATTGGGTATGATTACATTGTAAATACATTATCGGATTTTTGATTATGTGATATCAAACCCTTATTGTAACAGGTGTTTTGATTAAAGTGGCCAATCACTTTTAGAAATTATAGCTCGTATTATTTTTAATTGTTATTTGAATATGTCACAGGTTTTGACTCGAGTAATAAATTCGAAAGTGAAAACGTATCCGAGAAGTTACGATTAGTTTGTTTACGGTGTTCCAAACAGTTAATTAGCAATTCAATTTTGATTTCAATGTAATTGATGCTTCGTATTTGCATTGTAGAAGATATGATATCAACAGTTTGACACTTTGAACCTGTACTTACAAATAAAAAATCTGAGGTCATACTTCACAATCAGATGGATCAAATGGAGAATAGCGAAAGTAGAACTTCTCAAAGATCGTAAATTTGAAAATGACATAAGATTCCCCTGTAATACGTGTTCTTATAGTTTCATTTTTGTATGTATAGTATTAACATATTCAAATAACAAAAATAAAATAAACATGGATTACTTGGCAACAAACAACCAAACCTCAGTATTATGACAACCCCGCTATTACGAACACTTTCACAAAGTACAGCAAGTGGTCGTATTAGAGGGGTTTTACTGTATATATATATATGTAATTTCAGGTTTACATAATGGCATGATGTATATATATATATTTCAGGTTTACATAATCCACAAGACATTATATATATATATTTTTCAGGTTTACATAAAGACATGATGTATATATATTTCAGGTTTACATAATCCACTAGACATGATGTATCACATACAGCCATGGATGATAGTCACTTTATTACCTTTGTCAGCTTCAGTAGAAGGTAGGCTTAATCATTTAGCACATGACAAAATCTTAGTCTGGTCCAAATTGAGAGAAGTTGCAGACAACAATATTTAGTTGGTGAAATTTCACAAATCTTTGTCTTTTGGCGTAGATTACATTGTGGATAGTGAAGAAATTTCTAGTAACAAGCAGTTTCTTCATTTTCCATAATGTTCTCCAAAGTGTTTTTCTTAAGGAGCCTAAAAAGCAGGACTGTGGGAATGGGTGAATTAATCATTTACTCTGTGACATAATCTTAGACTGGTCCAAATTGAAAAGAGCAGATGACAATTTAAAGTTAATGATTTTTTTTAGTTTTAGCTCACCTGAGAATGAAGTGCTCTTCATGAGCTTTTGTGATCGGTCATCCATCCGACTGTTTGAAATATACAAAAAAAATTCTCCTCCTAAACTAATCGTGGAATTTCAACCAAACTTCACATAAATTGAAATCCATGAAGAACTTGGGTTGCCATGGTAACCAAGTGAAAAAACTTTAAAAAAAATTCTTCTCCCCCCAAACTATAAAGCATTTTTAGCCCCTTTTCTATGATTTTACATTGAAATAAAGAAGGAATTCTTTGAAAATCTTCTTCTCCAAACCATAAGGCTTAGAGCTTTGATATTTGGTATAAATCATCATCTATTGACCCTCTACCAAAATACTTCAAAGAATTACCATAATCTGAAAATTAGCCCTTTTCTGTGCAATCCCTGATTTAACATAGGGATAAAGAAGGAAACCTTTGACTCTCTTCTTCTTCCTAACCATAAAGCCTGGAGCTTTGATTTTCTGTATAAATCATTATGTATTAGCAGGGTACTCCCCAGAAATTTTTGAAGGCATGGTGGCAAATGCGCTGCATGTTGTCTGTTAACATATGGGTTGACCTTACATTATAAAGGTCATGAAAGTGCTTTTTAGCTTGTTTATTGATATCATGATTTTTATTGAGATTTATTCTTGAATAATATGCTTCAACCTTTTAATTATTATAGCTTTACTTATCTACTCTGAGGCTGATTTTGATACCAATCAATTGTGACATTACTCAGCTTATTTTGCCTCTCTATCCTATTTGTTAGAAAGGGCACTAAATTGTCCAATTAAAAAAGGATGTGAAAAGGAAAGAAAATGAAAGAATATACCCAAAAGCCTAAAATACGGTGAGTCAAATAAAATCAAGGTATCAATTGATCAAATGAAAGAATAAATCACAAAGTCTCAAAGGAATGAGTAAAAAAGGGTGTCAGCTGCTTGTCTATTAGATAGGAATATCTTTTCATGCTTGGCCATTTTAACAAGTCTGTCCAAAAATCATTTCCTTGAGGACTCTTTTAAAAAAAAAAAAGCATGGAGTGTTGGATTGAAAAAATGCCCTTCTTCAGAAAAATATAGAAATTATTTTCAGTATTTTCAAAAATGTATTTTTAAGATTCCTTTGTGAAAAACCTGGTTTCATCTTCAAATTTTGCATCTTAAAGAGCTCAATCAGATTCTCTGTGTAAAATTTGAAAGGTTCATTATTTGCCCATTCAGAATCCTTTGACTGTCTGACACTATAACTATTCTTCTAACAGTACTTTCAGCTCTTTGATTTCAATAAGTTAATCAAAAATGTATAATATATCAGCAGTGTCCAATCATAGCTTAATTCTTAAATTATAACATGAAACTTGATCAAATTTATAAACCAAGTGTCCTTACTCCTCTCTTCTTCAAGTGATTTCAGCACTTTACTTTTCAAATTGTTTTTGTTTTCAGGATCTTATAGAGTGAATTATCTTTTCCTGGTTCTAAATACTTATTAAACCATTACTTTTTATAAAAAAAACACAAAAAACAACCTAATTGGTCTAAGGCATTCTTTTCTTGAAGTGCTTTCAGTACTTTGATTTTTATGGGGTATTATTTCTTTTGAATCAAAAAATCATGAGAGGGCGAGATATCATTACATGATTACTAAAATTATAATAATATTTTTAATCAAAATTCAAAAACATTTTTTTTTTTTTGAAAAAGGGGTTGAACAAGCCAGGGTACGAATGTGTGAGATAATACCCTCCATGTTGGATAGAAAATAAACGGACTTAATCCGAAAGATACAAGTATGTAATTATCAAAGTGGGTTGAAAACAAGAGCTAAGTATAACTAAGATGGCTTCTTTACCAATCTGTCTTTATTATTTCGGCAAATTCTTGTAAGGAAAAAGATCGCAAAAAGGGCATGTTTCAGCGATCAGTGTATAAAATAAACTGACCCAATTAATCTTTCCTTCCAAAAATTATATTTTAAACCACTATGGCTTTAGTTCGATAGTTGTCACATCAAATAACCACATATTTTACCACGGCCAATCTCAACCGAAGTGACAATTTCCGAAACTGGGTCGCCATTTTGAATCCGTTGTTTACATATTGGTACCAATCATCCCTGGTGACTGATAGTGCGGTACCAGTGGTAAACGAGAGAAAAAAATCAATAATCACCAATTAGTAAGAGTGTAAGGGTCTTATCAATAAAGATGTTACGTTAAACCCCTGTCACACTAGGGTGGCAATCCCACGGCGCTCCCACAGCGATCCAAAAATTTCCAGAGCGCTGTGAGGACGTCGTGACATCGCCATGATCGCTGCGGGAGCGCAGTGGGAGGGCCGTGCAGTCGCGTAGAGCGGCGAGGGATGGCACGCACTTTGAACATGCACAAAACAATCGCCGTGGGAGCGCGGTGTTGTAAGTGCGCAGTAACATCGTTGTGTGGTCGCCTTAGCTGCGCCACGAGGTCTCTTACAACGCCATAAGAGCGCCTCGACACCGCGATGTGAGCGCAGTCAGAGCGCCATGGCAGGCAATGGCTCTTGCACGGCGACTACACCACGCTCTTCGCGCATCCCCTGCGTCTCTACTGCGCTCCTACAGTGTCTCAAGCGCACCGGCAGCGCAGTGCAATCGTCGTGAGAGCCTAGTGCACGCGCCGTGACGTCTCCATGAGCGCGGTAGAATCGCTTTAGAAGTGCAGTCAATCGCCGAAGGAACGCGATACATCGCCGTAGAATTGTTGAAGGAACGCCGTAGGAGAGCCGTAGCATTGCCGTGTATCTCTATTTTCCCGAAAACTATTGATGTTTTCCGGCGATCCCACGGCACTCTGAAAAATGCTAGAGCGCCGTGCAATCGCGGTGCAATTGCCGTGAAGTGTGACAGGGCTCTTATATACGGTATACAACACTATAGATAAAGAGCCTGTCGTGTCCACGCTTCTTCAACAAATTTTAGTGGCTTGCCTGACCCTTTCTTCAGCTAGAAATTAAGCTGTATCGGTGACCAAATTTATGCGTATCAGCAATCTGAAGGAGTATCGGCAAACTCTCTTAATTTATGAAGATGTATCGGGACCGATACGCCGTAAAGGCCTGGGAAGAACCCTGATTAGCCCTCTACCAAAATACTTCAAAGAATTACCGTACTCTGAAAATGAGCTCTTTTTTGTGCAATCTCTGATCATACATAAAGAAGAATATCTTTAAAATCTCCTCCTACACCATTAGGCTTGGAGCTTTGATATTTGGCATATATCAATGCCTATTGACCCTCGACCAAAATACTTCATAGAATACTCTACAATTCAGTGTATATTGTGGGATCAAGTATATACCTTGGATGAAGGAGAAAATCTTTGAAAGTCTTATTCTCCAAAATAATTAGGCGTAGAGCTTTGATATTTTATACATGTCATAAAACCTTGAGCCATAGCACTTAGGGGATTGATATAGGACCATCACAGTCCTCTTGATTTACAAACTTTGTGTATGCATCTATAACAGCAATAGTTTGTAAACTTTCAAGCTATCATCGTGCATTTGTGTTCATTGATTGTCACACTGTGACACCCTGAAGAAAAGAGACATTGCTTATAACCTTTACTCACAACATTTTCTACTTGTTTTTAAGGTATGTTAAGCCATTACTACATGGAAAACATTGTGTGAAATGAAGAAATTGCTTACAACAAGCAATTTCTTCATTTCAAACAAAGCTTTCTACCAAAAAAGACAACGATTTTTATAATTTAATTGGCATCTGCAACTTCTTTCAACTTAGACCAGTCTAAAATTTGTCATTTTGGAATGGGTTAGGATTTACCTACCTTTGAAATGTCGTCTACAATCACATTCGATTTGGACCAGTCTAAAATTCTGTTGTGTTATAATGGGCTAATCTTAATATTTTCAGGTATCAATATATCCAGTACAGAGCAGCTCTTCCGGTTCACTGAATACAGCATTATCTTACGTAATGCTGGATTAGTGTTGGCAGGTGCCCTATTAGCTTTCATGTTAGAGTTTAGTGAATTTTTACTTGTCTCACAGACATCAAGTCTTACTCTCTCCATATCAGGGATATTTAAGGTAGGTGAATTACCTCTTTATTCAATAACATACAATTTGACAAGTTTTTTTATTTGAGTTAATTGTACATGTTCCAGAAGTTATTTATAGATATAAATAAAAGCTGATGAGTTTAAGTTACTAACTGCATTTACTAGCAGTAATAGTATTGATCTACAATACCTCTTTTTTTTAACCCTTTCCTGTTCAATCTCTGGCTTTTAGGTCCCTGTGATTTTATACTTGAGAAAACATTATGGGAAAAGAAGAAATTGCTTGTAACAAGCAATTTCTTTGTCAAAATATTTTCTAACCTGTAGGTTGGTTACTTTTCAAATTGCACTAACATTAGTGCACTAATGATACTAGTTGTCATCTGCAACTTCTTTCAAATTGGACAAGTCTAAAATTCTGAAAACAGGAACAGATTAAGCTCACCTTACTTGACCTAAGTACTAAGGGCTCTTGTCAGCTATTGTGATCAACCTTTGTCTGGCGTCCACCCTGTGTCTTTGTCCATTACTAATGGGTGGATAATCGTAAACCTAAGTGGGATAGCAGCTGAAGGCTAGGAAGGGATGTACTGGTGGCAGAGGTGTCATGCTACAAAAAAAGCGAAATTAGAAAATCTTTAAAGATCTCCTACTGACCAAGAAAGCCTAGAGCCTTGATATTTTGCCTGAAACATCAGTATATTGACCTCTTTCAAAATAACTAAATTCATTACCCTCTGGTACCCAGGGGCAGAGCCTCCGAGGGTGAGGGAGTTCTATATAGAAACAAAGAAGGATTTTTTAATGACACATCCATAACCAGTGGGCCAATTTCAACCAAATTTGGCAGAAATGTTCTTTTGGTGGCCACCTATAAAAATACCTAAAAGAATTGAAATCCGTTGAAACAAAATGGCAACAAATGTAAATTTAAAAAAAAAAGAATTCTCCTCAACCAGAAGGCATAGAGCCTTGATGTTTGAATGAAACATCAGTATATTGACCTCTTTCTAACTTGATAATATGATTACTGCCAGGTTTCCAGGGGTGAAGCCTCAGGGGGATGGGGCCATTATAAAAACAAGAAGGATTTTAAAATGACATCTCCAAAACCATTTGGCCAATTTGAACCAAATATGGCAAAAATGTTCCTTAGGTGGTGCTCTTTCAAAAAAGCTAAATGAACATCGCTGAAATTTTTACTTTTGGATTTCCAGGTTTAAAGCCTATATATGTATAAAGATTGATTGTGCCCTCTTGTATCATAATCATAGCCGTAAAATTAAATTTGACTATTGAAAGAAAAAGAGCCTCTGTTTTTTGGCTTTTTTTTTATCAATTAATAGATAACCTAATTTTTCATCTGGACCAGACTTTAAGAAGCTAGAGACAATTTCAAATTGATAGAATTTTATATATCTCTATCTGTATTAGTAGAAAATAGATTTGTTCACTCAATGGAGTTATCTCCCCTGGGGACCCCATAAGGGGTGAAAACGGGGCAGAAAAGGGTACATTTTTAAAAATCTTCTTGTCATGAACCGGCTGATGGATTGGATTCACATTTGATATTTAGAGTCTTTAGACAAGGAATAAGTTTGTACAAGAAAAAAATTCTGTCAAGAAATGGCAATGCTGGGGGGGGGGGGGGGGGAGAGATGTCAAAGAGGGGGATAAGCTTACATATTGACAACTTTGAAAATCTGTCAAGAAATGGCAATGCTGGGGGAGGGGGGAAGATGTCAAAGAGGGGGATAAGCTTACATATTGACAACTTTGAAAATCTGTCAAGAAATGGCAATGCTGGGGGAGGGGGGAAGATGTCAAAGAGGGGGATAAGCTTACATATTGACAACTTTGAAAATCTAATTCTACCAAACTGAAAGACCTACAGCTCTGAAATTTGGTACCTGATATCATCTGGTGTACCTTTATCAAGTTTGTATAAATTTCATAGAATTACTGTATCCTGAAAATAAGCCCTTTTCTGTGCAATCCCAGAAAGGAGTTATGAAGGATATCATAGAAAATATTCTTCTTCTAAATCTATAGGCCTAGAGCTTTGATATTTGGTATGGATTTAAGCCTTTTGACCCTCTATTTAAGTACTTCAAAGAATTACCGCAATCTTGAAATTGGCTCAATATGGTTGGATCTTCACTATACCTAGGATTAAAGGAGAAAATCTTTAAAAATCTTCTCCAAAATGATTAGGTGTAGGGCTTTGATATTTTGTATATTATATCATTATGCCTTGAGCCATCATACTCAGGGGAGCGATATAGGACCATCTTGGTCCTCTTGTATCTGTTTTTGTTCACTTTGGACTTAGGTTACTGATAAGGCCCTATGAGCCTATTTTGATCAAAAGCATTATAGCATCAGCTTTTTCAAACTGTAGTGACAACATTTTACTTTTTTGTTATTTAACCTGCCATGAATCTTGTACAACAACTAGCTCAGACCATGGCATAGCAGTATCCCATCAGAATCTCAATCATGAGGTCCAGGGTACAATCCCCAGTCACAGCAAATATCCGTTCCGACATTTGTCTCCCACCAATGGATGGTTAATTGTAAATCTAGGTTGGATAAGCAGCTGGAGGCTTAGAAGGGATATAGTGGTAGCACTGGTGTGAGAAATATCAGGAATCCATGGTTAGGCGCTCCAGTTGCCTCAAAATGACAGAAATACTGCTGAAAGTGGTTTAAACCCCATTCAAAAAATGCACAATAACCCTGTTCAATATCTAAATGGAACTTCCTGCTGGAGTCAGTGGATGTGGCCAGGAATCTGTTTATTCTTTCAAATCAGAACTATTCAGGCAGTTGACAATAATATTTAAACCATTCCAAATCAAGCCTACTTTTTTTTCGCCCCTCATTAATAAAAAACTATGGAAAAGATTGTGGATAATAACACTGTGGATAATAAAGAAATTGCTTGTTACCCATTGGTTTCTACCCAAAAAGACAAGGAAATTTAAAATTCTACTAACTTAAAATTGTCGTCTTCAACTTCTTTCAATTTGGACACAAATCTAAAATTTTACTGTGTGGTAATGGGTTAAAAATCTCACAAATCTCACATTATATTTTCAGGAGTTATGTACTTTATATCTAGCATTCATTTTTAATGGTGACAGAATGAACGTTGTCAATGGTATAGGTCTTATGATGTGTTTAGCTGGAATCATTTGTCATGTGATTTTGAAAGCATTACACAGTAAGTATATTCAGATACTGTATTTTAATGGTGTAGGGTAAGTATTTTCAGATACTGTATTTTTAATGGTGTAGGGTAAGTATTTTCAGATACTGTATTTTTAATGGTGTAGAGTAAGTATTTTCAGATACTGTATTTTTAATGGTGTAAGGTAAGTATTTTCAGATACTGTATTTTTAATGGTGTAGGGTAAGTATTTTCAGATACTGTATTTTTAATGGTGTAGGGTAAGTTTTTTCAGATACTGTATTTTTAATGGTGTAGAGTAAGTATTTTTCAGATTCTGTAAGTATACCCCTGCTTTCACCCTTACCCGTTTTTAGAAATTTTAGACTTGTCCAAATTGAAAGAGTTTGCAGACAACAATGAAAAATGGATGCCATTTGAAATGAAACCATTCTATGTGGTAGAAAATATTGTGGAAAAAGGAGAAATTGCTTGTTACAAGCAATTTCTTCTTTTTCCACAATGCTTTCTCCAGTATAAAATCAAAGGAACGTAAAATCCCGTATTTGAACAGGAAAGGGATAAAGAAGAGAGAGGTATAATGGTTACCCATGTCTCTTTTTCCATCCTTCCATCCATCCGTCTTTTACCAATATTTTTTTGTGGCACTCTTCTCAACAACAATGTATAGCATCAACTTGAAATTTGGTGTGGAGGTTCATCTAGGGTCCTACATCACTCTTACCGAATTTTGGTCCGTAACTTATCTACTTCCTGTTTCACAACTATGTTTATATTCAGACATTAATTTGTTAAGGGGTATATTTTTGACGCACTTTTCTGAACAATATTTGTAGCAATGACTTGTAACTTGGCATGGAGGTGCATCTAGGTGTCCTATATGGCGCTTACCGAATTTGGGTCCTCAAGTTAACTACTTCGTTTTTTACAACTTTGTTTATATTTGGACACTGACTGGAGTAGTAGTATTTTTTTGGGCACACTTTTCTCCGCAACTTTTTATAGCACTGACTTGAATCTTGGTGTGGAGATTTAACTCAGTGTCCTATATGGGCCTTACTGAATTTAGGACCATTACCTATCTGCTTCCTGTTTTACAACTTTGTTTATATTTAGACATTGATTTGTATCGCGGTATATTTTTGTCCCATTTTTCTAAGCAATTATTTATAGCATCGATTTGAAACTTGGTGTGGAGGTCATATAGGGGTCCTACATGGTTTTTACCGAATTTAGGTCCGTAACTTATCTACTTCCTGTTTTACAAATTGTTTATATTTCCAGTTGTTTAAGTGGTGTATTTTGTCACACTTTTCTCAGCACCTTTTCATAGCATTGACTTGAAAATTGGTGTGGAGGTTCTTCTAGGTGTGCTTTATGGCCTTTATCAAATTATGTCTGCAAGTTAACTTCTTCCTGTTTTAAGAATTCGGGGGGGGGGGGGTATGTTTTAGTGGTATATTATTGTCACACTTTTCTGAGCAACTATTCATAGCATTAACTTGAAACTAGGCATGGAGGTTCATCTAGGGGTCCTACATGGTGCTTACAGGATTTTGGTGAGCAAGTTATCTTCTTCCTGTTTTACGAGTGTTTATATTTGGACATTGCGTGGTACAGTGGTATGTTTTTATCTAACTTTTAGAAGCAACTATTCATAGGATTTACTTGAAACTTGGTGTGCAGGTTCATCTTGGGGTCCTATATGACACTTGATAAATTTAGGTTCGCAAGTTGTTTTTGTACTTTGTTTATATTTGGACATAAATGATATAAGTGGTGTATTTTTTTTGCACTTTTCTCAATCACTTTGCATAGCATTGTTCTGAAACTTGTTGTTGAGGTTTATCTAGGGGTCCTACATCGCCCTTACCAAATTAGGTCTGCAAGTTAACTACTTTCTGTTCTACAACTTTGTTTACTTTTGGGCATTGCCTGGTATAGTGGTATATTTTTGTCTAACTTTCCTTAACAACTATTCATACCCTTGATTTGAAACTAGGTGGGGAGGTTCATCAAGGGCACCTTTATGGCACTTACAAAATTAAGGTCTGCAAGTAAACTACTTCCTGTTTTAAGCCTTAGTTTATTCTTGGACAATGCCCGGTATAGCGGTATTTTTTCGTCCCATTTTCCTCAACAATTATTCATAGCATTAACTTGAAAATTGATTTGGAGGTTCATCTTTGGGCCCTCCATTGCTCTGCAAGTTATCAATTTCCTGTTTTCTGACTTTTTTCTAGTTTATTTATTTAGCCAATAGTTTATTTATGCCTGGTATGGTGGTATTTCTTCAATGTTTACCATAAATACATTTAAATTCATTCCACTTGGGTTGAAAAATTTTTCAGTACCCAAGATCACTTTTGAGATTTATAGTTTTTCCATATACAACCATGCTTTAATGCTTCCTATACAAACCCTGGATTTTATGTCACTGTGACTTTATACTTGAGAAAAAAATTGATTGAAAAACAAAAAACTGCTTGTAACAAGCAATTTCTCCCTTTCCCACAATAATTTATACCACATCAGATGGCTTTATTTCAAATTGCATCCAATTTTCATTGTTGTCTGCATCCTCTTTCAATTTCGACCAGTCTAAGGTTGAAAAAAAACAAAAAGAGTTAACAGTGTATTTATAACTAGATAAATCATTCATATCTTATATTGCTAAGATATAAACCCTTGTCATGCTGTCTAAATTACCTTACTGGATAACTGAAAAATCAAATGGCTGAAAGCACTAATAGAACTTGGTGTTCAAAAATCAATATTTCTTTTAGAAATCAATTTCATAAACAACTCTGGCAGGAAAAGTACAAGCAGGAGATGTAGACCACAATCTTGGTCTACACCTCCTGCCAAAACCGGAATATTCCAGGTTTAGCATGATAAGGGTTAACAATAGGATGTAGATTAATAAAGTGTTAACAGGAACAGATAGCTGTAAAGGTATTCATTTTATCCACGGCCATAGCGTGTTTGACTCCTAATCATGGGGTTCTGGGTTCGATCCCCAGTGAAGGCAAATATCATTTCTGACATTTGTCTTCCATTAATGGTTGGATATTCGTAAACCGAAGTGGGATGAGTAGCTGGAGGCTTAGAAAGGATGTTGTGGTAGTACTGGTGTGAGAAATACCAGGAATCCATGGTAAGGTGCTCCAGCCACTGCAATATGACTGAAATACTGTTAAAAGTGGTGTTAAACTCCATTTAGATAAACAAAGTTGGTTTAATATCAAAGGCATTTTGACAGGCTCTCAAATGCCTTTATCATTATAGGCACTAACAACAATATTGTAATAAGCCCTTGAAATATGTGGCCCATGATGCTATATAGAAATCTTCACTAAATTTTGTTAAAAAATATTTTGAAAACAGAGAGGATTCACCACGGGTCAGGCAGTATTGGTAGTATTTCAAAAACAGATATGATAAGGAAGAATGACAATTCTAGATTCAGAAACCTACCATTAGAAAACGTTTTAATGCTCTCAGAATCAATACTTTTTGTACTTTTAATTTAACATTTAATCTTTTATCAAGTGAGAGTTTACCCACAAATATACCATTATTGTTTTTTACATTTCAGGTAGAGAAGATTCATTTAAAAATGGTGTAAGACATTTAGAAGAGATTGCTATGTTGTCTAAAGATGGAAATGTTATGGATATTTCTGAAGAAGAAGATGAAGAAGTATTTAATGTAAGACATGACAGATAGCAGTGAAAATTGTGACTTAACCCTTTCCTGCGCAATCTATGATTTCATAGTTGAAAACATTGTGGGAAAAGAAGAAATTGCTTGATACAAGAAATTTGTTCTTTTCCCACAATGTTTTCTAACCTGTAGGTTTGTTTCTTTTCAAATTGCACCCACTCTTGATTGTCGTCTGCAACTTCTTTCAAATTGGACCAGTCTATAATTTTGAAAAACAGGAAAAGGTTAAGAACTTAACACTGAACAGATATAGCAGCGAAAAATGTGTTATTAGTTTATGGGAAAATTTGTCATGGTGAAATTTCTTTACAGTGGGAATACTCTGAACGGTTTATGTTGTTTTATCCATGCTGACAAAGACTGCTTTCGCTCTTCAGATATGATTATGAATCATTTATTTATTACCTGATCAAACATGTAGATAATTTAAAGAAAAGAAAGACTTTAAACCCATTACCTGACAACAAAATTTTAGACAGGTCCAATTTGAAAGTAGCTGCAGATGTCAAATTTTCATTTTATAAAATTCCTGAACTACTTATTTTTTGGCTAAAAACATTGTGGATAATGAAGAAATTGCTTGTAACAAGCAATTACTCCATTTTCCAAAATGTTTTCCAAAGCCTTTTTATATAAATAACACAGAGAAAAACAATTGAAACTGTAAGACTCAAGAAATTAGTTTGTTAAAACACCATAAATGAAGTATAGGATAATTGATTGTTATCAGTATGCTTTTATTTATTTTTCATGGTCTGAACAACATAAATTATATTTTCAAAAGAGGCAGAAAAACAAAGGAAAATGTCACTTTTATTGTTCATCAAAATTTATTTCTCCTATAATCAATGGAAGCAGTTAATCTATTTATTGTGACAAAAAGAAATGCTATCAAATATAAAAGACAAAGACAAGAATTCATTTGTACATGAATCTGAACAGTTAAGCCATTACCAGGTGACAAATTGTTACCTTGGTGCAAATTGGATGATGTTGAAAATGATATTTAACCCATTCAAACACAGTGACCCTTTTGGACACCCCTCAAGAAAAATGCATACGAAAACATTGTTGAAAATGAAGAAATTGCTTTTTACAAGCAGTTTCTTCATTTTCCATTATGTTTTCTACCCAGAAAGTTAAAAAAATCCACAATTTCATAAACTCCTTTCAATTCAGACCAGACTATAATTTTGCCGTCTTGTAATGGGTTAAAGGATGTATAGTGTTTTCTTAGAAAATATTTTTTTCAAAAAACTGCCCTCTGGATTATGACCAAATTTCACAGAAATTATCATTGAGTGTCTCTTTAACATAATCATTGAAAAATATTAGATTGGATGACAAAATTGGCTTTAAGAGGGGGGCCTATCTGTATATTTCATATGGCAAACTGTATAAGAGTTTTCTCCTTAGTTTGTATCAAATGGATGTAATTTAAAATTCAACCTATTACACAAAATTTTAGACTGGTTCAAATTGTAAAAAGTTGCAGACAACTATTTCAGTTGATGAATTTTTTAAAATCTTTGTTTTGGATTGAAAATATTTTGGATAATGAAAAAAATGTTTGTAACAAGCAATTTCTTCATTCTCAACAATTTTTTTTAAAGTTTTTTTCTAAAGGGGTGTCCAAAAGGGTCACTCTGTGGGAATGGGTTAAATAAATGTTCATGGATGTTTTTTGGGTGACCTTTAATGAGATTTTTTACAAGATTTGGAGTATTTGATGATTATTACTAAATGGGCCTAATTTTGTAAGACTTATTGAAGGGAAGTAATTCATCCTGAAGAATTGGTTAACTAAGTTGAATATCAGTTGCTTCCCTTGTACCTTTAATTGATTGAGGAATTTTTGCATATGAATTGCATCTTTTGTTTTTGAAAGAAAAATCATTATGTTTTAGCTCTTTACCAGATTACAAATTTAAGATTTGTCCAAATTTAAAGAAAAGCTGATATTGTGTACTATGAACAAATTTCCTGCTTTAAGCTATTTTTCATTTACCATGATGCCTTTATCTTGAGGATCACATTGAGTGAATAACATAAGCAATATTTTCATGAGTTGGCTCTGTGGAAATAAAGATCTAGATTTTACTGTAAATGAGTTGCAAGATTGTAGAACTTACAAGTATTGTACAAGTATTGTAATTAAAAAGAATGGATTTGATATAAATTTGAAGCTAAGAAAGTGTCTTATTTTAACCCTTTCAGTTACAATCCCTGGTTTTTACAGCCCTGTGATTTTATACTTGTGAGAACATTGTGGGAAAAAAAGAAATTGGTTGTTACAAGCAATTTCTTCTTTCCCACAATATTTTCTACCATGTAGGTTGATCTTTTCAAATTGCACTTGATCTTTTGTGTCGTCTGCAACTTCTTTCAAATTAAATGAGACTAAAATTTTAAGAAACAAGAAAGTGTTACGAATATGTGGCATTTAAAATTTGTAGACATCATTAGTTGCTTTTACCCTTTTCCTGATGACAAAAGTTTAGATTTGTCCAAATTGAAACAAGTTGCTGACAAGATTTTGGGTTGATTAAATTTCAAAATTGTTTGTTTTCTGGGATAGATAACATTGTGAATAATGAAGAAGTGTGTGTCAGGTTACATATAGTATGAGTTTTAGGTCCATACCGCAGTGATAACAAAAAAACTGTTTTTTTTCTTTTTTCTACTTTACTTTTTTAATTTATATACTAGTCATGTTCAAGCTTTAACTTGAAAGAATATAAGTATGTTTCTTTATTTACTATTAGAATATATAATGTATATATATGGTTTTCCTAAATTGTTGTAGCTTTTTAACCCACTCCTACACAAGACCCCTCAAGAAAAAAGCTTTGGAAAACATTATCATCATTTAATAAATTGCTTGTAACTAGCTATTTCCTCAATGTCCATAATCTTTTTTACCCTAAAAGATAAAGATTGTTTCAATTTTACCTTCTTGAAATTGTCATCTGCAATATCTTTCAATTAAGAACAGTCTGAATTTTTTGTGCGGGAATGGGTTATTAAGCATTGGTTTATTCTTTATTTTTATGCTTCCCTATATAATGTGAGGTCATATAGAGATACCTTTATGTGTGTGACCTATCGTTTTTTATCTTGGGCATATCCACTACATTTATGGATGGATTTCAAAATGGTACAGTTGATTGGGCTAATAAGTGCTTCAAGCCTTGTGTCTTTTTTTCCCTTAGATGAAACCTAGTGTCATGCGAACGATTATTTTGGATATGCCAAATGTTGGCCAATGTATCAGAGCTTAATGTTCTCTTCCAATCTAAATTAATGATTTGATTTGTCAGTAGATGCTTTGAAGGAAAACCTTTGTCTCCCACCAATGGGTGGATAATCGTAAACCTAAGTGGGATAGCAGCTGGAGGCTAGGAAAGGATGTAGTGGTATAGTACTGGTGTGAGAACACCAGGAATCCATTTTTAGGTGCTCCAGCCGCCACAATATGGCACAAAAGTGGCGTTAAACCCAATTCAATAAATCCATTGAATTAAAGCCATAATTGATCAATTGACCTGACAGATTATTTTATGTTTTTGTCACTTTTGCTGTTACTGTAGACTAAGCCAGTTCACAGGGATCATTGATGTCTGTGACATATTTCTAGTTTCATTTTGAAATAATCATTGCTTTAATACTCGAGTGTGTGGTGATAATAATATTTCAAAATAATTTGTTCAAAATGATTAGAACCCATTTTCTAGAAGTGTATGTTTAGCGTGACTGTGTTCAGAGAAAATGGGACATATTAACTCTTTCCTGTACAATAGCTGATTTTTACATCCATGAAGTATTGTACTTGAGAAAACATTCTGGAAAAAAAGAAATTACTTGTAACAAGAAATTTCTTCTTTGTCCACAATATTTTTTATCATATAGAATATTTACTTTTTCAATTGTTCTTACCTTACATGTAGTCTTACCCCTTAAATTTGGACAAGTCCAACATTTTGAAAAAAACAGTAAAGGCTTAACATAGCCTTAAGGACGTCTTCATCATTAGGTGGGAAGTGTCTTCTTTAGAATACTTGGCTATTGTATCATACATTTTATTACAATCTGATTACCAAAATTTCCTGCTTAACTCATACCAGATGAAATAATTTTAGACTGATCCAAATTGAAAGAAGTTGCAGTTTCAAGTTGATTGAACTGTAAAAATCTCTAACTTCTCGGTTAAAATTTAAACAAAAAATGAAAAAAATTAATTGTTTCAAGCAATCTTTTCATTTTCCGCCATGTTTTCAAAGGTTTTTATTTGAGGGGTATAAAAACAGGACTGTGGTGCATTGGTTTAACCCTTTGCCAGATGGTCAAAGTTCTGAGATCTTGCTGGCAATAATTCATTGTGCTGATAAATTGAAGTAAGCACAAAATGGAGTTGAAAAGTTTGTTGTAAAAAGAGAAGTTGTTTGTAGCAAGTAACTTCTCCTTTCCTTTACCTTCTCTTGTAATATTGTGTATTACTGTTCAGGCCCTCAGACGAGAAATGGTTTGGTATTAGGTTTACTTTTATTTATTAGAAACTTTGTTTTTTTGAGAGAGGGACCAATGAAATATTTGATTTATAACATTGAGAAATAATGTATTGATGACAACTTTTGTTAATAAAGATTGTGCCAAATATGTTTTCGTTCTTATCTTTACATGAGTTTCTTAACCCATTATCAGATGAAACGAATCTTGACTTATCTAAATTGAAATGGTATGCAGATGACAATTCAGATATAGTATTTTTTTTAAAGACAGTATCATATTGGTTAAAAAAAATCAAGAAAAGACATATTGCTTGAAGTGTAACCTTCCTTTTCATTGTTTTCCATAGTTTTCTATTCAATGAGTCAAAATATAAGATATAATGGAAATAGTTGGAGCATTGTTACTACAGCAAATGGAAATTCAATTCCCCTTGAATATTATGATGGGTTGAAAAACCTGGTTTTGAAGTGTTGGACTTGTATACATGTACATGGGAAAACATACCTTAATAACTTTTTACTTTCTTTCAGGAGTCTTCCCATTGTGCTTTAACACTTTACCAGATGGCAAAATTTTACACTGGTCAAAGAAATTGTAGCCAATAATTTTCAATTTATGGGGTAGAAAACATTGTGTATAATGAAGAAATTGCTTGTAACAAGCAATTTCTTCAATTTCCACAGTGTTTTCTACAACTCTTTTGTTGAGGGGCTTCAAGAAATGGGTTTTGAGTTAATATGGGTGAAGACTTGCCCCATCACTCCTGAATATTACATTTTCATGCACAGAAGAATTTCACTTCAGGAAAACGTTGCTGGATGAGCAATATCTCCTTTTCTCACAATATTTTCTACCTTATCTTGCACTTGCTTTCCAATTTTGGTGACGGCAGCTATAGTGCTCTGGTAGTGTGTAGGTCTCCTAGTTACATAGTTGTGGGTTCTATCCCTGGTTGCCGCAAACATCTTTTCCGACATTTTGTCTCCCATAAATGAGTGGATAATCATAACCCTTAGTGGGATGAGCAGCTTGAGGCTTGGAAAGGATGTACTAATGTGAGAAATACCAGAAATCCATGGCTAGGTGCTCCAGTTGCCGCAATATCACTGAAATACTGTTAAAAGTCGTGTTAAACCCCATTTAGTCTATCAATCAATTCAATTTTGGTACATTTTGAAATTTCGTCTGCAACTTCTTTTAGTTTTGCCCAATCAGATTTTTTGCTGTCTTGTAATAAATTAAGTGATTTCTCATTTTCTCACAACATTTCCTACTAAACAGGCTCTTTAACCTCTAACATTTAGAATCAGTCTATTTCATAACCAGGTATTTTTTAAAGAAAACCCGAAATACTGCCATAGTCATTGTATAAAAAAATGACATTTCATAACTTCTCTGGTATGACTTATGACATTCATTTAAATCTTGGAGTAAGTGTTCGCTAGAAAAAAGAGCAACATACGCTATCAAAAGAGGCAACTTTTATTGTATTTTGTAAGAGTTATTCCCCTTTTTGACTTTTTATCCACTATCCAACAGCTGAACGTCAGGCACTAGTAATTGACAAACCACGGCTGTCAATCAAGTAATCAACCAACTGATCAAATTATTTTTTCAGTCTGGACCTGAGATTTCAACGCCGACGTTGGCTGCCATTTTTGTTATCCTTTTTTGTTGTTTTGGCGGCTTAAACACCATAACTACAGCTTATTTAAGCTGTAGTTACGACGTTTAGGGCCGCCGTCATAGCGCAGTTGGTAGCGCGTCGGACTGTCAATCTACAGGTCAAGGGTTCGATCCCCGACGGCGGCACTCTATCTTTCCGACTATTTGTCTCCCACCAACGGGTCGATTATCGTAGACATATGTGGGGTAGCAGCTGGAGGCTAGGAAAGGATGTAATGGTAGTACTGGTGTCAGAAATACCAGGATTACATTGTTGGGTGCTCCAGCCGCCGCGATATAACTTAGAGATTGTTGAAAGCGGCGTAAAACCTCATTCAAACAAACAAACAAACGACGTTTAGGTCACCAACCAACCATTTTACTTTTTTGACATGCTGCTGGCCATAGCTTTTGCAAAATAACGCCATTAAAAATCGAAGCAGAACTTCCTGTTGGAGTTATTGGACGGGGCCTAGGGAGTCAGTGGGCGGGGCCAGGGATTAGTCTATTTATGCTGTTGTTTTTAGCTCATCTGAGCACAAAGTCCTCATGGGGAGTTTCTTTGATCACATTCTATCTATCGTCTGTCAAGTGTCAACAATTTCTGTAATTGACATTTCCTCCTAAACCAATGAGCCAATTTTAACCCAATTTGGCAGGAATATTCCTACTTTTCCAAATATGTTTCTGTTCAATGTGGAACTTAATTTTCTATTATAAAGCTATTTAAAAAAAAGGTGTCTGCAACTTCTTTGAAATTCCACAAGTGTCATATTGTCTCGTCTGGTAATTGGTGAAGCAAGCTTTTGCTACAAGGTGTGACCAGTAAACCCTTCCAAATATAAGTTAAAATATGATACATTTATCTTGCAACAATTTTATTTGTGACTCCAAGTTCTTTTCAAGGGAACAAAAGTAACTGTGGCAGGCGTGAAAGATTGGACATTCTCCAAGGCTTTTGTCTGAAATAAAAGTTCAAAAGAAGATTAAGAATTCTTTAAAGCCCTCATTATAAATACACGATACGAAAAGTGAACCTTCTCATAAGCTTTAGTTAAAAAAGAAAAAAAACAGGGTATAAAGTCAAAATATTCAGAATGAAACAAAAAATTTACGATGATTAGGTCTTTACTCCTAAGTATGAATTTCCTCAGAAATGATGGCCTGAACGAGAGGAGACAAAAGGCTAAGTATTCCCAAATGCTACCATCACAGCACGAAAGGGAACTAAAAGTGCACGAGCTCAAAAGCTCTCAACTGAAATTAAAGGAATCAAAAAGTATGTTTTTTATGAACACTTTACAATTTTCCTCAATATTTCCAGTTTTCAAATCTATGTTCAGAAAATCTTCCAAAATATAAAACAGTGGCAATGCCGAGTCTGCTTATCCTTGCCAAAGTCTATTTTTGCATTTCGTAGTAGATATTGGACCATATTTTTGTAAACTTTTAACTTTACAAAAAAATTTAATCTCATTGTACAGTCAGTCTTACCCAAGCGACCACCTCTATTAAACGCACACTTCTATTAATCGACCATTATCAAAATTCACTTTCCAAAAAGCACTGTTTCCTATGAAGTAGACTTGTTTTCAATCCAAAAGTATTGTAACTGAATCCTGTATTCGAAGTCATCTGAGTCTTTTCAATGAGATCATTATAATGTGTTTCAAACAACCTAGGATTAAGGTAGAATTATGCAATAAGCCATGGCGATGGGTCGGCGCGAAACAGTTGTAACTGCCTATAGACATAGGCAGTTACAACTGTTTCTCACTGACCCATCATTGTATGCAATCGAATCGATCTCTCATATACAGTATGTCACAAAAAAATGTATACTTACATGGTCGCTTTTTGGCAGTCCCTTTAATGGCCGCCTAATACAAGTTATACTTGATTTTTCTTACCGGTGAAAATTTCCTTGGTGCCCACGCCCGTCGACCTCGGCCACACGTAGAACAAGAACACATTTTACAGACGAAAAACAATACCACAGCAACAACTGCTAGAATACAAACACCGCCTTGGAAAAAACAAAACTAAAGTCTAACTACGTGTATTACTCTTGATAACATGTTGAAAGTGTATTTCATTATCAAAGACTGCACACAGATATTGGAAACGATTTTTTTTTCCGACATACAATATATTTGTAACATATTTTTCTAGTGGCTCAAATGGAAGTCATTGGCAGAAAAAATATTGTAGTTGTCTTCAAAATACTTAAAATGGCCATAGATGTCGATTCGCCATAAAACACCACTCATTAAGAATAGGAAGTATTTCGATGAATTACAAAAACTTATTCAAAATATGTTCAACCTTATGATAGTTTAATTAATTACCAGACGGAAAAGTTTTAGACTGGTCCAATTTGAAAGGGATTGTAGACTGCGATTTCAAGTTTATGGAATTTTAGATTTTTTTCTTCAATTTTCTAGGAAGAAAACATTGTGGGAAATGAAGAAATTGTTTCTTGCAAGCAATTTCTTCATTTTACACAATGTTTTCCCAATTACTTTTCTTGAGAGGCGTCAAATAGGTCATTGTGTTGGAATGGGTTAATGGGTTAATTTAAAGACATTCAAAGTGAAGAAACAGGACGTTACCTAAACAAAGGGTGATAATTGCTGGTATCGATATTTTACAGTCCGAGTTATCTCCACATGGGTTATCTCCACTACACGATAATCCATGATATATACAGCGTCCACTGCCACACTGAAAGTCGTAGGACTCACAACGGCCTGAATTAGAAACAAGACAATTTACAACTTACTGCGTTGGCCACGCAAATTGACTCCGACAGGATTTCCAGCTTCGAATCTAAACGGCATTATGTAACAAAAAATAGAATAGTTAGTTGGCGCCTGAAACGTAATAACTACAGCTTGAAGCTGTAGTTACTACGTTTAAGTCGCCAAACCAACATAAAAGGTTAACAAAAATTGTGGCCAATCTTGGAGCTCAAAACTCATTTTTGGTCAAAATGAACAATTTCATTGGTCGTCTGGTTATTTGTTTGGCTAATTGTAAATGAAACAGTCCTTCATTGAATATAACATGATCCGGCATATTACGCCCCACATTGAAGTTCTGATTTTTAGCTCCACTGGCTAAAGCGTCATGGCGTTGTGTCCGTCGTACGTCGGTCCGTGTATCCGTCTGTCATTCGTCAAAACTCGGCTGATTCGGTACCTACATCTATAGATCGCAGACTTCGGAGATCGCCCGAGGATTGTCGAATGTCCGTCTGTCTGTCCGTAAACCTTTACTTTAAAAAAATTCTCCCAAGATGGATTCAACCTAATTTTACAGGAATTATTAATGGGTGACCCTTCATCAGATTCCTTCAAAGAATTTGATCGGATGATAAACATGGCTTAAATGGGCGGGGCTAATTTCCATATATGGTAAAACCTTTAAAAATCTTCTTCTCAGAAACCAGTGATGCATTTCAACCAAATTTCACAGAAATGATCCTCGGATGACCCTTTTTTCAGATTTCAGATTTTTCAGAATTAAAAGAATTTTGATAAGATAAAAAATATCTTTAATTGGCGGGGCTAATTACCATACATGGTGAAAGTTATGATAATATTTTTCTTAGAAACCTGTTGATGGATTTCAACCAAATATCACTTGAATGATCCTCTGGTGACCCTTTTTCAGATTCCACCAATTAATTTTGATTCGTTGAAAATATGGCTTTTGTGGTTATTGCTTATGTCCATATATGGTATCCAGTGATTTTTTTTATACCTTTTTCATCTGACTTGGTAAATTAACTGACCTTTTTAAAACAATGAAAAGATTGGAATATTAAAAGATTTCATTGACAAGATTTATTTGAACATGATGAATTTGATGCCTGAAAACACCATTTTCTTGATCAGTACAATCAGGCGTGTGGAGCGATACAGGCGCTCAAACGCCTTTAGTTTTGAGAAATTTATTGTATCAGCCATTCTTGTTAAGGTCACAATTGAAACACCTATGAATACGTAAAGTTGAATTAGAATTATCATAAAAAAATCATTACCCTCTAAATAGTTACTACCGATTTTGTTAAAGAAAAGATTTTGGTCTAATTCACACCATTTAAATGATTAGTTTGGCATTTGGGAGATGAGCACAAACTAATGCAACTATATGAGCTCCTCGCGAAATACTTTGATACCTTAGTTCTACTTAAGAATGTAAATGAGCACTCCGAATTCGGATATCTCAAACTTGAACCGAGCTGTGAGATCACGATACATGTACACAGTTATTCAAGAATAGGTGGATTTCTTCGTTTATCTTACCTGAGTGAAATGCAGTGAAATAAAGATCAATCCTCGAACGATTGGTATTTCCTTTCAAGATTTGAGTTAGACTAATGTCTGTTGACGAAAATTTTAAGTCTAATTCATTTTCTGTGGATTCAAAAACCCGGTTATTGCTACAGACTGTCTCGTTGTCTGAAATAGAATTGTACTTCACTGAACAACAAAGGAAACTTTTAAACAGATTTTCAGTTTCATATTGATTTCATCGAATTGAAAATCAATAGAATATGATATAACTAGTGCACGAAACGATTAGCTAATACAAATTACCAACAAATAGCATAATAATATATAATAATAGCCTATAGAAAATATATAAACCTATCGTACAAATAATCTTTAGCAGATATATCTAACTATAAAACAAATAACACAAAAACATTTATTAACCTATCGTACAAATGACTTACATTTGATACATCAAACTATCATATATATGGCCTACAGAAGATATATAAACCTATCAAGCAAATAACCTTCAGAAGATATATGAAGATATATATGAACCTATCGTACAAATGGCCTACAAAAAATGTATTAACCTATTTAACAAATGGCCCACACAAGATATATATAAATCTGTCGTACAAACAGCCTACAGAAGATATATTAATCTATCACACAAATAACCTACAGCAGATATATGAACCTATCAAACAAAAAGTATACAGAATATATATATACAGAAGATTAATTAACCTATTGCCCAAATGACTTACAGATGATATATTCATTTATCACACAAATAACCTACAGCAGACATATGAACCTATCAAACAAATAGCATACAGAATATATATATTCAGAAGATAAATTAACCTATTGAACATTCACATGACTTACAGATGATATATAAATTTATCATACAAATGGCTGAAAGAGGATATATTAACCTATCAAACAAGCATATGCAAATATATTAATCTATCATAAAAAAAGCCTACAGATGATATACCAACCTATCAAACAAATAGCATACACAAGATATATATTAACTTATCAAACAAATGACATACAGATGATATCAACCTTCCAAACAAATAGCAAACACAAGATACATTTACCTATCATACAAAAGACCTACAGATAATATATCAACCTATCAAACTAATGGCAAACACAGATATATTAACGAATGACCTACACTTGATATATCAACCTCTCAAGCAAGTATCATACACTTGACAAATTAAACTATAAAACAAATGACCTACATGATATATTAACCTATCAAACAAATAGCATACACAAAATATATCAACCTAACTAAAATGCCCTATATATGATATATTTACTATCAAACAAATGACCAACAGATGGTATATCAAATAGTCTTCAGAAGATTTATTAACCTTTCAATGAAAAGAAACATAAGTATATGTAAATGAAAAGTAGAGGGTTAATCATTTTTAAATGGATGCTGTTCATTATAAAATAAGTGAATTACTTTAAATTTTAGTTAAAGTTCATAAATGATTCAGGCTAAGCTGAGTATAAATACAAAATTCTAGAAATCTTCTTGCTTTATCTATTCTTTATTGTACATGAAATTCATTAGTTGACGGTACACTTATTTACTTTACTCCATGAGGGATGAAAACCTACCATACACTTGTACATTTTTAAGTATTCCTGTCGTACAGTCGGACGCATCAATATCACTGAAATAATACAGGATTTTGTCGTATTTCTTGTCGTCTGCTACGACTGTCACGTGTATAGACTGGCAGACCGGACTCTCTTCTATAGTGACTTTCCCGTTAAAACTGTCAGTGTCGGATACAAATATTCGTGCGTAGCACGCCTTCTCATTGTCTGGAATCGTCTCTATGGAAACTGAAGAGATAATCATTGATACTATTCGTGAAATATTTTAGGCTAGCTGATTGAATAAGGAGTAAAATCGCTTCTAATTAAATCCGTTATTAACTCGATTCTAATTCTCGGGATTTCACTCGTACTCACACCGAATGTCAGGGCCAATGAAATAACCAAAATCGATAACCACTCCATGGAATCGACTTTGGGATCGTGAATCCGACATCGGACACAACATGTGATTACATTGAAAAAAAGGCAAAAAATACAAGTTCCATTACCAAGTTCATGGTGTTTATAGATTCAGTAGCAGGGTTGAATGTTTAATATCGGGGGTGGGGAGTGGGGTAATAGCAAAACGGTATTTTTAGCTAATCTGAGCACAAAGTGCTCAATTGAGCTATTTTGATAAGCCTCCTGGTGTCTTGCTTCAGGCGTCACCATGTATCCATTATTCCGAGTTCTCCAATTATTCCCTCAAAATACATCTCCATTAACAAAGCTACATGGATGATTTTAACCAAATTTGGCGGTAATATGATCTAGTGGTTAATCCAGAACCTTGATATTTCGCCTGAAGCATGGACCTAGTTAAGAAATTAGATAAAACGATGGCCCTAGGATGCCCTGAAGCGAAGACTTTCTTATTCGGGATTACAGAAATAATCAATTGATAAATGAAAAGACTTTATAATTAATTATAGATAGGTCTATCATTATAAACCAAATACTCCTAGCTTCAGTAGTGAATGTATTGTCTGTGACCATCTAAATCATTTTAATCAAACATGTTGGTGTATTGTCGAAAAGGGTGAATGAAAAAGTGTGACGGACTTACCTATAAGAACGGACAAGACCGCTACTGTATTTGTCCTAAACCGTGAAATGCATGCTAAAGATCTGTGTAAAGAGGTTTTTTCTGAATTAAGATCCGGAGTGATCGACTTTTAATGTTATTTTCATTGCTACGATTGACCAATCGCGGCTGTCAATCAAAAAACCAGGCGATCAATGGAATTATTCATTGAGACAAGAAATGAGTTTTGATCTCTAACGTCGGTCGTCATTTTGTTAACCTTCTTAGTTGGTTGGCGACTTATACGTCGCTTTACCAAGCCGTAGTTACGACGTTTAAGTCGCCAACCAACTTTCTCTATTTTTATTACATGCTACTGGTCATAAATCTTTCAAAATAACGCCGTTTAAAATCGAAGCGGGAGTTCCTGTTGGAGGCATTGGGCGGTGCTAACGAAGTAAGTGGGCGGGGCCAGCAATTAGTCAGTTGCACATGTCATTATTATTTTCAATGGGGTTCCAATTCTTAATTGCCTTCCGGGTACATATATAGTGTATAAAATCGGGTTTTTTGGTCTTATATGAGTTCTTATTTTCTTTTTGTTATTGTCCCTCTTTTTATGGGATCCCACAATCTTACTGGACCATTCGATGAAGAAATGAACAGGCCACCAAAATCTCGCCGGTAGCCGATCAGCGATATCATCTGTCCATTTCCTAAATGTTAATTGGTTGGTCAGACTTTTCATGCCTTAATATTTAGTAAGTTAAATTTCGTTAGAAAGTGGATTTACAATGTCAACCCGTAACTAAATACGACCTGGAAAACATCGACTAATCTTATGATTTAGTGATGA
Source organism: Fragum fragum (assembly GCA_946902895.1). Classification (NCBI taxonomy): domain Eukaryota; kingdom Metazoa; phylum Mollusca; class Bivalvia; order Cardiida; family Cardiidae; genus Fragum; species Fragum fragum. Next base: position 58,594,133 of record OX336373.1, read on the forward strand.
CTCCATTTGCAAAAAGGTCCGATAACTCTCTCGCGCGTGCGCAATCATTGTTTATCACGAAAATTCTCAGGTAAAGAAGAAAGGAAGAATGCGGAATTGTGTTGGAACGTGTTAGAAATGTACTCTTTATCTTTTCATAAATGATATTGAATCATTATTACAACAAAATACCACTGAATGCTTTACAGTTTGTCAATTGTCAATTTACTTTTTGCTTTTTGCCGATGATTCGGTTTTAATACCTGATACATCCACAGAATTACAAAGCTTATTGGTTGTTTTGGAAAGTATTGCGAAAATTGGAAACTGGAAAGTCAACGTTCAAAAAAACTAAAATAGTCATTTTTTGTCGGGAAAGACGTGAAAATGAAAACCTAAAATTTAGATATTTGGGAAATGATATAGAAGTTGTTCCTAATTTTAACTATTTAGGTCTAGTTTTAGCAGTAACGGAAAATTCCACGATGGTATCAAAACTTTAACAGAAAAGGCAACACGATCAATGAATGAATTATTGTATATAGCCAAAATAAAATTCCCCTGTGAAGATAATGCTTGATTTATTTGATCCATTCGTATCATCAATATTATACTATTCAAGTGAGTTCTGGTCCTTTATGAAAAGTGAGCTTGTAGAGAGAAGACATAGAAAATTCCTCAAAAAGATTTTGAATGTCAAGTCATCAACTAGCAATTTTCCATTTATGGAGAATTGGGACGATTCCCCCTACATATAAATATAAAAGTAAGAATAAATATCTTGTCAAACTCTTCTGGGAGAAAAGCTCCAATTGTATACTTCAATCTGTTTTGACTGAAATGAATCATCTCAGCAATGCTAATTTGTGGACATATAAAGTGAAGAATTATTACAAAGATCTTGTTTTAACGATGATGTTTGGTTATTCCCTTCATCGGTCAATATAAAAGCTTTTTTACCAACATTTCGTTGTCGATTAAGAGATATTTATGTAAATGAGTGGTTTCAAGATATCAGTAGTCACTCCTCATTAACAGTTTTTCAAATATTGAATTTTTAATTAACTTAATAAAATGAAAATCTTAAAATACAGAAATGCCGTAACAAAATTAAGATTTTCTGCTCACCAATTACTGATAGAAACTGGACGCCATAGGGAACATCCCTAGAAATGAAAGAATCTGTGAGCTTTGTGACAAAAACGAATTAGAAGATGAATTTCACTTTTTACTCGTCTGTCCCGCATATAAAGAATTAAAACACATTTACTTACGAATATACTATTACATCAAACCAAGCATGATTAAGCTAATAGAGCTGTTGAAGTCAGAAAATGATCAAATCTGAAAAGCCATCGGCATTTTTTATACATTAGCAATGGATAAAAGAAAAAAACGATTATACATAATGTGTAATTAGTTTCCTGTTCCGCTCATAAAATGTTAAAATCACATTCTCTACATTCAACTCCTACTGTCAATTTATATTTTCTACATATAATGCTTTTGTTAAGATTCTAAAATTTCCATTATTTCCGCACTAAGAAATTTCATTTTTAGTATTTCTATATTTTTGTCCATACTCGTGTATGTTAGTTTTTATGTATGTATGTTCGACGATGAACCTTATGTGTTCAAGTCGATTCTCTGAATAAAGCTATGTTATGTTATGTTTATCCAAACTACAGTTACAAAATTACAAATTACAACGACCAGTGTCTCTTTCAATGAGAGCGGCCATAGTACAGTTAATACCGCGTCGGACTCCTAAACATGGGGTCCCGGGTTCGATCCCCGGTCGCGGCAAATACCCTTTTCGACATTTGTCATCAATGGGTGGTTAATTGTAAAACTAAGTGGGATGAGCAGCTGGAGGCTCGGAAAGGATGTAGTGGTAGTACTGGTGTGAGAAATATCGGGTATCCATGTTTAAGTGCTCTAGCCGCCGTCTGAAATAGTGACTGAGATTCTGTTAAAAGTGGCGTTAAACCTATTCAAACAAAATCTTTATCAATTTGAAATATCTTCTTTGTTTTTTATATATAGCCATTATCTGTGCTACAGTACGGTTTTGTTACCCCACTTATCATTTATGTATTCCCAGGCGCGCTAGCTGAGGTCGTATCAGTGATCGTGTCATGTTTACAAATGCGTCTCCTATTTTGGAAAACCCCAATTCACACGTAACAAGTACACTTTTTATCGTTATAGGGTTACCACTTCGTAAACAGAAATGAGGCCCACCAAAGGAAGAGAAAATATTTTATTGTAAATCCACAAAAGAAAACTAACTCTTCCCTGTTTTTCAGAATTTTAGACTTGTCCAAATTCAAAGAAGTTGCAGAGGACAATTAAAAGTGAGAGCAATATGAGAAGTAACAGATGTACAGGATATAAAACATTGTGGGAAAAGAAGAAATTGCTTGTTACAAGCAATTTCTTCTTTTCCACCATGTTTTCTCAAGTACAAAATCACAGGGACATATTAAACAGGGATTGTACAGGAAAGGTTTAAACATATTATTGCAAAGCATTTTGAAATGGAAATCATTTAATAGTCCTTATGATCCTCATAAGAATTCAGATTGATCGTTGTTATTTTGATGTATACAAATCGGAATCATTTTAAGTAGAATAACAATCTATACTCTCGCACGATAGCTTATGCTGTAAGTTCAAGGCCTTTTAATCCAGAAGTCACGAGTCGAATCCAAACCAGAAATATTTTGTTACATCGTCCACATTGTCACGATGGTCTAAATGGTGGAATTTGTTCATTTAAACCGGATGGGTGTAGATTATAAAAAAGAGATGCCATAGCTCAATAGCTCTGACTACAATTAGTAAGTGTAAAATTCCATTTTTAATTGACCAATCGCTAGCCTCGCCAACATACTTCATTTGCCACGCCCATTGACACCGACAGGAAATCCCGCCTCGATTTTAACCGGCGTTATTTTGCAAAGTTTATGGCACGTAACATATAACAAACAGGAAAGGTTGTTGGTTGGCGACCTAAACGTCGTAACTACAGCTTGAAAAACTACTTTAAAGACACATTCCATCTCTATCAGGTCAAAATACAATTTAATACAAACTTCAACCAGGGACAACGTGTCGAGCCCACCAAATATTTGACCTTAGGCCATGACCTTGATCTTGGAGCTATCTGAAAAATTGGCTCAAGTAGCGCATCTATTCATAATGAAGATCAAGTGTCCCGAATTATTTAAAGTCCAGGTACAAATACAGGAGATATAGCCATGACCAGCTCAATTTGAACGCTTGACCTTCACCCTGACCATGGAGTTATCCGAAAATCTGTTTCAAATGGCACATCTACATATGACGGAAGAAAAATTGGGCAAAGTGATTCTGAAAATCACCTTTAGCCCAATAGCAAACAGTGCTGTTTTTCGACGCCCTGAAGAAATAATGATTCGGGCGTTGAAAAAAAATGTGATAAAATGAGAAATTGTTTGTAACAAGTATTTTCTCCTTTTCTCGTTATACTTTCTACCTTATTCGGCAACCAATTTCCAATTTTAGCTCAGTTCGAAATGTCGTCTGCAAGTTCTTTCAATTTTGATCAGTCCTAACTTTTGTCGTGTAGTAAAAGGATAATATAGAGGAGTTGTGTGTTGTACAAATTAGGACTGACTGGTGTCATAACGCACATACATTAACATATCTTTTGACCAGCAAAATGTCGTAACTACAGCTTCAATCTAGCTATAGTTGCGACATTTTACATGCCCCGACGACATACTGTGTCTCGCTCATGGCATCTCTACAGTAAGTGGTCCCGTAGATAAAACCGTAAGTGAACTTTGAACTCCGCCATTGACCAACATTTACGTACAGCATATTTGTTGTATTGGCGACGTAAACTTCGTTACTACAGCTGAATAAAGCTATAGTTACGACATTTAGGTCGCCAACCATCCATTTTACTTTTTTGATACATTTTACTGGCAATATTTTGCAAAAAAAAAGACGTTTTATATCGAAGTGGAACTTCCTGTTGGAATCAGTGGGCGTGGCTAGCAGAGTCAGAGGTCGGGTCCAGCGATCTATCAGCGGTAGCACTGAGTCACCACTCAAACGCACTGAACATGTATTGAGCAAAATGATATGAAATAAAATAAAGAAATTTCTATTAAATATTTTTTTTTCTGAATAAAACGAAAACATGCTCTTTTATAAAGTTATTTTTCAATCTTTAACCGCTTATCCTCCAAATAAAATGTTTTTACTTTTAAAAAAAACATACAGAGGTGCCGTAGTAAAATAGTGTGTAACTGTATGCGTATAAGAAGAAGAGATTGCCAATAACAAGACAACACAATTTTAAACTGGTCCAAAATTCAAAGCTCTTTTTCTTTGGAGCGTCAAAAGGCGTCATTCTGTGGAAACGGGTTAAGGAAAATTTGATAGATAATTTGGTTCAATTGTTTCAGTAAATCGAACATCTAAATATTTGGATAACGTCATGAAAATGTATAAATTGACAGAACCCTGTGATAGTGAAGTTTTATACAAAATCCAATTCTTCTGCTTATTACAAAACCAACTCTTGATTCATGTGGTATTATTATACACGTAAAGAAAGCTCACTACATGCCTATTTATATCCTTAATGAAATTCGATGTTTTCTATAATCAGCACAATAAAAATGACATCGCGAAGGACTCAAATTAGTTAAACTTTCGACGTCCTGCGTTAAACTTTATGCGAAGATTTACACATTTTCTTTGTTGCATTTTTGTTTGAGGGGACATACTCCGAAAAATTGTCTGTAAAACTGGGTGTTCGTCACTTCTGATTATAACGATTGTAATCGTCAGTAAAATTTGGAGATTCTAATAACCAAAGTGTCCCCATGACGAGAAAAAGAGCAAATGCACTTTTAAAAGATAGATCATTTCGCACACATCAATAATCTCTCAAATCAAAGATATTTTAACAAACAACGTTGAGAGTGGTCTGATTATTGCTAGTTAAAAATTTCGATCAAAATTCTCCTCAAAAATCCCACGTCGCACAAAATGACGTCTTGCGGCATAATGTATTTTGAGGCTCCTTAATGCAAGTGTCGCCATCTCACTAGATTCTAGAAATAGGTTTTCTTTGTAGATTAATTTGATGCATAACTTGCTATAGTTTGTCTAAAATCGTACTTTTAGTAAATAACCTAAATTGTCTACATTAAATATCCTCGTGTATGAATTAACGTCGCCATGAAGAAACCTCGATTTTGCAACTGTTTCCTCGCCTCGTTTTATCTAAAAGTGAAAACCAGATAGTTATACGAAATGCAATACTCCTGAAACTACTGTCTAGTGTCGACGATGTAATAACTTCTATGTAAATTAATCAGTTAAACTTATAGTTAAAGGATCGTTGGCCACGCCCTCTAACCTCCAACATTGTTGTTTTATTAAGGTACTCATGAGCATAAGTTTGCCTTTGATAACATTGCCAGGAACATAAAACATTTACAAACCAACAAAAAGGTTAACAAAAATGGCGGCAATTGTTGGAGTTCAACTCTTTTCTGGTGTACACATGAATGATTTCATTAGTCGAATGGTTATTTGACTGACTCTCTCTCTCTCTCTCTCTCTCTCTCTCTCTCTCTCTCTCTCTCTCTCTCTCTCTCTCTCTCTCTCTCTCTCTCTCTCTCTCTCTCTTTCTATCTATCTTTCTTTCTTTCTTTTCTCTCTCTTTTTTATCCATCTATCAGTCGATCGATCCATCCATCTATCTATCCATCTATCCATCTATCTATCCATTTATCTTTCTATCTATCTATCAATCTATCTATCTATCTATCTATCTATCTATCTATCTATCTATCTATCTATCTATCTATATCTATCTATCTATCTATCTATCTATCTATCTATATTTCAATTAATCAATCAATCTATCTATCTATCTATCTATCTATCTATCTATCTGTCTGTCTGTCTATCCATTTATCTATCCATCAATCTTATTTTCTATCTCTCATAGAGAGAGAGTGTGAGAGAGAGAGAGTAACGCGATGTCCGCGGTCATTTTCTGGCAAGTAGTGGCAGGTTGTTTTTTTTTTTTTTTTTGTTTTTTTTTGCCACTCTATATTAGCATACTCCAATTAAGAACCACAGACGGCAATATTTTAGACTGTTTAAAGTTGAAAGAAGTTGAAGACGACAATTCAAAAATTAATGGAAATTTAGATTTTTTTCTTTCTATTTTCCGGGTAGAATTATTGCGTATGATGAAGAAATTGCTTCTTGAAAGCAATTTCTCAAATTTACACAATGTTTTTCCAAGAGTTTTTCTTGAAGAGCGTCAGAAAACGTCTTTGTGTAGGAATGAGATTAGCTGCGTTCTTATTTTCAAATGAAGTGAAGGGTTTATATTATTAAGGAGTTTATCATCGTAATGGCGGTTTTACAATTCGGGAAACCAGTTTTCTCGTCTACAAATCCCTCATAGACTGGTCCAAATCCAAAGATGTTGCAGGCGACATTTTCAAGCCTGCATATCATATTTATATCTCTTTGGGGAGAAAACATTGTGGATAATAAAAACCTATATATTTGTAACAAACAATTTATTTGATTTTCCAAAATGTTTTCCCAGACATTTTTCGTCCGGGCAGTAAAAAAGCGGGAATGTGTAAGAATGAATCAAGAGTAATGACCGGCCAGACGACAATGTTTTGGCTCATCCAGGTTGAAAGACCTTGCAGACGACAATGCAAAGTGTGTGTAAATTGAATTAAAAGAGCTATGAATTATTTGCCAAATGGTTGTCGCAGCTATTTTTATCCAGAGCGTAAAGTTGCGGAGTGTGGAGTTGTGCGGTTGTGTAACTTCTGTAACTTCTTTGAATTTTACCTTAGATATATCTTACACAAGCGAAAATCCAAAGCTTATTTCTTGGGGGGGGGGGGGCGTCAAAAAGCGTTCTTGTGTGGGAATGGATTAATATGGTGGGTCTAAATGGGATGTAGAAGCTTCTGACTCGGATTGAAAGCCGTGGTTGTACTGATGTGAGAAATGAGAGAATGTTGTAGTTAGATGAACCAGCTTCCGCAAAATAGGTTCACATCTGACAGTGGCGTTAAACCCCAAACAAAAAATAATTTGATGGATCGGGTTATGTTTAGGGTGGAAAACATTGTGTTACAAGTAATTTCCCTTTTTCCCACAAAGTTTTCGATGATCACATTACTTCAGGGCATCAAAAGGCGGCATTATGTATTAATGGGTGAAGGCAGTTTATTCATGTTCATCATCACCGGTGTTGATATCAATGATAAGAATTGTAGATTTTTTATTTATTTTTTTATTTTTCATACTTAAGAAGAAGAAGTAAACGAGAAGAACGAACATGATCATTCCCAAACAATGGCGCCTTTTACGCCCCAAAGAAATTTGTTAAAAAAATGTGCAAAATTAAGAAATTGCTTGTTACAAGCATTTTTTTCATTATCAACATTGTTTCTACCCAAAAAGATAAAGATTTCATAAATTCAATCAACTAAAAATTGCCGTCTGTTACTTCTTTCAATAAGAACTGGTCGAAAATTTAACTTGTGTAGAAATGGATTAATTAAATGATAAAATGTTGTTATTACAGAAATGAAACTTGTCACCAAATTATCATAATTTTCTAGGCTGAAAAAAATTGGGATAATGAATTAAGAAATTGCTTGTAACAAGCAGTTTTTTCGTTTACCAAATTTATTTTTTCTTTGGATGTCAAAAGCATTATTGTGAGGGAAAGGGTCAAAGTGTTTAATGAACAATAAAAATCTAATTTCGTCACCGTTTAGTTTCACAATCCAAAAAACCCAATATATGTATAAATATTTACTTACAACTCGTAATTCCGTTTCCACTTTTGAACTTCACGCACCATACGATAAATACCAAAATATGATATACTCTGTCAAAATACAACATTATGTATTTATTTCTTCTCCTTTTGTTACTTTTTAAACTACTTATTGTTTACTTCTCTTTATTCGGTTATCTTCTTTCCTTGATTACTCCTCAAGTTAATCACGTAATCCAGTTATTCTTTTTTTTTTTTCCTTCTTCTTAAAAAAAGGGTCAAAAGGGGCTTCTACAAGTACCTCGGTCCATTGTCTAATGACGATTGAAATGAACAGCCTTCAATGGAATTGACAGCTTGCCCTGTAGTCACCGAAGACAGAATCGGTGTTTTAACAAGGAATAACCTACAGTTATCTAAACACGTACTGGTCAAAATGGTAAAAAAAAAAGAAAATATATTATTGTCCATTTAAGAACAATAGAAAAAAGTACCTTCGACTCAAAGCCATATCTAAAATAGCAGCCATGTAGCATGGTTAAAGTAAAGGAGACTCTAGCCATCGGGTGCTTTTTGCCACGGTGTTTATCGATAAAGGGCTAAGGGTTTTAATAGAAAAGTTTAGAGAAGAGTTAACCCTTTCCTATTCAACCCCTTTTTTTACGTTCCGGTGGTTTTTTGCTTGAGAAAACATTGTGGAAAAGAAGGAATTGCAATTTCTTCTTTTCCACAATATTCTTCTACCCTACTGAATGGTTATTTTTCAAATTAAATCCACTTTAGAATTTCGCCTGCAAAACCCTTGAATTTGGACAGGTCAGAAATTTTGCAAAATTGGAAAGGGTTAATCAACCGACTATCAATAACAGCTGCCTTATATAGATAATAACAGAGTTCCGTATCAACCTCTTCCTGCACATTTTCTTGTATATTCGCTAATTTTTACGAACCCGTTGTTGTTCTTTTACGAAAAAAACAACAACAACAAAAAAAAAAACATTGTAATACAACAACAACAATTTCTATAGCATCTATTTAGTCCTCTTAGATATTCTAAAATTGTACTGTCGCTGATGTCAATAAAGGTATAAATCAAACTGGAAGTTAACTTTGACCTACGACATTGGCCGCCATTTATGTGAAGTATTTTGTTGTTTTGGCGACTTAAACGTCGTAACTACAGCTTTTTCAAACTACAATTACGACGTTTAGGTCGCAAACCAACCATTCTATTTTTTTTGTTACACGCTACTTGCCATAAATTTAGCAAAAATAACGCCGTTTAAAATCAAAGCGGGACCATCGGAGTTAATGGGCGAGGCCAGCGATTGGTCAATTGATTAATCTCCATCTGGTAAATATGATAGTGTTCCTAGTATATGTACATCACATAGTCACTTAGAACAGTGTTGTATTCACAAGTCGTTATTCTCTCATCTAACCTGGACGGCTTACCAAAGCCTATTTTTGTATGGAAATACGCAAAATGTGATGAGTATAGACTCATTGGCAGAGGATTTCGCGTAATCGGATAGTTGCGAGTTAGAGTCTCACCGGAATTGCTCTTTTTAGGTAGGACACTTTATCGACAGAGCGCCAGTCCACCCAGCTGTGAAATTGGATAACAGTGCTAGTCAGAATCCATTGCCTCTCGCTATAAATAGACTGACTCCCAGTCTCACTGATGTTTGTTTGTTATATATGTACTCTTTTGTTTGAAATGTTTCTACATTCTCTTACTGTTTTTCCTGTTGTGAGACATAAGGGAGATAATTTCAAGGAACGAAATGTGTTTGCATAATTGATGTACCTTAGTGACTTTCAATGCAACGCTTCCTGACAGCCTAATCTAGTGCGTACCATTAGGACCACGATGGAAAAAAGAGCGTGTTAACCTCGACAATTCATAAAAGGGAAGAGAAAAGGCACGTATTATCTTTTAATTTTAGACATAGACATGTTGCTGGACAGATTGTGAAATTTCCCAGGAAGTTATGTAGTTTGTTTGCGTTAGCCCTTTCCCACCCAATGACGCTTTTTCGACCCCCCACCCCCCAAAAAAGAAAAGATAATGGGAAAAATAAAAACATCTTCATTTTTCACAATGTTTCTACTCAGAAAGTTGGAAAAAATCTAAAATTTCATAAACTTTAATTGTCGTCTGCAACTCATTTCAGTTGGATCCAGTCTAATTTTTTGCATTCTGTAAATTTGTTAGAATCAAGCATTTCTTTTTTTTTTCTCTTGAGACTGCACATCCAGCAGTGGAGTCTACTGAACAGCTTGATATATCATTGCCGTCCCGACGTTTACAGGATCATGGCATAAGTTCTTGTTTGGGCTATTGTAGAATTAATAACCAACTCAGTATTTTGATTGATCTTTTCTTTCTAAGGACGAGCCTGATATCATTTCAGTCTAGTTAAGATTTTTCCGTTCCCCACACTATTTTCATATGAAAACCTTCATACTGTGACATAATGTCAATTGACCAATCGCGGTTGTCAATCAAGGAATCAACCGACCAATCAACTTATTTATTCAGAAGCCATTTTTGAAAACCTTTTTGTTGGTTTGGCGACTTAAACGTCGTAACTACAGCTTTAATAAAGCTGTAGAAGCGGCGTTTATGTTGCCAACCAATTATTTATTTATTACTTATTTCTTACATGTTGTTGGCCATGAATTTTGTGAAGTAACGCAGTTAAAAATCTAAGTGAACCTTCCTGTTGGAGTCAGTCGGTGTGTACAAAGGGGAAATTCCCCGGCGGCGGCACATATTCTTTCCGACATTTGTCTCTCACCAATGGGTGGCTAATCGTAAACCTAAGTGAGATAGCAGCTGGAGGCTAGGAGAGGATATAGTGGTAGTACTGGCGTGAGAAATACCAGGAATCCATTGTTAGGTGCTCCAGCCGCCGTGATATGACTGAAATATTGTTAAAAACGGCGTTAAACTCTATTCAATCAATCAATCAATCAAAGGAGTAAGTAGGTGGGATCAGCGATAGCCTCAACGCTTAAAAGAAGTTAGATTAATGATATTCAAAGACCATGCGGTAGGATTGGTCCCATGACCTTTCCTATCCCCCGGGCCTGAATACGTTTGACATTGTTGAACCGTTACAACAAAACATTAGACTAAGGCTGCATATGATAATGCCATGTTCATAGAATTCTAAACATCTATATCTTTATGTGTAGATAACAATTTGCAAATGAGGAAACTGCTATAAGAATAATGACTTCATTTTCACTCTATTATCTTTAACTCATTTCTCGGTTTGGCGTTAAAAAGTGGGATTGCATCGGAATGGGTTAGAATGGGTTAGAATTTTCGTCGGAAACTGGACACTCCCCGACCTGAGAAAATGATAGATTTGTTTACTCAGAGATTTAAAATTCAAGACTGCCTTTTTGTTAACTTATCAACTTAATTTAATTTGGTCAGTTACAAAGATGACTGATTTCCTCGATTCAAAAAGTACTTTGGTCGCCGCACTCTCTGCTTGGAGGTTGAGGTCGCTTTTCTAGAATATCACGCATTTCGGGAAAACCCAGCGTGGGTCTATATTTAGAAACAGGTTTTTTCGTTCTAAACACACACCTATATAAGAAGCTCAATGAACCTCCCAAGACATTAGATCTATTTTGCGAGAGCGATACACACAAATTTACAAGCGGTTTACTTTAGCAAACAACTTCAGGGAAAAATAATAACATTGAAATTTACAGTCAGGTATGTTTTGTTTAAGTATCTTATTTGACTTGTCTAGATTTAAGAATGATTCATCTCTGCGACGTTGTTCCGGTAATTCTATGGTTTCATGTTTTCTATCTTTTGCTGCTCTTTATTTTAAATTAAGGATATTTATTCTTCAATCAAGTTCTATTAGGTCGAAGGTCTTGGAACCTATATGTCAATTTTGAATACAATATTTATTATAGGGCTATTTTGTCATTTGTTGGGATTACTCGAACTCTATTTTTAGACACGGAAAATCCGATATCGGTCATATTTTGGGATATTCCGCATTTTGGTATAGTACCCCTTCTCTTGAAATTTCTATAAAGGCCTTTTAAATTTTGACCATAATGTTTCAGAAACACAAACTTTTAATCTTAGAGCCATAGGTTGAACAGTTTAATCTTGTACTTATTCTATTTATAGTATATTGGATTCTCTCAACTACGGCAGTGACTCTTGTCTTTCTCAACCCTAGTGGAGAACTAACATTTTCTATGTGCATATCATTTATGCTTTGTACTGTAAGATGTTATATTCAGTTTTCATTAAAGGATTGAGTTGGATTGAATTTAAATTATTTTTGTTTATCATTTATGCAAGTCATTTTTTTTTCATATTTCCAGAATCATTAAAACAAAGTCGGGGAATACACTGCCATGAACACCTACATTGAGATAAAACAACAAAGCCTGATAGAAAATAAAAGTGAGTGGAATAAACTCGGTGTCATATCAGACAAACCTAAATACCCCCAGTATGCACCAATTAGCAGAAGGTTAGACACTTTCAAAAATTGGTCTAAAGACAAACGACAAGAACCCAGTGAGCTAGCAGAGGCTGGATTCGCGTATACAGGTGTGGGAGATGCTGTCAGGTGTTATCATTGTGGAAATGGATTACGTCACTGGGAGCCGGATGACTCGCCCTGGACTCAACACGCCATTCACTTTCCAACATGTGGACATTTACGACAGTGTAAAGGGGACGCGTTTATTAGGAAAATTCGAGGAGAACAGGACATAGAAACAGACGGAGATTGTGATAGAGACGATGAAACTGAATTAGTAAAACGTTTGATAAAACTGAATGAAGTAGCAGTGTTAGCAGCTAAGGAATTCGACATGACAGACAGTCAAATAGAAACTGCTATGAGATCTTTCTTAGAGCGGGGTATAGACGTCGTGAAAGGATGTGACCTCATTACTGCTATAGAAGGTTTAGAAACCAATCAAAGTGACTGTGAACATGTAAAACATGAAACTCCTAATGCCAGTGATAGCGGAATTGATAATAAATGTGAAACAAAACAGTCAGTGCAATGTTTAGACGATCAGGAGGAAAACGATTCTCTAAAAGAGCCATTAACTTGTAAAATATGTTTTGATGCACGTGCGTGTATTATTACAATCCCGTGCGGCCATATGGTCACGTGTCCTCAATGTATTGGCCCTTTAAACAAGTGCTGTATCTGTAGAACACCAATAGAAGGCACTGTCCGCGCCTTTATGGCCGGAGATGAATAAAGCTAGGAACTCATCGTCGTTAGACGACCAAATTGTCGTAACAGCTGCTCGGGTATGCTTTATGTACGACAATTTGGTCGCCCAATTTTCAGTTACATATAGCGTCAGTCTGCTCCAAAAAAGATCACAAGTCTAACCTCGTTTTGTTGTAGACCCTATGGTTTTGAAGATCTTTTTTGAGGAAATGACGTATATGTATTATCCCTTTCCACTCGGTGATGCTTTTTGACGCCCCTCAGGAAAAAAGCTTTGGAAAACATTGTTCACTATATGTTCTACGCTGAAAGGCCAAACTTTCCCAAATTCCTTCAAATTGAAATTACCTCCTGCAACTTCTTTCAATTTGGACCAGTCTAAAATTTTGCCGTGTGGTAATGGGTTAACAAGACAGTGCAATAAGAAGATAAAACGCTTGAATAATAGCTGAAAGACGAAATAGACATGATAAATTTGAATACCCTCTCGGCGGGGCGACCAAGACGTCGTAACTACAACTTTATAAAACTGTAGTTACAACATTTAGGTCGCCAACCAACGATTTTTTTTATTTATGTATGTCTATTTTCGTATATTTTACGAAGTAACTTCGTCAGATAGTAGAACTTCCATGTCGGAGGTCAACTGTCGAGGTCATTAATCAGGGATCCCAGTCCGTCGGCACTTCTTTTTTGTATCGATAATCCTCGTAAACTCCGGCGAATGTTATTCTTTAACCCTTTACTGTATTTCAAAAGTTTAGACTTGTCCAAATTCAAAGGGATAGCAGACGACATTTTAAAGTATGGCAAATTTAAAAAGTAAGTATCGTACATGATTGAAAAGATTGTGGTAAAAGAAGAAATTGCTTTTCACAAGCAATTTCTTCTTTATCCACAATATTTCCTCACAGGAACGTTAAAACCGTAGATTATACGGTAAAGGGTTAAAAAGGGGGTGTGTTCTCATCGGTGCTACAGAATGTTCACTTGCCTGTCGATAGATTTGCTCAAGTAATTTGCTCAGTAGTTGCTCGTTATAAGAGCCATATTTTTTGTCCGCCAAAAAAGCGGGTTATAATGTTGTGATCTCATATGTTCTGTGCTTTTTGTAAATAATCATTTACTTTTTATAAATGAATTTTCTATATTAACCCATTTCCACTCAATGTTGCTATTAACCATTTTACACTTGTCCAATTTGAAATAGGTCGCAGACGACAAATTAAAGTGAAACTTATTCATTTATTCATTTTCCTTTCCCACTTTATTTTCTCAAATGTGAAATTAAGGGGGCGTAAATATAAGAGATTATAAGAGAGAGTTAAACGCATTTCAAAAATGTTTGAAAAATGTGGGAAATGAAGAAATTGCTTGTTACACTGAATATTTTTTCATTATCCACAATGTTTTTTACTCTAAATGAGAGAGACGGAAAAAAATATCTACTAATAACATTGTCTGCATCTTCTATGAATTTGGACTAGTTTAAATTATATGGATCAGACAAACCATTTTGCAGATAATTATAAAAAGAATAGATGCGTCGATTCTGATCAGCTTGCATGGACTATGATCATGGACACGCATCAACACTGTTCGCAGACGCCAAATGTGTTCTGTCATATTTCACAAATTCATCGAAGGGAACGTTCCCACATCAAAATTTTAATCGTATTTTCAATGTATAGTTATAGATCTACCTGTCTTATGTTTTCAAAATTTCATTGTCCAGAAGATGTTAGTTTATTGATTTTCTTGTATTCATGATATAGTTTGAAATAAAACAGAATATCTGTAATAAGTTATAAATCTTGATTTCATTGTAATCCACTCTGATACTTTTCCATGTTCATTTTCGTTTGGACTGATGTAGTCGAACCGAAAGGTGTGTCATAGCTGTTCCTTCGTCGAAGCCTGTTTCCTAGCGGATATTAACTAAGATAGCGATTATAAACCCTTTCTGAACTAAACAAGATGCGTTTGCGAAACACTAATGCGATTTTTCCGCCAGTATGATCTTGATCGATAAACTTGATCTTATAAGACGATCTGATCTTAAGCAGATGCGTATTGACGAAAGCTACCTACATCCTAAATATAGGCAGTAATCTTTGAGTAACAAACGAGTTATGTCGGCTTAAGTTTGCGATAAACATACGGATGGATAGGCTGGCAGGGTAAAACATATCACCTATCGATATGGGGCATAAAAATGAATGGGGAAAAAATACCCCATATAAAACCACTGATTTAAAGCTATTTTGCTAAGTCAACCAATATTTTCTATGCCAAGGAAGATAATTCCAGAATCACTTGATGTAATAAACATTCTACAAAACAAGATATATAGAATCGCTGTGACCAGTTTCAATCAATTCTGATATGATCTATACCAAATCTAGACAGAGATTCATTGTGGCAAGTTTCATATCATTTTAATTGAAACTGCAGAAGAAATTGTGCAAAAATGAAACTGTAGAAGAAATTGTGCACTTGAAAAACATTATTTTTTAAGTTATTTTGCCAAGTCAATGGCAATTCATTCAAAAACAAATTGAGGGGTCAAAATATATTTCTGACACACCCAGACATCATGGAGATTCATTATGGCAAGTTTCAGTCCATTCAGATTGAAAATTTAGGAGGAGTTGTTGCGCTAACGGAAGGAGAGACGAACAAGGCCATATCATATACAACTCTTTGATTGTTTGATTAGCGCATCTATCCCACGGAAAGTCTATGAAGGATTCTACCTAATAGTAATTAGTTAATAGTTATTCTATTAAAGATTCTACCTAATAGTAATTAGTTAATAGTTATTCTATTAAAGATTCTATCTAATAGTAATTAGTTTAAAGTTATTCTATTAAAGATTCTACCTAATAGTAATTAGTTAAAAGTTATTCTATTAAAGATTCTACCTAATAGTAATTAGTTAATAGTTATTCTATTAAAGATTCTACCTAATAGTAATTAGTTAATAGTTATTCTATTAAAGATTCTATCTAATAGTAATTAGTTTAAAGTTATTCTATTAAAGATTCTACCTAACAGTAATTAGTTAAAAGTTATTCTATTAAGGATTCTACCTAATAGTAATTAGATAATAGTTATTCTATTAAAGATTCTACCTAATAGTAATTAGATAATAGTTATTCTATTAAAGATTCTACCTAATAGTACTTTTACTTTATAATTATTTTGAACGAATGTAGTGCAACCCAAACTCCAACTACATATCCTCTTTTGGCGACGAAATATCCTAACTACAGTCAAGATAAGATGAATCTCTCTGAACTACAGTTCAGATAAGCCGAATCTTTCTTAACTACAGATATGAAAAGCTAAAGCAGAGATTTTGACCGTCAAACAACGACATCGACTTGTAGTTATGGGGTTTTAGAAGCCCATAGTATATTTTTGTTTCATCTCTGATGTTCATCGACATAAACATTCCGTTGTAATAATATGTGTATTTTTGTCTTTTAAGTGAGAACTAATCTTCATTTTGATGCCGTAACTTTAACTATATCGATTTAATTCCCATAATTAAATGAGATAGAACGAACAAGAGACTAATGGCCCTAATGCATCACCTTAGTCAAAATAAAAAAAAACAACAAGAGGGCCGTTGGCCCCTAGGGCGCTGACTTGAGATAAAGACTCTTTTTCTTTCGACACTATATCATGTTATGGTTAGGATTATGATACAAGTGGGCCATACTTTATGCATAAATAGACTATGTATCTGGGGATCCAAAAGTCTAAATTACAAATTCATGGGCTAAGGGGCAAATTTGGAAAAAGAAGAATTTTTTTCCTGCCTCTAGATCAATGGATTATAATTCAGAAAAGTCAATGAACTGATGCTTCATGCCTATAAACCTCCCCCCCCCCCGGGCTTCGCCCCTGGGGACCCGAGGATCATGATTTTAGCTATTTTGAAAGAGGTCAATATACTAATGCTTCATGCAAAATATCAAGGCTCTACGCCTTCTGGGTCAGGAGGAGAAGACTTTTAAATATTATCTTAAAATTTCACATTTGTTGCCATTGCAACGAGAGTTTTTAACGGATTTCATTTTTTAGCTATTTCTAAAGTAACATATCTGCCAAATTTGGTTCAAATTAGCCGATTGGTTTGGGAGGAGATGTTGTTTAAAAATCGTTATTATTTCTATATAATCCCCACCCCCCTGGGACCCGAGGATCATGATTTTAGCTATTTTGAAAGAGCTCAATATACATATGCGTCATGCACAATATCAAGGCTCTATGCATTCTGGGTCCTTTGATCTAGAGGAGAAGATTTTTAAAGATTATTTCAAAATTTCACTTTTGTTGCCAAGGCAACCAGAGTTTTAAGCGGATTTCAATTCTTTTAGCTTTTTTTTTAAAGGGGACCACATAAGGAACATTTCTGCCAAAGTTGGTTCAAATTGGCCGAGTGGTTTGGAAGGAGAAGTTGGTTAAAGAATTTGTTGACGGACCCCGGACAAAAGGTGATCATAATGGCTCACGTGAGCACGTCGTGCTAAGATGAGCTAAAAAACTTTTAAAAATAGGAAAAATTGATACCCCATGCAATATATGAAACCTTTAAGCTTCATTATTTGTCAAAAGAAAATATTGAATAAGCTCCCCGACTTTGTTTCTACATAAGTTAGGGTAGGGTAGCTTGTGCAGAGTACTCTTTGACGAGACCGAAGCTTCGAGATTTACTAACTGCGTCAATGACAACCCTTTCTTGTTCATCACATTTTTCATTCCTACACACACTAGCTTAGTTGATCTGCAAAGTTTTCAGGAGAACGAATATCGGGTTTCAGCCATGTCTCTGTAAGACAGATGTCGTCATGTTTTACTTGGTCAATAACTTGATGTAGGATTTAACCGATCTACAATTTATATTGCTAATAGTTATGCGTTCCGTATTTTCCGTTTATTGCATTACTTAGACGTGGGCCAATTGGCTCTCTGTGATTTGTACTTGTATTTTCCATCACAATCGTTGTGAAACCACTTATCACAGTTACTTGGCGTGACCATGATACATTTTTGTTACTTAGTCCACATAGATGGTATTAGATTTCATTTTGATGAAATTGGCAAGTTTGTTGGGCCTGGGCTAATGTTGATATCATAAGTTTGGATAGATAATAGGCAAAATAACAAGATGTGTTTGTGAAACACAATGCCCCCGCAACAGGACTAAACGTTTGACCTTGGTATGTAACCTTGACCTTTTCACATGACCTTGACATGAGGAGATGCGTATTATGGAGATGTATCATCATGCCAGATATGAGCATTGTTTATTGAATAGACTGGTAGTAATTTGCAATGTCAAGTTTTTTGGTTAAGTTTTGCAGACAGACAGACCGACAAACGGAAAGACTAAATGACGGGCTGACAGACAGACGGACAACGGTAAAACAATATAACAAGAGGACCATGATGGTCCTAGATCGCTCACCTGAACTGTCTGCTGTTAAAAAAGCCATTAGAGACAAAAAACTATAATCAGTTTCATGAAGATAGAGGCAAAACTGTGACTTCTATATTGTAAACAATGAAATTGTCATTATGGCCCCTTTTCCTGTGTAATCCTATAGAACCTTCCCATAATCTATAAGATTCATCTTTATGACATTACCAGTATCCTGACCAAGTTACATGACAATTAAGCCAAAATGATGACCTCTAGAGCATTAACAAAGAAATTGTCATTAAGGCCCCTTTTCCTGTGTTTTCCAAAAGTACCTTCCTATAATCAATAGGCTTCATCCTTGTGACTAAACAATTATTCTGGCCAATTTTCATGAAAATTGAGCCAAAATTGTGGTCTCTAGAGTGTAAATGAAGAAATTATCATCAAGGCCCCTTTTCCAGTGTTTTTCAAAAGAACCTTCCCATAATCTACAGGCTTCATCCTAATGCCCTAATAATTATTCTGGCCTAGTTTCATGAAGATTCAGCCTAAATTGTGGCCTCTAGACTTTAAACAAAGAAATTGTCATTAAGGCCCCTTTTCCCGTGTTTTCCCATAGAACCTTTCCATAATCAATAGGGTTAATCCTTATGACCTAAAAAATATTCTGACCAAGTTTCATGAGGATTGAGCCAAAATTGAGGCCTCTAGAGTGTAAACAAAGAAATTGTCATTAAGGCCCCTTTTCCTGTGTTTTCCAATTGAATCCTCCAATAATCGATAGGGTTCATCCTCATGATCAAACAATTATTCTGACCAAGTTTCATGAAGATTAAGCCAAAATTGTGGCCTCTAGAGTGTAAACAAAGAAATTGTCATTAAGGCCCTTTTTCCTGTGTTTTCGGAAAGATCCTTCTAATAATCAATAGGGTTCATCTCTATGACCTAATAACTATTCTGGCAAAGTTTTATGAAGATAGAGCCGTATTCGTGGCCTCTAGAGTGTAAACAAAGAAATTGTCAATAAGGCCCCTTTTCCTGTGTTTTCAAATAGAACCCACCCATAATCAATAGGGCTCATCCTCATGACCTAACAATTATTCTGGCATAGTTTCATGAAGATAGAGTCAAAACCTAGGCCTCTAGAGTGTAATCACTTCAATTGTTGACACCGCACGACAGACATTCAACGATCACAAAAGCTCACCATGAGCACATTGTGCTTAGGTGAGCTAAAAAGGTCGATGAGGATACACCAGACACCACACTATGGCAATAGTACTCTGTCTCTCAGCCAGAGGAGCTAAAAACCTGTATCAGCCATGTACTGAACTGATTCTGTTATGGTTGGATGACATATATTCCTGGAAAAATGATGTCCTGCCAAAAATAACGTTGATTTTAGACAAGTTTCGTGTGGTTCTTCTAACCTCATATAGTCAAAGTTTGTTTGTACATTACAAATGGAATAGAATGACGTAGCAGTGATCACAACCTTGAATTGGATTCTCGACGCAGAGGAAAACAAGATATTTCACTAGACCTTTGGTCTAGTGAAATTTCCAAAATTTCCTACATGGATCAAATCTCATACAAGGTTTTCAATATCACAACTATAACATATTATTCCTTGTGTTTTCTTGTATTTTGCTAAATGATGGAGATAAATGATAAACAATCCATACTTCCTTTTAATACAGTTCATTTATTTAATGTATAAAAAAAGTAGCAATGAATGAATGATTAGATGACTGTTTATATTGACAATGCCAAAATATAATGACAATATGATTAGTCAGCACTTAATGAGATATAATATACGTTGAACACAATCAGAGAATTGAAATTCCTATAGTAACCAGACAGGTGGGTGGACATTGTCAGTTGTCAATATGAGGAGAAACTTTTCCTCAAACAATGTAGCTAAACAAAAAGAGATCAAGCATCAATTATATACCAAAACATTGAATTACAGCTTGAATAAGTAGGGCTGGCTAATAGTTTTTGGTAGCTAGATACAATATACTTATACCAGATGACAAAATTTTAGACTGGTTTAAATTCAAAGATGTTGCAGATAGTTTTTTGTTGACGAATTAGCTGTTTTTTGGTGTGCTTTTTTTCCTTTCTTTCTTTTGGGTAAGAAAGCATTGTGGATAATGAAGAAATTGCATGTATCAAGCAATTTCTTCATTTTCCTAAATTTTTTTTTTTCAATTTTCTTTTGTTTGGTGGTCTACCAAAAGCATCATTGTTTTGTAATGGGTCAATCTTCTAAATTTCAGCTATGTTAGTTACACCATTCTATATTGCGAAACAGCCCTTTTACAAATCTGCTAAAAAGTATCTAATGAACAAATAGCCATTCAAATTCAACATTTCTTAAGAAAAAAGTCCTGTCTAAACTTGATCAAAGTTAGAAATCCTTAAATATCTTTTATGACTGGGATATCCCTACATCACCCTTTGAGGCTTTCCTTGGGTTCAACATTCTCTTCTAGTTTATTCATAATTAAATACAGGTACAATAAGATTACCACAATATCTACAGACAATACATAATACAAATAGGGTATCATTGCTAAATTGAAATTCACTGTCAATAGCCATTAAAATATGTAGGAAAGAGTATTTATCTTAATTATTTTTTGTAAGTTCTTAACCACTTACAAAATCGAAAGAAGTTGCAGATGAGTTTTCAAAGTGCATTAACATTGGAAAATAAGTGCCAAATCAGATAGAAACCATTGTGTGAAATGGAGAAACTGCTTGTCTCAAGCAGTTTCTCCTTTTCACACAAAGTTTTCCATAAACATATTTCTTCGTGGCATTAAAAACTGGCACTGTGAGGTAAAGGGTTAATCAAATCTGATAGCTTAAGGGAAAATAATTTTTGCCTAAGAAAAATATCATCATGATTTATTTGATTTCTTCAGATTGAATTAATGTTTAAATAAAATATACAAGCAATGGGTTAAAACAAAACCCTGTCATACAAGCTCACTCCACGCAAAGCACATAAATTTTATCTTATATTCGCAGAACTGGTCCATAACTTAATGAATATATACCATTATATATAGGAACAATTTGTTAAACACTTTTTGGATAATCATATATGTAAAATCATTTGGAGGAGTAAGGGAGTACATGTACTTCTATTTTTACACATTTACTTATTCCTTTCCTGTTTAATCCCTGGTTTTAACGTTCCTGTGTTTTTATACTTAGGAGAACATTGTGCAAAATGAAGAAATTGCTTGTGACAATATTTTCTACAATATTTTCTACCCTACTGAATGATTATTTGTAAAATATAATAGGCTTTAAAATGTAAAACCTTTGATTTTGGACAGGTCTCAAATTCTAACAATCAGGAAAGTATCAATTCAATAGAGTGGTACACAGCTGAATCCATCACAAATTCATTAAATTTCTGAATGAAATTTCTTATTGATCGTTATATTGAATGGGGTTCAAAGCCGCAGTATTTCAGTCATATCCCAGCAACTGGAGCACCTAACAATAGATTCCTGGTATTTCTCACACTAGTACTACCACTACATCCTTTCCTGGCCTCCAGCTGCTATCCCACTTAGGTTTACGATTATCCACCCATTGGTCAGAAACAAATGTATGCCGTCACCAGGGATCAAACCCATGACATCCCAAGATAAAATTTCTGAGAAATGTTCTTAATAAATAAGATATTAGTTGAACACAAATGTGTCTTATCATTAATTACTTTGATAACAAAAAATCACATCAGTGTGGATACCATGCCTGACTTGTCGAACATGGGTTTTTCTACTTGCGGACAAGACAAGTACATTTTTGAAGGTCAAGAGTCCAGAGACATGTAAAAACCAGGGAAAATTCTGGAATGGAACAAAATAAGACTCAAATATAACTCAAAATTAAATGGAAAATTATCATAATGTTAATATTGAAGGATTGATAATATTGTGGTTAATAAAGAAATGCTAGGCTCAAGCATTTTCTTCGTCAACAACATTTTCTCAAAATTTATCTCTTCATTGACTAGTTCATTATAATTCTGAACAAATAGAAAATCATGCTTTACTTGTCTGGTGTCAATTGGAGAATTTTTTCATTTCCATACTACTGAATAGTTCTGTTAAGAAATGTAAAAGCCTTAGCTCTTATCAATCAATATAAATCTCCAATTTTTTAAACAAAGGTACAGTTCAAATACAAATAGAAAATATATGCAGTATAAAATCAATGATATGGAATAAAATTAAGATTCACATTGCTTTAAACATTTCAAATCCTACAATCAGTGATTGCTTTTAGCCATACAGTTGATGCTCCTTATCTCTATTTTTGCAGGCCCTGGCAGAGACCTATGGAAAACTAAGTTCGAGGTAAAAAAATCGGAGTTAACAAGAAGTGGGTTTTTTAATAAAACGTTGCAATATCATCAAGACCATGGCATATAGTTTTCATGGTTTGAGATATTTGCACTGAAAACCTGGGGTGTTTAACACCGACATGCTGTGGTTTATGCTTTTTCACGCCTCAGACCAAAATCAATGATCAATTGATTGATTGATTGAATGAATGAGGGTTACAGCCACTTTTAGAAGTATTTCAGTCATATCACAGTGGCTGGAGCACCTTACAATGGATTCCTAGTATTTCTCACACAAGTACTACCACTACATCCCATCCTGGCCTCCAGCTGCTATCCCACTTAGGTTTATGATTATCGACCCATTGGTGAGAGACAAATGCAAGAAAGGGTATGTGAACCCACGACATCCCATTGAAGATAGAGAGTCTGACAATACTGACTGTGCTATGATGGTGGCTCCATGATCAATCTTATCCGAATTTTTTTAAAAAGGATTATTATTGCCTAGTCAAATTGTAATTTATCATTCAATTGTCTGCTTAACAGGTTTATTTCAACAAAATTGAATATATAGATATATCAAGATTTCTAATTTTGAGATAACAAATGTCGACTGTATGAAATCCAACATACAATCAGTGATTGC
The DNA here is from genome assembly GCA_946902895.1 of Fragum fragum. Taxonomy (NCBI): domain Eukaryota; kingdom Metazoa; phylum Mollusca; class Bivalvia; order Cardiida; family Cardiidae; genus Fragum; species Fragum fragum. The sequence goes on from OX336373.1 coordinate 58,617,650, forward strand.
ATTTAGACATATCAAATCCAACAAACAATCAGTGAATCAGGATCTACAAAATGTTAATGAATATTGTTGTACGATGTAAATGAGTCATGATAGATGATTGGTTACTATTTTTGGCACTGATGTCACTTGATTGGTCCACTATTACAACATTCAGTATGTCCATATTTACTGACTCGTAAATCCCAGGTAGTACAAAAATTATCAGTAATACATCGAAACAACAAAAACATGCAATAGAAGAATGAACAATTACAACAAAGTTCACAATATATCTAAAAAGATCCTGGATTCTTTATTATATTTTTGATATCCAAGTGATTAGAGGTCACAAGCTTCTATACGATGTAGTATCTTAACCCATTCCTGTTTTGCAAATTTTTAGACCTGTCTCAATTCAAAGGTTTTTGACACCCTGAAGAAAAGCAATCATGGAAAAACTTTATGGAAAGGAGACATTGCTTGAAACAAGTAATTTTTCCTTTACATACCTATGTTTTCAACTCTATTTGACACTTATTTTCCAATTCCAGAACAATCTGAAATAATTTTGACAAGAAACTGAATTACAGTGGCCTCTTTTCAAATGGGAAGTGCTTTTTACAAGCAATTTCTCCTTTCCCCACAAAGCGTTCCATGATTGTTTTTCTGTGCAGTAATGGTTTAAGTAAATCTTTAAGTGATTTTCTTTTTATTATGACTGAGAAGATGTTATAATGAACATCAATATAAAAACATGAAGTATATCTTCTTACACCCTATATCAAACTTGCTATAGACTATGCCACTGTAGAATATGGCTAGAAAAAACAAAATATCTGACCAATTTTACTTTCTTTTCTCAAATCATTAGTTCCTTCATTATAGGACAATTAAAAGTTTTTCATAAAATATTAAGTGATACAACAAATCATTCAAGTATTCAATTTTTGCATAAAATGCTGCAGAGGGCAACTAAGCAATGATTACTATGCAGCTAGAAGTTTTCATTTTTTAAGGTAAAATGTATGAAATTAAACAAGAGCACCGCATGCGGATACAAACACACGGCTCTTCAAGTGCTTGATAGTGGTCAAATCTTTAGGTCAAAAATGGGGGCAAAATTCATTAAGAAATGTACTTAGAATTATTCCCCTTGTGGCATACATTACTCTTTTGATAGTGAATATATTCCAAGTTTTGAGTGGCTGTGTTCAGTAATACCAGAAATATTACAAAATGTCAAAGTTTTCAGGCAAAGACGTAGATGCGAATGACAACCTGGCTGTAGCAATACCTTGGGTTCTCTCAAACACAGCTGAGCTAAAATTGAAAGGCAAGACTCTTAAGGTACAAGTTATATAAATAAGGCATTGTAAGGTTTAAAGATTACAAACTCTTGTTATATTTCAGCTACTTTAAATGACAGGGAATATCTAAAAATTTATTGAAATCCAAGTCTAATTTCAATTCAATTTCTACTACATGATAACTTTGACCCAATAAGGTATATTCCTATTTCATGCGTACAAGACATTTTGAATGCTTCAGTTTTAACACCCTATCCTGAATGTTACAAAGCCATTTGTAGGAAATTATGATGACAGCAATAAACACCTGTATTCATGTTCTTTTCTTAAACCCTTTCATGTTTTGCAAAACTTTAGACCTGTCCAACTTAATAGGTGTTGCAGACAAAAATATTAAGATTTTTTAATTTGAAAAATAATAATTCAATAGGTTAGAAAATGACAAGTAATTTCTTCTGTTTCCACTATGTTTTCTCAGTTATAAATTTACAGGGGCGTAAAAACCAGGAAATGAACGTGATGGTTAAACTGGTCTGTCAATCAAAGAAAAAATCCACCAAACAAATATTTCATTCACCGAAAGTGAACTCTGATATTGGTAGATATGTATGTGAAACATTTTTGTTGGTATGGTTACTTTAATGTTGTAACTACAGCATATTCAAGATGTAGTTACAAAATTTAGGTCATCAACCAATATTTTTCCCTTTGTTTGTTACATGTTCCTGGCTATAAATGTTTCAAAATAATGCCATTTACTATTGAAGTGGGCATGGCCGGCGGGATCAGTGGGAGGGGACAGTGATCAGTCTATTGGAAGACACCATAGTCTCCAAATTCACAAGCAATTTGACCTTTAGAAAATATATCATAGCAGTATATTATTAACCCATACCAGATTTTAGACTGGTCCACATTCAAAGATGTTCCAGACCGACAATTTTATTTCATGATTTTTTTTTGTTTTTTTTTAGTCTCTTGAGATAGAAAATATTGTTGATAATGAAGAAATTGTTTGTAACAATCAATTTCTTCATAATCCACAATTGTTTCCAAAGCTTTTTTTCTTGGGGGCATCAAACAGCATCGTTATGTGGGAATGGGTTAATTAGTCCTGTGTCTTGAAATCATAAAGAGAAACTAGTATATCTAGCAAAATTGTGATAACCTGCTTTTTCTTGTTTTTTTTTCAAAAACTTTTTTTATTCAATGTAATGAAAAATTGATCACAGCCATATTATTTTGTCTGCAAATGTTATTTTGTCTTTATGACTAGTCTACCATTCTGTTGTCTAGCAAGTAGGAAAATAGTGTTCAGATTATTAGTCTGTTTAGCTAGAGGTTCATTTTACTCCTGGGCCTGTACGGATGACTGTTCCCTGAAGTTTCTGGTTAACTTTGAACGATCAATAATATAGATTGCACAAGTCTTCCTTTTGGCCTCTCTCTCTCCATAAATCAAAACTAAAAACCGTCCATTGCTGGCAAACTACTTGTCTGTGACTAAAACAATCCCTTCTTCTGCTTCTTATGGGCACTGAAAATATAAAACAATATATAAGTGAAAAAATGAGACTTACCATATTATCAATATAAAGGATCAAAAGGAGAAGCTTAAAATGAATGGCAATATAGTATCAAAACCTCTGCTATCATAAGGATTTACTGTATAGAAATTTATATCAAATTCTCATAACCTGTTCCCACTCAATTTCTCTTTCAGACACCCCCAAGAAAAAATGCTTTGGAAAACATGAAAAATGAAGAAATTGCTTTTTTCAAGCAATTTCTTAATTATCCGCAATAATTCTACCCCATGGGTAAAAACAAGAGCACCGCCTATGAGTGCCAATGCTTGGCTGTTGGATGCTGGATAGTGGACAAAATGCATCTAGAGTTATCCCCCTTGATAGTATAGGTTGCTCATTTGATTGTGAACAAGTGTGCCAAGTTTTAAGTGAATGCCTTCAGTAGAATCAGAGATATCACAAAATGTCAAAGTTTTCGCACAATGACATCAAGGCTATAGTAATACCTCAGGTTTTCACCGAAAACAGCCGAGCTAAAAATCCAAAATTTCATAAGCTTTAAATTGTCGTGAGCAGGTTCTTTCAATTTGGACCAGTCTCAAAAATATCCGCCTGGTAATGGGATAACAGGATGACTTGAAACAAAACTAGGAAAATAAAGGGGAAAATAATGATTTTTTACAAGTATCAAACTTTCAGTCACATTTCCAACAATTTCTCAAAGATATTGAACCAAACACTGGTTGTGGACAGCCAACAAGCTCATAAAGAAAATTCTCTGTTTGTCTAAAGGAACTTAATGTCAGTAGTGTAATATTTACTTGGCAGACATGTGAAACAATCCGAAATGCTACAAGCTGGCTGATATGTCCTTTATTTTTTGTGAGAATCTTTTTTTTTTTTTCAATAAAAAGTACAGCATTGAGTGCAAACCCTCTGTTGCAGGAGCCTGATGGCAGAAAAAATCAAGACATGGACTAGGCAAAATGCTCATTTCAGAAATGGCTCTTGTTACTTTAGGACTTTAGCCCATTACCAAGAAACAATTGAAATTAGCCTGGCTCTTTTGAAAGACATGATCTCAACTCAAGAAACCCTCTGTGTTATTTCTATAGTGGGCCCAATTGCCATGTGAGCTCCATCTCCTTGTTTCACCATAGTCATGATTTTAACAATTTTAAAAGAGGTTAATGAGCAATTGCTCTGTACAAAATACCAAGGTTCTAGGCCTTCTGGTGCAGGAGGAAAAGATTCTCAAAGTTTTAAATTTTCACTTGTGCTGCCATGGCAACTAAATTTTCTAAAGTTTCAATTCTTTTAAAGGCGGTGCCAAAGAAATATTTAAAGGCGACGCCAAAGAAATATATAAAATATGTGATTTGGAAGGAATTGTGGACATGCAACGAAGAAAGGTTGCTCACAATAGCTCATCTTGAGCACAATTGAGTTTGATATCAGCAATATAGTCTTCTAGAGTTATCCTCCTTGATAGTATGATATTGAACACATATGCCAAGTTTAAAGTAAATATCTTCAATAGTTAAGGAAATATGACCATGTTTGTCACATCAAAGCTCAAAACTAAGTCAACCACAACGATACCAAGGTGATGACAATAGCTTAACAAATATCCTATTCCCATATACAGGTAATACAATTTTAAACCAGTCCAAATTCCAGTTGTTGAACTTTAAAAATTCTTTGTCCTTTAGAAAAGAAAGCGTTGTGGATAATGAAGCAATTGCTCTATTTTCCACAATATTTTCCAAAGCTTTATTCTTGGGGGAAAAGAGGCAGGGGAGGGATTTCAGTGGGATTGTGTGGGAATGGTTTAAATTCCTTATTCATTGCACTTCTATTAGATTTAGTATATAGCAAATATGAGAGAACTAGATGGTTGTCCAAGGACAACTGCTGTCGAGCCAACAAAGTTTTGTAGGCATCATGCTCCAGACAAGCACAATTTTATTGTTTAACCTTGAGCTTTGAACTTGAAGAATTCTTTCAAATGGCACATCTGCTCATAATGGAGAATAATTGTGCCAAGTTATTTTGAAATCCATCCATAATTGTAGGAGAAATGTTCTTGACAATCGCAATTCTAGTGTTTGACCTTGAGCTGTGACCTTAACATTAGAACTATCCAAATATTTCTTTCAAATGGCACATCTACTCATGATGGAGACTAATTGTACCAAGTTATTTTGAAATCCATCCATAAATGTAGGAGTAAATTTTGTCCGGACAAATTCAGATGGAAGGACGGACTAACGCACATACACCTACTTGTCATAGCGACAACTATGCCTCGCTCACCACAAGCAGGCTCAACAAAAAGTGTGAAAAAGAAATGAATAATGTTCTATTTTTCAACAAAAAATCATGTACAGAAATGATTTCTAAATTGTGTGTTCATGGCATTGAAGTGATGGTTCTTTAGAAGCTGTGCTTTGTGTATGTTCTAGTAGGCACTGTAGTTAATTAGTAAATCTACCTCAGTGTCACAACAAAAAGTTGTTATCACTACAATATTGCATGAACAAATCTAAAAACCTCTAAAGCCCAACTATCTAAAGACCGGGGGTTCAAATCTAAGTTCAGAAAATTAAGGTTAATTCTATGTTCATTTAATTGTCCCTAAATTTTGTCATGGCTTTCTTTCAAAATGGATAAAACATAAAGAACTCAAAAGACTGAACATAAGGCTGCACTAAGTATCCAAATTGTATAGCCATAAAGTTCATACCCATTCCTATTCAATCCCTGCTTTTCAGGATCCTCAATAAAAATTTATGAACAACATTATGGAAAAAGAAGAAATTGTTTGTAACAAGCATTTCCTCATATCCCACTATGTTTTCATTAATAAAAGTGTTGTATGAAAAGGATAATAGTGGAAACCCATTTGTCTACCAATTTAAATAAGAAATCACCAACTTTGAACCTACTTTCTTTCCTTGGATGGTTTTGCACTAAATCTTTCCCATACAATCACAGGTTTTCTTAAGCATAAGTTATAAGGGAGAATATTGTGGGCAAAGTATCAATTAATTTATCTCAACAATTTTAACTTCCTTCACTATGAAATGAGGTTTCTTATTAGTTTGAAATTGGATATATTCAAAATAATGTCAACTGCAATCGTATTAAGACAGGTATAAAGGAGAGAAGGATGCCAGGGTTAGGGTGATTAGAGTGTCTGTTTCATTTAACCAATTAACACACAGCAAAATCCTAGACTGATTTATATTCAAAGAAGCTGCAGACTACAATTTCAAGTTGAGGAAATGATAAATATCTCTGTCTTTTGGAGTAAAAAACAAGATTGAAAATGAAGAAATTGCTTGTAATAAGCACTTTCTTTTATTATAATTTTGTTTCCCCTATGTTTTTTCTTGAGGGGCTTAAAAAAGCAGGATTATGTGGGATTGGGTTAAAACTAAACATAACTTCTGTTGAAGGGTCAATATCATTTTTGGGGAAACAAGACTTATTTATCTCCCCTTATATACTAGGTAGCTCTTTTAACCCTTTTTAATGCGATCCCCGATCTTTTACATCCCTGTGATATTATACTTAGAGGACATTCTGGGAAAGAAGAAATTAATTATAAAAAGTAATTTCTTCTTTCCCCAAACTTTCTATCAAGTAGGATACTCACTTTTTTAATAGTATTTGCTCTATAATTCTGTCTGATATAACTTTGAATTTGGACAAGTCCAAACATAAGAATAACAGTAAAGGGTTGAATGTGGCCATACATTCAAGTTCGAGTTTGAAGTATCTCTTTAAACCATTCCCAAACAATCATGCACAAAAAAAAACAATGAAGAAATTTAATGTCCACAATGATTTTTGCCCTAAAAGCAAAGAATTTCTAAATTTCATCATTTGAACATGTCATCTGCAATAACTTTCAAATTGGACCAGTGTAAAATTTTGTTGTGTGGTAATTGATTAGCATAAATGTAAGAGCTTTTGAAGGTTTCAAGGGCTATTGCAACATCTCGGATTTCCTCCAAAGCAAGAAATCTGCGAGTTCATACTCGCTGAGTAATCTTTACTTTAACCTATTCCCACATGACAAAATTTTAGACTGGTCCAAATTCAAAGGAGTTGCAGATGAAAATTTTAAGTTGATGAAATTTTAGATTCTTTTTAACTTTCTATGTTGAAAACATTTTGGAAAATGAAGAAATTGCTTGTGACAAGCAATTTCTTCATTTTCCACTATGTTTTCCTATTGTTTTTCTTGAGGGGCGTCGAAAAGTGTCACTGTGTGGGAATGGGTTAATAAATTTCTACCCCTCTTAGCTGAATTTTATATTGAAAGATAAATTGAAAATTGGGGACTTGAAAACCTTAACCAATCCACACATAACCACCCTTTTTGATGCCCCTCAAAAAATAATCTGGAAAACATGGGAATAAAAGAGCTGAACTTATGTACTGGCTACAAAGGCTAAGACCCATCAATTTTGGTTGATCCTTCACTTTATGAGTTTACAATATCTAAGGCATTAATCTACTACCAGACGGCAAGATTTTAGACTGGTCGAAATTGGAAGGAGGTGCAGACCACAAGTTAAACTTCATTTTAGATCTTTTCAACTGTCTGGGTAGAAAACATTATGGAAAATGAAGAATCAAGCAATTTCTTCATTTTAAACAATGTTTTCCAAATTGTTTTTCTCTAGAAAAATATGTGATTGTGTGGGAATGGGTTAATAAGGATTGATTTATTAAATGGGGTTTAACAGTTAATAAGGATTGATTTATTGAATGGGGTTTAACGCCACTTTAATAATATTTCAGTTATATCGCCAAAGCTGGAGCACCTATACATGGATTCCTGGTATTTCTCACAGCAGTTCTAACACTTCACACTTCCCTTGCCTCCAGCCGCTCATCCCACTTCGGGATGGATATTTGCTGCGGCCGGAGATCGAACCAAGGCCATTTGATGAAGAGTCCTATGCACTACTAACTACAATATGGCAGCGGCCGTGTCTCATAATGAAATTTCCTTTAAATATTGTGAGATCTAAATATCCTAACTAGGTAAATATTAATTCAATGCAAAACTTGTAAAGGTCAACACATTTGCTAACCCTCATGAATACCAGACAAGAGGGCCAGTGGCCCTGGTGTTCACCTGAGATAAGGCTCTTTTTTTCTTCAAGGCCTAATACTAACTGGGTCGGGAGAAGACCTCCTTTAAAATTTAACTAAAATCAACTTGTGTTGCTATGCAAACCAAAACTTTCAACAGATTTCAAATCTTTTAGTAATTATCAAAAGGGGGCAAACTAATGTATATTTCTGCCAAATTTGGTTTAAATTGGCCAAATAGTTTTGAAAGGGTTGCTTTCTTTATTTCTTTTTAAGCCCATTCACCCTATGGCTCTGTAATTTTATCAATTTTGAAAGAGGTCAATTTACTGATGCTTCATGCAAAACTCAAGACTCTTCGACATCTCAGTCAGGAGGAGTTTTTTTTAATTTTTTTTTTTCAATTTTACTCTTGTTGTCATAGCAACCAGAGTTTTTCAACTGATTTAAATTCTTTGGTGGAAATCGTCCCAGTGGTTTGGGAGATGTCGTTTTAAAAATCCCTCTTTATTTCTATATAAGCAATTTTTAAAGGGCACCACCCTAGGAACAATTCTGCCAAATTTTGTTGGAATCAGCCCAGTGGTTTGGGAGGAGATGTCGTTTTAAAAATCCTTCTTTATATCTATATAAGCCTCATACCCTAAGCCAGACAGAAGACGATCAAAATACCTCACCATGAGCACTATGTGCACAGGTGAGCTAAAAACCAGTCCAACTTTTTGTAAGCAACTTTGACTCTTTCATTTCTTTTTATTGATCAGTTTTAACACATTAACAAGAGGACCATGATCGTCCTATACCACTCACATGAGTATGATGACTGAAAGCTTTTTGATATATACAAAATATCAAGCTCTACGCCTAACGGTTTTGGAGAAGAAGATTGTTTAAGATTTTCTCCTTTAATACTAAGTACATCCAAGATCCCATAGCAAAGGGCTAATTTTCAGAGTTGATTCATTCTTTGAATTATTTTGATAGAGGGTACATAAGCATAGATATAAACCAAATATCAAGGCCTTACAGTTTGTAAGGGAAAATTTTTAAGATTTCCTTCTTTATTCCTATGTAAATCTGCGATTGCACATCAGACGACTAACTTTCAGAGTAAATCCAATCTACACCAAATATCAAGGCTCTATACCTTACCATTTTAGGGAAGACCATTTTAAAAGATTTCTTTCTTTATTTCCTTAATAAATCAGGGATTGCACAACAAAGTGCTAATTTTGAGAGTACGGTAATTCTATGAAGTATTTTGATAGAAGGTTTGTAGGTATTGATACATACCAAATATCAAAGCTTGAGACCTGACTATTTGGAAGAAGATTTTCAAAGATTTCCTTCGTTATTCCTATGTAAAATGAGGGATTGCTCAGAAACAAGCTAATTTTCAAATTACAGTAATTCTTTGAAGTATTTTGGTAGAGAGTCAATAGGCTTTGATACATACCAAAAATCAAAATTCTATGCCTTATGGAACTGTATTTTCAAAGACTTCCTTCTTTAAAGGACTTATTTCAAAAGTTTGGGGGGATAGGATCTTTTTCAAGTTTATTCACTTGGTTCCTAAGGAAACAAGAGTTCTTCATGGATTTCAATTCTTTGAAATTCTTTAAAAGTGAAAGACCTAAGGATCATTTCTGTGAAGTTCGATTGAAATGGGGGTTTTTTTTGAGGAAAAGATTTTTTGTTATTGTGAGCTGATGCATGAATAGTTTGATAGACGAACTCCAGACAATGACCAATCACAATAGCTCATCCCAAGCACTTCATGCTCAGGTGAACTAATATAAAATTTGAGATTGATTCGTCTAAATTTTCATGAGTTACAGATATAAATATAGTTGTATACAAAATAAAAGATTTATCAAAAAAATGTTAAAAATCAGCCATCATTTAATTACTTTAATGCAAAAAAGGGGAAATGCACTTTTTTCAAAAATGAAAAAAAATTAAATAATGAGAAATCTGACAAAAAATACTTGTCTTTTTGGAAAGAAAACATTGTGAAAAATGAAGCTTTATTTTCTTTATTTTCCACATTTTTTTACTGAACTAATTTCTTGAAGGGTGTAAAAAGGCCAGATTGTGTACTTATGAGTAAAGCTGTCAAACGATTCTTCATTGTGAGTGAATTTATCCTGAAATCTGAAATCTCCGTAATCCAAGGTAAAACATAAAGGAAGTAACTTTATTTTTTCAAGAAAAACAGATAAAACCTTATTTTTTCACCACATTAGTGCACAAAAAAAATAAAAGTCCTAAAAAAATACCCTTTATACCCTGGGATTTGACCTAGGAGTTCTAAGTGTTTATATTTACCCTTTGTCTCTCAGGCTAAAACAAAGCAAAACAGGTGGTCATTGAAAAAAAGTCTGGTGTTGAACAGTTTTACTACAAAAGCAAATTTCTGGGTTAGAAGTTAAGCAAAGGTGGAAAAATACCATAGCTTACTTACAATATAGTCTAAGTATTTTCTAGAATGTTGGTCCTAAGAAAAACTTTCAGACTTCTTAACCCATTCCCACACAATGACACTTTTAGACGCCCCTCAAGAAAAACAATAGGAAAAACATGGTGTAAAATGAAGAAATTGTCTAAAATAGGCAGTTTCTTCAATTTGCAAAATATTTTCAATCCAAAAAGTTGACAAAATCTGAAATTCCATAAACTTTAAGTTGTTGTCTGCGACTACTTCCTATTTGGATCAGTTTAAAAATTTTATCATCTGGTAAAGGGTTAAAGACTTGTAGTCCTTTATGAGACAACAAAACTAAAGAGTGGCTCAAATTAGGAAAGGCTCCAAGGAACTATAAATCAAAGTCTAATTTATTTTTTCAATAGACAAGTATGTGTTTTCCAGGTTAATAAAGTCTCAGATTAGTCATTATTGTCAATATCAACTTTTTTCTGAATTAATCTATAAAACAGAATTTCCTATAAATAAAGAACAAAGGTCTGCAAATCATATGATAACAAGAAACTAGGTCAAAGAGGGCCATTCACAAAATAGTTCAGCTATATAGTCTGAAGTTACTGATCAGCTTTCTAACAATAAATCCCACATTAAAACATACAATTATAAATCTATAAATGTTGATTATTTTGCAGTTCAAAATCCAATATCTTACACATTGATAATTCATTTTTTTTGTATATTTGTTTTCAATCTCATATAGGGTAAGCTATTCCCATAAAATCCCCACTTTTTTATGACACCCTGGGAAAAAGTTTGGTAGGTTTGGAAAATATTGTGGAAAAGGAAGAAGTTGCCTATTAACCCTTGTCATGCTGAGCCCAGAATATTTCGGTTTTGGCAGGAGGTGTAGACTAAGATCAGACTGTGCAGGCTGATCTTAGTCTACACCTCCTGCTTGTACTTTTCCAGCCAGAATTGTTTATGAAGTTGATTTCTAAAAGAAATATTGAGTTTTAAACAAAAAGTTCTATCAGTGCTTTCAGCCCTTTGATTTGACAGCATTTCAGTAAGGTAATTTATACAGCATGACGAGGGTTAAAATCTATTCAATATCCTTTATGACTCATATATCTGACAACCAAACGAGAAGTCGAATTTCAAATTTCTACAGTAGATTACAATGATTCTCTACAGAATGTGTATATGTGGAAAGCTGACCAGTTTAAATCTGACCCACAAACTGATCTATCTGGTAAATACTTAGTCTGCAACACCAGACCAACAAGTAAGGCTAGCAGAGCTCTTTGCAAAACTGAAATGTTGAGGTTGACAATATCACATTACACATCAAATATAAATGTCTGTCTGTTTCCATACATCAAGAGGTCCCAAGTTTGATTCCCAGGAGCGACTATCGATCTTTGTTATGTCATTGGTCTACATGATCAGCAGTTACTGGTGTTTTCTCCAGAAAACAGAATCAAGAGAGATTAATCTCAGTTGAAAGAGTTTGTTTCCCAACTGATGTACAATAAAAAGGTTAAACCAGTTCATACATCATATTCAATACAAACTTCAGGTCCTGTTTTTCTCAAATCTATACTTATATAAAATTATGCAAAACATTTATAAAAGGTTAATCTGAGCTTTTGACCTATTTAACCAACAGCCTTTGATCTTTTAACCCATTTCCATACAACAAATTCTTAGGCTGGTCCAAAGTGCAAAAAATTGCAAACCACAATTTAAAATAGGTTGTCCAATATGTTCAATATTATCAAGCTTTTTCTCAATGTGTGTTAAAAAGAGGTATTGTGTTGGAATAGGTGAAAGTATTTATGCTTTGGCAGCAATTAACCCATTCCCACACAATCCCTCCTTTTTACGCCCCCCCCCCAAGAAAAAGCTTTGGAAAACAATGGGGATAATGAAGAACTGCAACTCCTTTCAATTGGACCGGTCGAAAATTCCATTGAGTGGGAATGGGTTAATCAGTTATACAGAAAAATTACAATTTACAAGGTGAGATAATTCTGCAACCAGTTGATTACATAAACAGTTGATGAATTGTTACCATACACACTTAAACATGATCCGCCTTAGCAAGGAAAAAACATGGCAAAACGCATTATTAAATATGGAGAGACTTTTAACCTTGACCATCCAGAAAGCAATTCTTAATCCATTCCCTTACAATTCAGCCTTTTTATGAATCTCAAACAAAAGGCATTTGAAATAATTTTGGAAAGTGAAGAAAATCGCTTGGGACAAGCAATTAATTCGTTTCCCACAATGTTCTTTCAACCAACTTCTTTCAATTTAGACTGGTCTTAAATTTTGTCATCTGGTATTAGGTTATACACATAAATCAGCCAAGACAACAAAATGAAGACCTTCCCATATTCAAACAACTTGCAATTAAAATCTTAAGTAAATGGATTTAAAAAAAAAAAAATGTAGAAAACATTGCAGGAAATGAAGAAGTAGTTTTTTCAAGTAAATTCTTTCATTTTACTTTTTTTACCCCAAAGCTTTCTTTATATAAAGGCAAGATTGTGCAGGAATGGTTTAACTCACAATCCTGCTATTTGTAACAAGCAATTTCTTCATTTCCTACAATGTTTTCTTACAAAAGGACAAAGATTTTTCAAATTTCTTGTATGTAAAATTTTCATCTGTAATTCCTTTGAATCTAAACCAGTCAAAAATTTTATTTGGAATGGGTCAACTTTAGACAGCATACAGTATTAGCAAATGTGGAAGATATAATATATAATCAACCTACTCTTTAACATTCTCCAGAGAGTTGGAATACCCTGTAGATTCCTCCCATTCAGCTTTTTCCTTCTCAAACACTTTCCATTTATCGTCCATCTCTTTCTGTTGTTGCTCTAAACTCTTCTTCATCTGTTCTGCACGTTTTTGTAACTGTTGGGGATTGGAAAAAATTATCTTCTTTACAAAAAAACAATGATTTACAAAGCCTTTTGTTTCTATAGTCTTCTCAATTCTTTTATGAGAAATTCAGGCTTGTTTGATGCATTATTTGATCAACAGATAAAAAGATTCTGTATTGCAACCTTTATAGGAGAGAATGTGTGCAGTATATTGTACACACAGAACTAATTAAAATATAATTAATAGAATTACATAGAAATACTGTATCAACATTAACATACACACATGTTTTCACATCTTACATATGTAGCTTTGGTTGTTCATAAAATATGGATTTTGGGTTTAATCAATTACTACACAATCCTGCATTTTTATGAACCGATATAAAAAGTTTAGAGGAAAATATTGTGGAAAAATTGAGCCATGTATCTTCATCAATGTTTGAATAACAGCAAAATGTTAAGTTTTTGCTTTAAGTTTATTGCTTGCAGACAGGCTGACAGACACAGAGACTGACATTAGCAAAACAATATGTCCCCGATCTCGTCAATATGGGGGCATAAAAATATTGTAATTGAATATTGAATGCTTATGCCAACCAGATTAAAAGAATGTTCCTTACATCAACTTCCGAATCTTTCAGTTTTTGTTTCTTTTCCTTGACCTTCATTTCAAACACCTGTTCCATTTCAGCCTCCATTTTCTTCATCTTTGTATCATGTTCCTTCTTCTCCTCTGCCATCTGGGTCAGAGGATCTCTACAAAGCAATGACAAAATAGACCATATTCTGCTAAAAAGAAAGGCCAATTTTACATAATTCAATTATAGTTTCTTGCATCAAGATTGAAGTGTTTTAATTGATAAATATTGTTTTGTTTTGCTTGGTGGCATTAAAGTATATCAAATGAGGAGATGTTTTTTTGTTTTCATTGAGGTACGAACCCAAAAACGTAAAACGACTGATGTATAAATCTACTTTGCATGTTCATACAGTGTGATCAAGCTTTTAGGTTCATTGAAAACAGAAATCAAAGCCCTGAAGGGCCTGAGAGTCGCCATAACAGACAAATTGTTTTGCATTGGCTATTGAGCATTAACCTCAGGCTGTTGGCCTTTGATCACTTGAGATTAATTTCATGCATAAAGCGGATTAAATCATGTGCTTCAGCCATGGTCATAGCACAGTGGTAGTACATAGGACTCCTAGTCATGGGGTCCAGGGTTTAATCCGCGGCAACAGCAAACTTCCTGTCCGACATATGTTAGCCCACCAATGTGTGGATAGCCATAAACCTTTGTGGGATGAGCAGCTTGAGACTCAGAGAATGTGGTGGTTGTACTGGTTTCAGAAATACCAGGATTCCAAGGCGCCAGCTGCTGTGTGACTATAATACTGTTAAATTGAGTTGCGTTAAACGTCATTTAATCAATCAATCATGTACTTGCTCAGTATCTCTAGTTCTATGTTGTGCCTGAACGCCTTGCCAAAGGACATATCCAGGTCCTGAATATACCCACATGATCAGTAGCATGGCTATGACTCCCCATGAAGACAATTGTTAATAATGGTTTGAGCTTAGAATGTGACCTCTAGAGTGCATGGAAGCATGTTGAAAAAGACTCTCATTTCTTGCACTTTACTTCATTTCATACTGTAGGTTCCATGCATATAATTTATTCAACTGATTTGTGTTTAGAAAGATGAATAACATTTCTAGATTTCAAAGCATAAAATGTCTTCTAATGTTGCATAAAAGCAGTAAATATCTCTTGTGGGATATTGCTTTCTCTTGGAAAATGTGGAGGGCTAAAACCTAAGTTCTTGTTCTGTATGGTCTTTATTTACTATCTGTCATCTGTCTTTCATTCTATTTTTAGCTAGGTGTGGTATGAACAGATTATTCTTTATCTGTGGTCAGTCAATTCTGCAATATTTGGTGCCATTGTTTAAGAAATGTTTGTCAATCATTATTTGTCAGATTCAGATGTATAAATCCCTTTCTTAGAACAATATTTTATGCGTCCATATTGATTTTCCAAAGTAATTCAATAAGAACAACTAGCACACATATTTTACCCCTAACATAATAATTATCATTATTCATACCCATAGAATTTCCAAAATTGTTGACCAATTTTAATGGAATGGCTTGTTTTCAGACTCTTGACAATTTCACACCAACAAAAATTCTTAAATAGGCCACAAGATTGTCACATCACATGGGTAAAATTAAGAAGTCCTGAACATTTTTGCTGGTGGTTCCTGATGGGTCCTGGGTGCCGAGTTAAAAAGTTATAAACAATCAAAGAAGTTGCTCTTGTAAAGAATAAGACAACTTGATAAATATTATTGTTTGTCTTTGAAAGAAACAAAAAGCAATGTATTTATGTTATTACTTTTATGTGTGTGTGATTACGGTATTCACTGACCCTTTTCAACGCCAATGACAATCTAAACTTGATGCATTGGAAACGACGGCTCCGTTTTTAAAAGGCAGAACTGTAGCCTTGCTAATCGTTGAGACAGCTATTCATATCGGTGTTTGTTCTATGATATTTTTCTTATTATTTCTCGATTGAAGAAACATCATTTCAAGACTATTTAAATGAATAAACGTCGATAAAATATCAAAAAAATATCGAAAGTATAAAATGAACTTGAAATCGCCTCCATTCTTGTTGTTGTCGTCGACCATCCAATGTTCGCCCAAACGGATTGTTATTTACCGCGGGAAACCCCGGGATACCTGATATATAGAATTATTGCCACATATTAAGTTGAATGTAGGGAATTATAATAAATAACTCTCCTGTTATACTCAAAATTTCATTTTGATTTATATGAGCGCTGTCCGTAATTAGCATTACATGGAACCAGTCAAACCAGCCCATTGTCAAACCGGCCCCTGGCCAAACAGGCCCAATAAAATCAAACCGGCCTCTCCATTAAAAAGCGTTGAAACGGCCCCAAGATCGTCAAACAGGGTCCAATTGTTCTTAATATGCTTGAACATAAATGTATAAAGTCAATGTTTGTAACTATACACAATTCACCTGCCAGTAATACCCGTAAGGGGAGTTGGGCAGTATATAAAGATAGATAGATAGATTAAAGTTTCCGAACTTCTATCCATATTTTTATGATGTAATTAAATTTTGTTGTTGCAGAAATCAAAACCTACGTATGAAAAATCGATTTTTTCGTCATTACAAGAATGCTTGTAACGCTATTCATTTATGAAATACGAATAAATAAAAAATATGATAACTGTTGATAAGGCTTTTTCAATAAACTGTATGCTACTTTGAAACATGCTTATAACGGCCTTTCAGCATCAGTTATATACAGATGCTTTATAAACTCTTTATGAAGTATAGGACAGTCGATAAGCTCATTTGGTAGAGCACTTGACTTCTAACCGCACCATAATGGGCTCGAGCCCTTGCTTGACCAAACCAGCAAACTGATTGTCTTTTGGGTAAGACGTTAAATTGAGGCCCCGAGTGACGTTGATTTACAACCACGGTAGCGACAATAGATGAACGATACCCTTTATGTAATGCAAATTTTAAATATATTTGGACAAATTAAATTACCGGTGTCCGTCCGCCTGACCAGTACACTACCTGTCCGGGAACTAGATTTTGTTCAGGAGTTTTAAGAAAAGTCATTTTAAAAGAAGAAACATTCCACAACCTTACTGCTTGAATTATGAAAAACCTTTTCAATATTAACAAGTTATAACACTGGATCTGTATTCAATACGTTGTCTAGCCACATCGTGTACCCCGGGAATTGGTTTCATCTCTCGTCCGGGACACATAATTCATTGGAACAATTTGTGATTGCACCAGCGGGATAATTCAAGTGATTTGAATTAAAAAATCAGAGTTATTGACTGTGTATATAACCATACCCCGGACGAATGCGTACTTTAAATAATGTTTGACTGACCCGGAATGAATTAAAAAGAGATATCCGAAGGTCAAAATTATTTTAATTGCATATCGAGTAAACAGAGACAAATTCAGTTTGAATATATTATAATTATGATTTCAGAGGATCCATGAGCATCCTGGGTAATTTAACTTTAATATATTCAAAGATAAGCAATGACGGTAATTTTAGTATAAAGTGCATATTGACTTCTTTGACAATTCCACCTACGCTCGGACTCCCCATAAGCAAGAAAATATATTCTTGAAAATATATCCTTGAATTCCCGTAGTATTTTCATTTATAAACATTTATGAATATTTATTGTAATGCTCCGGGACCTTAATATCATTTTATTCAATTCTTAAGAATAAGAAGATGCATTCAAATCCATAAAAAGTCTATTACATCGTCGGATTTTTATCAAATACATCATACCTACAGTTTGACAAGATATTGTTGCGCTCTTAATTAGTCAATTATAAATGGAAGTTTATGGAATTTTTTCCACTCCACACATCGTCATATATCAACCCGGTGGACTGATAATCGAATATGAAGTCCCAGTGTAATAAGTTATATTTGTGCAAGAAAGGAATCCCTATGTTTTGTAAAGAAATTGATATATGTGAAGTCTGAGAACATCTTTGTCATGCATTAGAAGCCAAAATAAAAGCAGAAAACACTGTAACAATTTCGCCCCCAAAGAACATTGAGCGGAAAAGAAAAATAGTGGAAATAACTTTTCTAAAATTATACGAATGCATAACTCTTTCTCCAATTTTATTAGGATAAGAGAATCAGTGACAAGAAAGACAAACATGTTTTATATGGTGTCTCATCTTATCATACAATCTAATATCAGTGAGTAAATCCAATGACGATTGGTCACTTATCCCATTTTCCGCCGATCGCTTCGTTTCTTAAATCACATGGGAACACAGGTACCTCAGGACTCTTTCTGCTTCATTCTGACGGCAATATTTACTCTATGTTGACATAGCTATTTATCTTTTCGATGCACTGAACGTGTGCATTACCTCGGGACTCTTTCCGCTTTATTGCGACGGAAATTTTAGTTCAAAGTGCTTTCGTTCAAATTGAGAGCTTGACAGCGACAATTGTTTGTTTTTATCAAACATTTACTTAATGTGGCCTAGATTGTTTCATTCAAGATGATTTTTACAACCTTGTGAACCAACTTACCATTTTTCAATTATCAACCCGGTACTTGGACAATTAAGACTATGTTTGGTTTGTTTTCTTTTCTCGCTATACATATATTTTTTCATTCATTTAAATGTACGCTCAACGCAACGACGATGCCATATCAAGCTCCGCAAAATAAAGTAATACCTATAGATTTCATATATATGTATTCCAAGCGATCAGTTCGTATCTGAATTTCCCAAATACTTTGAAATTAAACTATTCACAACTGGATTCATTGCCCCTATTCTGTGCAATCAATATCAATCATCCCCAAAGTAATTCCTTTGAAGCTTTACAAATGCTTACAACTTTCGTCGGTAAATTTTGTTGTTGTTGTTGTTTTTCACCCGGAGACAACGCCTTCAGTACCTTGAGATTCTTTCTATTTTACTTACAGAAAAAAATAAATCAAACTGGCTATCTAAATTTCTCACATAAAGAACGTATTCGTTACCCTGGGCCTCCCTCGGTTTGCTTACAACGGCCATGGTAACTCTATGAGCCCAGTGGTAAAAGAATTGTTAAGATTGATAACATCAACCCGGGGCGTTTTTTCCCATTTATGACCCGTGAATGTCCTACTCATTTGTAAACAGGAAATACGGTTAGATTAAGAAATAAACATTCTCAATTCAAATAAAAAATATAATTAAAAAGAATATAAATAAAAAATTGCCAGAATGGACATGGATTTTTAAGTTTTCTATATTTTTAACAAGAATAACACTAATCTTAAATGGAGTCGAAGGTTAAATGCAATGTTATTAAGATTTACTTATATATAACTAATTATATAAAAATATTATTACATATGTCAGGCATCTCAGGGTGTCCTGGTTTACAGTCAAAACGACCGACAGTCAAAACGGCCCAAACTTGTATTTGCATTTTGTCCAAAATCAGAAATTCTTCATAAAAGTTTATATTTGGATAATTTTTCAAGATCTACTTTTGAAAAATTTCCTTTTGATCCGTTTTACAATCACTTTCGGGTCATTCCTACAAAATTACGAGCTTCTTTGGCATTTGGTCATTTTGACTTCGGGCCGTTTTGGTGTCCTGGGGTGTCCCTGGGTAAATAGTAACACAGTCCCTAACTACGCGGATGATTTATTTTACCTCCGCGAAATGATGAATAGAAATGGTTTACACATTCAATTTTGATTTAAAATGAATTTTAACATCTACTTTATTTGAAAATGCAAAACGATCATGACGTTATGCAAAATACATAGGGAAGTATGGTCATTTCATAAGAACTGTCGACCTCAATTTTAGTACGTACTTTGGCTTTTTCCGCACTATAAGTAGTTCACGTTTAAAACTAAAAAAATGACAAAGTTAACGATTGTTTTGATTAAAAACTGTTGAATATACAAACATCAATCTTCTAAATTAATCTTTATTGTTCTTATTTATCACATCAAGATACAATGGCAGAGTTATAACATAGGCATTCAGGGGTGGAAATTGGTTCGGGACTTTGTTTAAGAAATATCGTGCGATAGCAATGAGTCGCTTACGAAGCTTTCAGCTTCAGCGACTCAAAAAATATTCTCTTCATTTTTTTAATAATTGATCAAGAATGCCATTATCACAATATATGTCCCAACATTAAGGTTCCTTTTTCTGTGACACAATCTAGGTTGGTAAAGAGCTGATATTACTCACAAGGTCAGGTGACTAGGAACATTCTGTAAATATTTCATGCAAGAAATAGAGGAGTTGCATTATCAAAGAATTTTGCATTAAGCCGCTGCTTTTTTTCTAAAATGGCAAAACCTTGACAATATGCGCAAGGTCAGGTGACTTGGATCATTCTATGAAGTTTTCATTCAAATTCATACATAATTTTTGGAGGAGGTTTTCACATCGGGATGGACATACTGAAAGATGGAGAAAATGATATTAATATTCAGAAAACAAATCTTACTTGTTGAATGCCCCTGGTTTAATTTTTCCTTCAGTATTGGCTGGAGCTAGTTTAGTATATCTGTAATTCTCATAGTGAACATTGTTTGAAACATCCTTCAAGTCCTGCATGTGGGTCCTGTAAAATCATTGATTGATTGATTGAATGGGGTTTAACACTACTTTTAACAGTCTTTCAGTCATACTGCAGCAGCTGGAGCAACTAACAATGGATTCCTGGTATGTCTCACACCAGTACTACCACTCCATCCTTTCCTAGCCTCCAGCTGCTAATCCCACTTAGGTTTACAATTATCCACCCGTTGCTGAGAGACAAATGTTGGAAAGGATATGTGCCACCGCTGGAGATCGAACCCATGACATTCCATTATAGAAGATTAGGAGTCTGATGTTCTACTGACTGCACTATGAAGGCAGCTGTAAAATAATCGAAATTAAAAGTCAAATAAATGACTTTAAAGTTTAAGAAGTGTATAACCAGTAACATGTAACACAAAAGTTAAATGGTTGGTTGACAACCTAAACATTGTAACTACTGCTTGAATAAGCTGTACTTATGATGTTAAAGTAACCAAACCAACAAAAATACCTATTACCAATGTTGGATTTTGATGGAGTTCACAAAGTTCACTTCCATTCTAAATGAAAGATATGATAAATCGATTGATCCTTTTTTTAACAGCCAGGATTGGTCAAATGCTGGAAATGTCACATGGAGACTCATTTGTTTGTAAATGACATTGATACTTGTGTGCCTCAGCTCAGTTTTATTGAACAACTAAATTCTTTGTTTTTTTAACCCATTACCACACAAGGACACTTTTGAATGCCCCCTCAATATAAAGCTTCGGAAAACATTGTGGAAAATGAAGAAATTGCTTGTTACAAACAATTTCTTCATTATCCACAATATTTTCTATCCAAAAAGACCAAAAAATTTAAAATCCCATCAACTTGAAATTATCATCTGCAGCTTCTTTCATTTTGGACTGGTCTAAGATTTTGTTGTGTGGTTAACCCATTACCACAAAATAACGCTTTCTGATACCCTGAAAACTTTTTGTGAAAAAAGGAAAAATTGCTTGTAACAAGCACTTTCTACTTTTCTCACAATGCTTTATTCTCCATTTCTCACAATATTTTCTATTCTATTTGGCACTTATTTTCCAATTTTCGTCTGCAACTTTTTTTAATTTGGACCAGTCTAGAAATTATTTTGTCTAAATCAATTTATAAAGTAATTCAGAGCACTAATGTTGTTACCTGATTAACATATTCCTGAGTGCTAAAAAGTCATTATGTTCGAGATTCTCTACTTCAACAATACCCCATGGATACTGTCGCCCCCTAACTCTCCGTCCATTAGACTCACTGACTGTGTTACTACCAACTACAGCAAATGGTACTCTATCCTGTAATGGTATCACAGAACATTTTAGTTGTCCAAAAAATTTGTCATATAGCCTCCAGATTTGTATGCAATACAAGAGAATTACAGATAAACCCATCTGAAGCAGCCACCAATAGGGAAGACCAGAGGTAACTGCTTTAACCCATTACCACAAAGCAGAATTTTAGACTTGTCCAATTTCAAAGCAGTTGCAGACAACAATTTTCGGTTGATTGAATTTTTAATAACATTGTCTTTTGTGGTAGAAAATATTGTGGATAATGAAGAAATTGCTTGTAACAAGAAATTTTTTCATTTTCAACAATGGTTTCAAAAACTTTTTTGTTGGGGGCGTCATTTTGTGGGAATGGGTTAAGCAGGTGTCTTCTTAATCCATGCCTTAGAAATTAGCGACACTGTTAGCTATTCTTCCTAGTTTTTCATAAAAGTTACACACTCGCCTGTAAAAATAGAACACATTTGCCATTAAATCTGATAGGTCAGTTATTTATATTGTATTCAATTTCTTTTGTTGTTATTTGTAGAAATGTAAAAGTCCCTACTTTCATCATAACTTCTGCTTTGTTGTCAATCTGTATAGATAATGTTGATTGATCTATAAATTACATGTCGGTCCAAAAAAATAAAATGTTTTCTTTGTTATCAATATACACGCAATAGGCATTCCGTAGTATATTGATAACAACATACATGACATAAACATCTTGTAGGCTATGCATGTTCAAAACATCCGGACTTCCAATCACAACTTTTATCCTACTTTCATTTCAGTTCAAGGCTTTCTAGGTAATATATACAATAGTCTAGGTAAAACGTAAGAAATAGCTTATGTTCAATCACGTCAGGATGCTATGTGACATTACATGTAATTTCAGACATATCATTTGAGCAGGTTTTTTTGTGGTGGTGGGGGCGGGGGAGGCATTAAAATCACATGAGAGAGATTTGAATATGATAAACTTACTCGTAATTTTTTCTGTATTTTATTTTCCTCTTCATCATCACATTCTGGAAATTCGTATATTTTTATTTTATGTTGGGCTATTTCATTTAATATCTGTAAAATAAACGAGAATTGTTTTACCATTTATTCCCAACTCTATATATAACTTTATACAGGTTATATGGTCCACTATAACTTTTGGTTAAATATTGGTAAAAACACACAAACTCAACTTGATTTTGAATGGAGTTTAACACTACTCTTAACAGTATTTCAATCATATCGCGGCGGCTGGAGTACCTAACCACGGATTCCTTCAAAGCATTCAGCTGCTCATCTGACTTAGGTTTACTATTATCCTCCCATTTGTGGAAGACAAATGTCAGAGAGTACATTGGCTGCGACCAAGGATCGAACCCTGGACCTAGTGATTGACAGTCTGACATGCTACCAACTGTATTATGGCCGCAGCACAAGAATTTACATGCGACAAAATGTGTCAGTAATAGGTTTTAACAGTTTATTTTGATAATTTATAAAAGGAATTCAAAAAGAGTAAATACATTAGGTATTGTTTGAGCATTTATCCTTGTCATGCTGAATAAAATCCTATTTAAAATTGCATGAAAATCAAATTACTGATATCCAGGGTTCATACAGACAAGGCCAAGTAAAATTCAAGGACTTTTCAAGCACTTTTCATGGACAAATCTTACCATTTTCAAGGACTTATTATTGAGTGATACAAAAGTGCCAGAGATCGGTAATTAGTTTACCCGCCGGCCAATCAAGTGCTAATCCGCACGTGACCCTTATTTGCAGTTAGCAATCGTTTGAACTTGACCCAACTTCGGGTATCGAGTTTTGTAAACTATTTGTAATGGAGGATCGGCTTGACTTACACACGTTCTAAGTCTTATCAAAATGGGCATCTAATACTGCGCCAATTTAAATTGCCATTACTCGTGAAACAAATTTCTTTTACTATAATATGGGATGCGTATATAAATCGAGACATGGACAGACTTCAGTTGCCGTTCGTATAAAGTCGGAATAGCTCAGCACAGCGCTTTAATGAAATTGTTTGTCACAAGTGAGCACGTTAGACCGAAGTTGAAATTTGTAAAAAAAAAAAAGTCACGTCGTTAATATGTTTTATAGTTTTCATTCACGATAAGAAACGTAGCCGATATAATTCAAACAATAAGTGGAAATCCGCAGAATGCAGATAATTTGAATATAAACGAAAACAACTGCATAATAATATCACTAGTTCTGTCAATAAAGTTAAAGAAACAACAAATCATGAAAACTTACTTCAGGGGTGGAAAACGTCCGGTCTTTTTGATGTACGTCACGACCCTGCGATCCCATAGAGTAGAATGGACTGACCCGACATTTTTGTGACGTCGGCTGTGTTTTTCCATCAACAAAGGCTCGTGTTGAGAGAAAATCGCTATGACTGTGTTAGATATACAGAGTTTTGGATAACTAGCTCACGAAAACATCATTACTAAAATTAAATCGGCGGGGGAGGTGGCATTGTCCCGGACCGATTTAAATTTCCAAATTTTCGGAGCCCTGGATATGAAGGATCTAGGATGGTTACTTTCTTCATAATTGGGTTTTATTTTTCATACGAACCGGGGTGTATTGGGGGGGAAAAGATGTTCATGTTTTCTGTCAATTCTACGTGATTCATGTACATTTCTACTTTTTCGGACACGCTGCGTAGTGCGGCCATCATTTCGCAAGGGAAGCAACTCAAATTACGATTCGCGCCATATACATTCGGCCTATACCCACATAATGGCGCAATTGCCGATCTTTTCTTTTTTATTCAGATGTGCCGAAATTCTTCTTAAAAGCTCACTTTTGATTTTGAAACCAAATCTAACTGTCTGGAATACCTGAATAAGTGAAATTCAAGCGCTTTTCAAGGCAAATGGCTAATTTTCAAGTGCTTTTCAAGGCAAATTTAGTTTTCAAGGGCTTTTCAAGACAGCCCTTCATTTTCAAGTACTTTTCAAGCCTGTGCGAACCCTGGATATCACTGAAAGCTTTACTTGAAGGTTAATATTTCATTTAAAAACTCATCTTATAAACAATTCTGCTTGGAAAGGAACAAGCAGGTTGTATAGACTAAGATCAGACTGTTCATCTGTACAGGCTGATCTTCGTCTATACCTCCTGCCAAGACAGGAATATTCCGGCATGAAAAGGTTTAAATCAACAAAACAGCCCACGAGATTGAATTGAACGGAGATTCTAACTATTTCCATCTAACTGAAGGATCACTGGCCCCACCCACTGACTCCACTGGACAAACCTATTGACTACACTGGACACGCCTAATGACTCCTCTGGTCATGCCTACTTACAAGATATTCCAGTTTGATATTAAATGGCATTATTTTACAGAATTTTTATCCAGAACCATGTACCAGAAAAGTAAAATGGTTGGTTGGGAATCAGCTTAAATAAGCTGCAGTTACGTATCAGTAACCAAACCAACAAAAATGCTTCACATAAATGTCAGCCAATTCTGGAGTTCAAAGTAAACTTCTGCTCTAAATGAATTATTTGACTGGTTGTTTGATTGCTTGATAACCATAATCGGTAAATTATTTTCAGGAAATAACCCTTTTTCCATTTTGCAAAATTTAGACCTGTCCAAATTCATAGGTTTCAAGATGACAATTAAAAGTGGATTTAATTTGAAAAATAACTATTCAGTAGGGTAGAAATATTGCAGAAAAAGAATAAATTGCTTGTTACAAGCAATTTCTTTGTTTTCTACAATGCTTTCTTAATCATAAAATCAGAGAGAAATACAAACCAAGGATTGAACAGGAAAGGGTTAAGTGGACCAGTACTTACAGTCTTTTTGAATTCTCTACATTCATCTGGTGTTAGTGTGTCTGCCTTTGCTATTAATGGAATAATGTTGACTTTATCATGTAACCGTCGCATAAACTCAACATCTAATGGCTTCAATCTGAAATAGATCCACATTTAATAACCAGTTTGTAAAGTTTAAAATTTCAATGTCAGGTATAGAATCTAGTTTAACCCATTTATTTTAGACTGGTCGAAATAAAAGAAGTTGCAGACACCAATTTTAAGTTAAAGGAATTTCAAAAGTCTTACTTCATAAAAAATATTGCAGACAATGAAGAAAATACTTGTAACAAGAATTTTTTCCAATTTTCTACAATGTATTCAAAAGTTGTTTTCTTGAGGGGCTTAAGAAAGTTGGAACAGTGGGAATGGGTGTTAACTAAAAACCAGGGATCGAACAGGAAAGAGTTAACAGCACTTTTAACAGTATATCAGTCATATCACCTAACCATAGATTCCTAATATTTCTCAAACCAGTACTACCACAACATTCTTTCTGAACCTCCAGATGCTTATCCAACTTAGGCTTACAATTATTCACCCATTGGAGGGAGACAAATGTCCAAAGGATATTTGCCGCAGCCGGAAATAGAACCCGAAACCAAATGACTAGGTGTCCAATGCATTACACTATGGCCCCGAGGTGACTTAAATGAGTGCTATCTATGTAGGTTTTCGTTAACAAAATTTGGAATGCCATTACCCATCCAGAGCTTTGCATCAAAAAGAAACTTACCCATGGCCGGTGGGTGCAATGAAGTATAAACAACAATGAACACGAGTGTCAGGAGTGATTGTTCGAACCACTTTTGATTCATTCTCTAAATACTCTTCATATTTGCTGTCTATGAAATCTATCACTGGCTGCCAACTGTGAATAGATATATACAATAATGTTATAAATCCTAGGTATTAATGAAATGTTAAAATATATGGTTTTGAAGCACTTAATTCTGTAGTAACACATTTTTCAAAATTGTGACCTTGGTAAATAACTGACCTTGTTCAATGACCGTGACTTTAGTATTTCTGTATTAATGAGAAAACCTTCATGAAAATATGAGCACTGTGCCTAAACTTCTTTTAGTCCATTACCACACAGTCAAATTGCAGACCAGTCCAAATTGAAAGGAGATAGACGAAACTTAAAGTTTATAAATTTTATATTTTTCATTTTTCTGGGTTGAAAACATTTTGTACAATGAAGAAATTGCTTGTTACAAGCAATTTCTTCATTTTACACAATGTTTTCTCAATTGTTTTTGTTGATGGGTGTAACAGAAAATGACATGTTTTAGGCACAGAGGTAATCAGCCAGACGAATATCAGTAAAACAAGTTGATCCTGATCATATTGATACAGGGGAATCACTAGAAATGTGCCAAAGACACCTATGCTACTTTATACTTGCTTCTTTCACAACCTTCAGTTGTGACCTTGAACTTGGTAGTTTTCAATAAAACTTTGTTCATGATGCCAGTACTCTTCAAAAGGAATAACTGTGCCAAGTTATAAAGAAATCCATCAATCAATCTAGAAACTATGCTCCAGACAAGAATATGACACAAACACTTATTTGAATAAGATGTTAATGTGAACCATTATGCCCCCATATTAGCCTTTATTCCAGAAATGTGACCTTGATAAGGTACCTTGAAGTAGATGGATGATCTAACCCTACAACACACCCCTGCCTCTCAATGCAAGAATTCAATATCCAAAATATGAGTGATCTGTCTTAACCCATTCCAACTCAATCCCTCCTTTTTATGCCCCTCAAGAAAAAAACTTTGGAAAACACTGTGGATAATGAAGAAATTGCTTGTATCAAGCAATTTCTTCATTATCCACAATGTTTTCTATCCAAAAAGACGAAAAAATTCAAAATTCAATCAACTTGAAATTGTCATCCGCAGCTTCTTTCAATTTCGACCAGTCTAAAATTTTACTGTGTTGGAATGGGTTAAACAATGTTCAAATAACAGCAAAATGTTTAGTTTTTGTAAGTTGACCTTAATACAAGACCTTGACACTAAAGAATGACCCTGACCTTACAACCAACTAATGCATATCAGTGCAAGAAATATGAGCCATGTATCTTGAATGGTGTTTGCATAAGAGCATAATGTTAAGTTTTTGCATTAAGTTTACAAAATTTGTCACCATGATAAGTGACTTTTATTAGTTACCTTGTCTTTTGATTAGTAGCCTTGTCCTTTTTGGATCACCTTAAGCCTTCCAAACAACTTGTGCCTATCAATGCAAGGAACCCGTGTCCCAAATATGAGCCATGTTTCTTGAACAGTGTTTGAATAATAGCTTAATGTTAGGTTTTGTTATTAAGATTACTGTTCACAGACAGACTTTGGTAAAACAATATGCCCCTGATCTTATGGATGTCAGATTGGATAGAAATCATTGTGGGAGAAGAAGAATTTGATTATCCAAGAATATTCTCTGGAACATAATATCTGAATGTTGTAGAAATGTGGGATTGTATTGGAGTGTGTAATTCAAGTACAAAATTCATGATTATTTTGATCAGAGCTCAAGATGTAATTCAAGTTCAAATTTCATGATTGTTTTGATCAGAGCTCCAGAAAAGTCATGCTATTCAAAAAGATCCGTCAGTTTGTAAAACCCTATGTTATGGATAACCATTGAAATCATCTTTGAAAATTCAAATGTGTTGTGTACCCACAATATATGGTTTGATAAACGTTCCCTCTAATCCAGAGGTCTGATTTATACAAAGAAAGAAGGTCCTATCTTACCAGTTACTATTATCTACAGCATCTCCAAAACCAGGAGTATCGACGACTGTTAATCGTAGTTGAACACCATTTTCTTTAAGGCTAACATGTGTCTTATCAACCTGAAAATGGAAAAATACCAAAATTACAATTTGATGGCTTTAGGCTTGAATCGTTGTAGTTAAAATTGTTTATCCCATTCCCACACAACGACACTTTTGAACAACCCTCAAGAAAAACAATTGGAGAAACATTGTGTAAAATCAAGAAATTGCTTGTAACAAGCAATTTCTTCATTTTACACAATGTTTTCTTCCAGAAAGATGAAAAATTATTAAATTTTAATAACTTTAAATTGGCATCTGCAACTCCTTTCAATTTGGACTAGTCTAAAATTTTGCCATCTGGTAATGGGTTCACTCTCAGACAAACCAAATAAAGGTCAGAGTTCATCAAATACACTTACCAGACTGGTCAATATTGAAAGGAGTTGCAGATGACATTTTAAAGTTTATGAAATTTGAAATTTTTTTCAACTTTCTGGGTTGAAAACATTTAGGAATGCATGTTTGAAGAAATTGCTTAATACAAGCAATTTCTCCATTTTAAACAATATTTTTTCTGGCTGCTTTTCTTGGGTGGCGTAAAAAGCATCATTGTGTTAGTTATTTATTTATTGAATGGGGTTCATATCGTGGTAGCTGGAGCACCTAACAATGGATTCCTGGTCTTTCTCACACCAGTACTACCACTTCACTTCATCCTTTCTTAGCCTCCAGCTGCTATCCCACTTAGGTTTACGATTAGGCACCCATTTGTGAGAAACAAATGTTGGAATGGATATGTGTTGCCATCGGGGATCGAACCCACGGCATCCCATGATTGAAGATTAGGAGTGTGACGTGCTACCGACTGCGCTATGACGGCGGCCATCATTGTTTATGGATGGGTTAACAATTTGATTGGTCAATCATGAAGAACATCAGTGATCGGTTGATTTTAACTTTATACACCGAAAGCTTTCATTGCAATCAAACTATAATAAATTTGATTAAACTTAATAATATTTCTCCTGTTTTAAAGGTCAGCACATAAAATTGTAAGTTTAATATCATTTCACTTTCAGGTTGTTTCTTTGTTTCATTTAACAACCTTGCAGCTACATCTCAGCCAATTTCTCTTATTCACGTGCTTCCTGGGTATCACAAGTACAAGGCCGGGGCTCTGAAATGTCTTGCCAAATATCATACCAACAAAACCAGCGGCGCGGCTCTGGTTTAACCCTTTCTTGTTTTTCAAAATTTTAGACCTGTCCAAATTTAGAGGATTTGCAGAAAAAAATTAAAGTGAATTTAATTTGAAAAATTACCATTCGGGAGTGTAGAAAATATTGTGGAAAAAAAGAAATGGCTTGTTACAAGCAATTTCTTCTTTTTCAACAATGTTTTCTCCATTACAAAATTACAAGGGTGTTAAAACCAGGGTTTGAACAGGAAAGCGTTAAACCCACAATCCTTGTCTTCTCTGGGATTAGAGTCCGCTGCACTCACTTTCAGAACTTATGAAGACTACTGTATGAATTTCAGAAGAAACATTGACTTTCTTTCTACCTGCATCTAATACAATGTAATAGTTGAAAATTCTCATGAATACCAACAATGATTTTCTCTTTCAATCTACAAAGATAAGCAGTTCTATCCACAAATTATATGTAAACTATTCTGGGGTCATGCCAACTGAGCTCTGACAGGAAGTTCCACCTCAATATTGAAAGGAGTTATTTTGTATATTTTATATTCATTCGTATGCAACAAAAAAATAAAACAGTTGGTGACCTTCTGCTTTAAAACCTGTAGTTGTCATATTAAAGTCCCTAAACAATCAAAGGTGCTTCATATGAATGTTGGCCAATGTCAGAGTTCAAAGTTCACTTCCTGTCATAATGAATTGAATTGGTGGATGGATTCTTTGATAGCTGAAATCTGCTAAGGATTAAAAGTTTTTAGACTTTTACTTGGTTTTATCTAAATTACAAAAGAAATATTCTTACTGTGAAGGGTAATAACTCTGTTTTTTCATGCTTCAATTCTGAATCATGTCCATATAATTGAAGGCTTCAACAAAATAATTACAAATACATCTCTCTCTCAAAGCAAAACTTTTGATTGAAAAAACAGCTGACAGAGCTATGGTAATAATTCATAGGACTCAGTGGCTACAGAAAAGGGGGTGGTGGTGGTGGAATTATTAAATGCAAAAAGTCATTAACCCATTACCAGGTGGTAATATTTTAGACTGATCCAAATTGAAAGGAGTTGCAGACAACATTGTAAAGTATATTAAAATCAATATTTTCAACTTACGGAGTAGAAAACACTGTGTTAAATGAAGAAATTGCTTCAACCAAGTATTTACTTCAAATAACATAATATTTTCCCGAGTGCTTTACTTGAGAGGCATCATTGAGCATCATTGAGTGGGAATTAGTTAAACACTATTCATACAATATATTGTGGGTATACATAAAACCATCTTATAGATCAAATGAAACTCAGGAGGACTGAGAAAAGAGAAATAATAGACATATTGAATCATCAGCTCCCCTTAACTGGTGTTCCGGAGCAGTTTGGTTTCAAACATAATTTGTTATCTGTTTAATCATGCAATGCTGCAGTTCCCACAGACCCTGACTGTGAGGTTAGAAAAAACAAAGTGTGCAATGTTTAATCCATTACCAAAAGGCAAAATTTTAGACTGGTCCAAACTCAAAGGATCTATAAACACCAGTTAGAAGTTTTTCATCTTTCTAGGTAGAAAACAATGTGGAAAATGAAGAAATTGCTTGTTATAAGCAATTTATTCATTTTTCACAATGTTTTCCCCTTTATTCCTCTAGAGGGGCATCAAAAGGCATCACTGTGTGGGAATTGGTTTAACCATTGCAGACAAAAATATTTATACTAGTCCAAATTTAAAGAGACTGTAGGTAACATTTTTACAATGATGCTTTTAAACACCCCTCAATATGAAAGCTATGGAAAACATTGGGGAAAAGGAAGAATTTGGTTGTTACAATCAATGTCTTCATTATCAACAATCTTTTCTACCTATAAGACAAAGACTTTTAAAATTTCATCAACTTAGAATTTTCATGTGAAAATTATTTGAATTCAGGTCAGTCTAAAATTTTGTCAAGTGGGAATGGGTTAAAGGGCATTGAAATTAAAAACAACCAAACAATACAAGAGGACCAAGTTTGGCCTAGGTCGCTCACCTGAATTCACTTTCAGAAGCTCACAAATCAACTCAAATTTGTAAACAATGAAATCCTTTACAAAGTCAAATGGACATAAAAGCAAACACTTGTGATAGGATGAGAAGAAAATTAATATTGCCATTAATGCTACCTTCTACAATATTGAATGGGGATTCTTCTTTCATGACAATACATAAATTTACAGAAAATTGAGAAAGATTGAGAAAAATTATGACCTCTAGCACAGCAACAAGGAATTATTGATAAGGCCCCTTTTAGCTCGATATTGGTCAGAATGTCACCATATTCAATAGAGTTCTTCCTCATGAATGTAAAATAACTTCAGAACAAGATCTGTTCGTGAAACACTATGCCCCGAAACAGGAATTCTTTACAAATGGGTGATTTTTAATGTTTTTTTTCTTTGTTTTAGGGAAAAGGGTTAAAATTTTGACCTTGACCTTGACGAAATGACCTTCCCCAGTTGCGCTTTGTTGAGACCTATCTACATACCACTTATTAGCATTGTAACTATCAGGGTTAAAGTTATAGGAAAATGTTGTTAAGTTTTGCAGACAGACAGACAGACAGACGGACAGGCAGACGGATACCAGTAAAACAATATGCCCAAATCTTATTGATGCGGCGGCATAAAAATTGAGAAAGATTATGCCAAAATTCTGACCTCAAGGGTAGTAACAAGAAATTGTCAATAAGGCCCACTTTCCCTTAATTTTAGTCAGCTAGTATAAATATTAAACCATTCCCACACAACAAATTCTAGACTGGTCCAAATTGAAAGGAGCTGCAGACAATAATTTCAAGTTTAAGAAATTTTAGATTTTACAACTTTCTGGATAGAAAACATTGTGTAAAATGAAGAAACTGCTTGTTACAAGCAATTTCTTCGCTTTACACAATGTTTTCCCATTTGTTTTTCTTCAGGGGCGTCAGAAATCATCACTGTGTGGGAATGAGTTAACCCTTTCCTGTTCAAACTCGGGATTTTATGTTCCTGTGATTTTATACTTGATAAAACATTGTGGAAATAGAAGAAATTGCTTGAAACAAGCAATTTCTCCTTTTTCCATAATATTTTCTACCAAATAGGATGGTTTTATTTCAAACTGCATCAAATTTTCATTGTTGTCTGCATCCTCTTTCACTTTGGACCAGTCAAAAATTTCCAAAACAGGAAAGGGTTATATAGAGACCTTCCTTGTGACAATACATTTTCAACAAATTTGAAAAAGACCGAGCCAAAATTGAGACCTCTAGTAACAAAGAAAATCGTCAATTGAGCACATTTTACCTTGAGGGATGTGACCTATAGATTTGCAACAAGGAAATTTTCAAAAGGCCTCCTTTTCCCTTGTTATTGGTCAAAATGTCCACATATTCAATAGGTTTCTTCCTCATAACTATACAAATATTTTCAGCAAGTTCAAGAAAGATTTAGCCAAAATTGTGACCTACAGAGGGGCAACAAGGAAATTGTCAAAAGGCCCCCTTTGCCTTGTTATTGGTCAGAATGTCACCATTCAATTGATTTCTTCCTCATGACTATACAAATATTTTCAGCAAATTTGAGAAAGACTTAGCCTAAATTGTGACTATAGTAGTAGCTAGGAAATTGTCAGTAAGGCATTGATATTGATTAGATTGTAAGCCTATCCAATAGGGTTATTCCTCAAGACTTTACAAGTATCCCAAAAGTATTCCAAAAGCTCATCTTTAGCATGTTGTGCTAAGGTGAGCTTAGAAAAACCTTCAACTGGAAGAAAAACAATTGTAATGAAGGATCTTGATTTATACAAGCAATTTCTCATTTTCAAATAATTCTTCAGGAGCAGTAAATGAGGGATTATGTGGTAATGGGTTACACAATGAAGTTACATAACTATGACTGTAAAGAAAGAACAGTAAAAGTCTAAAGAAATGTAGTTTTATTTGCCCCACAATTTGTTACTCCTCAATTGATACAATCTACCCATTTCCCCACAAACCCACTTTTTACAAACTACCCCCTCCCTTAGCTAAAATAAACCTGGGAGAAAAGGAATAAATTCATTATTTCATTTGCAAAATTTGTTCAAATAATATAAGAAAACTTTTTTTTCCTTAAAGATTGTTTCCTGCACCCTCTTTCAATTTGGACTAGTCTAAAATTTGTCATTCAGTAATGGACTAAAAACCAATACTCTGAAAACAGCATTTACATAATTCAGATCAAGGTCCTTCAGCTGTCAGAAAACTAGGCTGACATGAGCATTAACAAGAGCATTAACCATGTCAAATAGTGTGACCATGTTTCTTGCAACTTAAAATTTTAGCTGCCCGCACAATGCCATTCTAATCAACACAAACAAATGCCACTGAACAGAGTGTGGTCTGCTTAACCTATTCCCACACAATGATGCTTTTAAGCGTCTGTCAAGAAAAACCATTGGGAAAACATTGTGTAAAATGAAGAAATTGCTTGCAACAAGCAATTTCTTTATTTTCCTTGCATTCTTACTTGAATATCTTTTGACTGGCATTCTTACTTGAATATCTTTCAAAAAATTCATGTAGAGAGTAGTTTAACCCATTACCAGATGGCTAACTTTAAGACTGGTCAAAATTCAAAGGAGTTGCAGATAACAATTTAAGGTTTATCAAATTTTAGATTTTTTTTAACAGTCTGGGTACAAAACAATATGGAAAATAAAGAAATTGCTTGCAACAAGCAATTTCTTTATTTTACACAATGTTTTTCCAATTGCTTTTCTTGAGAGGCATCAAAAAGTGTCATTGTGTTGGAATGGGTTAGGCAATCAAGAAAATATCAGCATCCATCCAGTTGATTGAGAGGCAACCGAGTGAAGATCTAGATTGGTTTGAATGAAATTAACCCTTGTCAGGCGGAACCCTGAATATTCCTGTTTAGGCAGGAGGTATAAAGATCAGCCTGCACAAATGTGCAGTCTGATCTTTGTCTACACCACCTGCTTCCCCTTTTCAAGCCAGAATTTTTCATAAAATCAGTTATCAAAAGAAAAATTGATCTTCAACTAGTCCCCCCGGATATTTTGGTGTTTTGATATTAGAATAATTCTAAACAGGATGACAAGGGTCAAAATATTCTAGATATTCTTGGTCACCTCCACCGCCTCTAGAACATTATTCTGATTGTGGTCATGAAGAAATTTAAACAAGATTGGGGTTACTTGGTCAAGCAGACACTTTAGAGTAATTTTGGATGAGATGGGATAATCAACTAAAAATCACATTGTTTGAATGACTGGCCTCATGGATTAGTTTTCATTGGTCACGTTAGAGCTATATAATTATGTTGGTGTACACTTGAGCTTGTTTGTGCAACAAATATAAACAAGAGATATAATGAACAAATTTTGCTCCCTGATTGATTGAATGAGATTTAACACTACTTTTAACAGTATTTCAGTCATATTGCCACAGCTGGAGCAACTTACAATGGATTCCTAGTATTTTTCACACCAGTACTACCATTACATCCTTTCCGAGGCTCCAGCTATTCATCCCACATAGCTTTAGGATTATCCATCCATTGGTGGAAATCACTTGTATGCTCCCAAACTATAGCCCTGTCACAAAAAGTATAAAATAACTGGGAAAAAGGGTTCTGACATGCTGAGAGATAAAGATGTGGCTAAATGCTTGCTCTATTCCAGACATTCTGAATTTCAACATACAACCTTCAACTGTGACCTTGACCTTGGAGGGATCTGGGTTTTTTCCCCAAATGGCAGATCTACTGATGATAGAGAACAATTGTGCCGTGTTATTTGGAAATCCATCCATTATTTTAGGAGCTGTGCTCCGGACATGCTTAATTTTGATATTTAAGCTTAAGCTGTGACTTGACCTTGGAGATATTTTACTTTTTTTCAAAAGGTACATCTTCTCATGATAGAGAACAATTGTGCCAAGTTATTTTGAAATTAGCTATGCTCTGGTCAAGGTCCTTGAACTGTGATCTTGACCTTGGAGCTATCTAAAAACCATGAAAAATATCTCAGCCCAATATCATAAGAAATTTACATGTGAAGTTTCAGTGGTTTGTGGAGATTTGGAGGCAGATGGACAGACAGAATGACTGAAGGACAAACAGCCAGACAGATGAAGCAGTAGCTGAATGCTCGTCTTTCCAGGAGCATAACAAAATAAATTAGCTAATTGGGTGGATAGTATGTACCATATTTAACCCTTTCCTGTTTTATGAAATTTTAGACTGGTCCAATTTGAAAGAGGTTGCAGTCGTCAATGAAAAATGCATGCAATTTGAAAACTGACCATCCTATATGGTAGAAAATATTGTGGGAAAAGGAGAAATTGCTTGTAACAAGCAATTTCTCCTTTTTCCACAATGTTTTCTCAATTATAAAATCACAGTGACGTAAAATCCCGGATTTGTCCAGGAAAGGGTTAACACTATTAGATGGCCTTAGCTAAGTTAATAGGATATTTTTGAACCAGCACATTGTCAGGATTCCTCTTGTAATAATATTTCGGTATCACCAAAATTACATTCATAGTAGTATTTACTAACTTTTCATCTTCCACTAGCAAATCAAAGGTAAATCTCTACAAGAAGATTTCTGATGTTCTAAACAGCACATTAAGAAAAGACTACTGTAAAAGTAAACAACTATTAGGCCCATTAAAGGCTAACTGAGATTCTTAAATCTTCATTATCATTATGTATTCATAAGAAAAATTTCTTAAGATTTAACTGTATGGTATTTTCTACAACTTTCACAATCTTTGAATACTATTGCAGTTAAATTTGCGAAGTAATGATCTCTTAATGTTTCAAACCAACTATAATAGGGCTCTGAAATGCTTGTAACAAGCAATTTCTTCATTGTCCACAATATTTTCCAAACCTTTTTTCTTGAGGCGCGTCAAAAAAAGTGGAATGGATCAAGGACCTGTAGTTGTAGCTGGATTATCAATATTGACACATGATTGATACTTTAGTTACTGTGTGATCCAGTGATTCCTCTCAGTGAATACAGGTACATGTATGACAAATACTTAACTTACCTTGACAGTTTTTTGTATTCTGTGTGATGGACCAGGGTATTCAGCAGAATATAAATCTGTGAGGAACAATGAATTGATGAGGGTTGATTTGCCAAGACCTGATTCCCCTGAAATATAGAATATAAATCTGTGAGGAACAATGAATTGATGTGGGTTGATTTACCAAGACCTGATTCCCCTTAAATATAGAATATAAATCTGTGAGGAACAATGAATTGATGAGGGTTGGTTCACCAACACCTGTTCAGCTGAAATATAGAATATAAATCTGTGAGGAACAATGAATTGATGAGGGTTTATTTACCAAGACCTGATGCCCCTGAAATATAGAATACAAATCTGTGAGGAACAATATAGAATATATATCTGTGAGAAACAATTAATTATTGAGACCTGATTCGCCTGAAATATAAATCTGTGAGGAACAATGAATTGATGAGGGTTGATTAATCAAGACCTGATTTACCTGAAATAAAGAGTATAAATCTGTGAGGAAAAATTATTTGGATTGGATTGATTAACCAAGATAGATATTTTTAGATAGACCTAATTCTTTTCTTAAAGAAGGGAATAGTTTTTTTAGGGCTAGAGATTCAGTTAACCTCTTACCTAACAATAAAATTTCAGTCTAGTCCAAATTTTAAAGATGTTGCAGATGACAAATTTAATTGGTGAAATTTTGGATTTTGTTTACTTCTGGGGAAGAAAAACTTGTGGGTAATGAAGAAATTGCTTAACACAAGCAATTTCCACAATGTTTTCCAAAGCTTTTTTTCTTGGATGATTCAAAAAGCTCAAAAAGCATCATGTGGGAATGGATAACCCATTCCCACATGACAAAATTTTTCACTGGTCCAAAATAGAAAGAAGTTTCAGACAACATTATAAGGTTGATGAAATTCTAAAATTCTTTGTCTTTTGGGGTAGAAAACATTATTGACATTGAAGAAATTGCTTGGAACAAGCAATTTCTTCTATGTCCACAATGTTTTCCAAAGCCTTCTCTTGAGGGGCGTAAACAGGAGGGATTGTATAGGAATGGGTTAAGAATTATTCATTAATAGATAACTCAGGCAACCAAGTACTAGCATTATGTCCCTTGAAATTGTACTTCTCTGTCTTAACAAAAAAGGTAACCCATACAACAAAGTAACACAGTTCAGAGGTATCTATTAACCAATTTTTATTACCGTAAAGCCA
Source organism: Fragum fragum (assembly GCA_946902895.1). Lineage (NCBI taxonomy): Eukaryota > Metazoa > Mollusca > Bivalvia > Cardiida > Cardiidae > Fragum > Fragum fragum. The sequence continues at coordinate 58,655,516 of OX336373.1, forward strand.
TATTTCCAAACCCACTCAAGCACAATTCAAAGTTTTGCTTATTTACCCTGGTTAAATTATGTTGGCCTTGCCAAAACAAGTCATGTTTTTAACAGGATCAAACTTCTTTGCAAAATCTGATATAAGGTACGCCAAAGACCATTCTACTTGCATTCTGTAGAAATCCATGAAATAGTTTCAAAGAAGCGAAAATCTAAGGATGGATGCATGTATGGATGCATTGGCAGATGGATGCAATAGACCTGCTTCCCTCTTCCATTGTAACAATGTAAAGCAGTTAAGGGTTATGCTTCTCATAGAGTGCTTTGTGCCACATTTCAGAGCTATCTCAAATATTCTAGTAACCGCCCAACTGCCTGGGTGTACCATGATAATAGCAGGGGCTCAGATATCTCTAGGAATCTAGACGGAATAGACAAACATTACTGGAAATTTCCTCTGTTCAAGTGTAAATCATAGTAAAATTTATGACTGATTCAATTGAATAAAAGGGGGGATATATTATAGCCAATGTTAAAATTGTTATTTCAGTCTCTTGAAATCATGACAATCTGAGAAGTACTTTTGATTAAAGTTACTTAGTTTTTCATTTTTATTTAGTATGAATGTAGGCAGTGGTTAAACTTACTGCACTTCTTCTTTGGCTAAGCTCAGCTAGGTTTTCAATTGCCAAGTTATGACAATTTTGAATAGAAAGTGAATTTACCACAAAAAAAGTATAACTGTTTTTATTGTTTTCATTCTGAATTATGTGTATGGAAAAATCTTATATCTGCAGTAGGCGAAAAGAGTGACATGAATCTTTCAACTGAAGCTGCCATATTTATGGGTGTTTTTACAGACATCAGATACAAGCAGCATTGTCTGAAAGAAATTCAATAGCAGTGATAAGTCTCTGGTATGTGGATCACCTGATTTATGGTGGAAAATTTAATAACCCTTGTTGTGGTAAAATATCAAAGGTGAACTAAAATGATCTCAAATATCTTTCTACCTAGAGGTGCTTGAGCGCCTGTATTGCTCCACAGGCCTGATTGTACTGACTAAGCAAAATTTAATGGTGTTTCAGGAATTTATTTGTTTGATTTGTTTGAATGGGGTTTCACGCCGCTTTCAACAATCTTTCAGTTATATCGCCGCGGCTGAAGCACCTAACAATGGAATCCTGGTATTTCTCACACCAGTACTACCATTACATCCTTTCCTAGCCTCCAGCTGCTATCCCACATAGGTCTACGATTATCGACCCATTGGTGAGAGACAAATAGTCGGAAAGGATGAGTGCCGCCGTCGGGGATCGAACCCGGGACCTTTAGATTGACAGTCCGACACGCTACCAACTGCGCTATGACGGCGGCCATTTCAGGAATTTAATATATACTGAATCATATTCACCATGTGTGGAAAATAAATCTTGTCAATGAAGTATTTTAATATTTGAAATGTTACATTGTTTTAGAAAAGTCAATTCATTTACCAAGTCAGATGGAAACGAATTAAAACAATAGGACCAGTGGCCCTGACGCTCACCTGAGAGAAGGCTCATTCTCTTCAAGGCCGAATATAATAAGGGTCAGGAGAAGACCTCCTTTAAAGTTTTACTAAAATCAATTTACATTGCCATGCCAATCAATGCTTTCAACAGATTTCAAATCTTATAGTAATTACCAAAAGGGGGCAACCTAAGGTAAATTACTGCCAAATTTGATTAAAATTGGCCAAATAGTTTTGGAGGAGTTGCCTTCTTTATTTCTATTTAAGTCCAATCACCATGTGGCTCTGAAATTTTAGCAATTTTGAAAGAGGTCAATGTACTGATGCTTTATTCAATATTCAAGATTCTTCAACTTCTGGGTCAAGAGGAGATGATTTTTTTTTTAATGTAATTTTACTCTTGTTGTCATAGCAACCAGAGTTTTCATCTGATTCAAATTCTTTGGATGAAATTGGCCCAGTGGTTTGGGAGATAAGGTTTTAAAAAAACCTTCTTTGTTTCAATATAAGCCCTACCCCCCTGGGGCTCTGCCCCTGGGGACCTGAGGGTGATGATTTCAGCAATTCTGAAAGAGATCAATGTACTGCTGCTTTATGCAAAATATCGAGACTCCAAGCCTTCTGGGTCAGGAGGATATGATTTTTGAAGATATTTTTCAAATTTTAGTTTTGTTTAAACCACTACCAGAGTTTTCAACAGATTTCAATTCTTTAAGCAATTTTCAAAGGGCACAACCAAAGGAACATTTCTGCCAAATTTGGTTGAAATTAGCCCAGTGGTTAAGGAGGAGATGTCGTTTTAAAAATCCTTCTGTCTTTCTATATAAGCCCCGATCCCCCAGCGCTCCCTCAATGGGGACCAGAGGGTGATGATTTAAGCAATTCTGAAACAGATCAATGTACTGATGCATTCATGCAAAGCATCAAGATTCTATGCATTCTGGGTCAGGAGATGAATTTTCAAAAAAAAATATATTTCAGTTTTGTTACAATGACAACCAGTTTTCAATGAATTTCAATACTTTGATAATTTTTTAACAGCACCACCAAGGGACAAATATGGTTGAAATTGGCCCAGTGGTTAAGGAGGAGATGTCGTTTTATAAATCCTTCTTTATTTCTATATAAGCCCCACTACTTTTGGGCTCCACCCTTTTGGACCCGAGGGTGATGATTTAAGCAATCCTGAAAGAGGTCATTTTACTGAAGCTTCATGCAAAATATCATGACTCTGCCTTCTGGGTCAGGAGGAGATAATTTTTTAAGATATTTTTAAAATTTCAGTGTTGCTTCCATGGCATCCAGAGTTTTCCTCGGATTTCAATTCTTTTAGTAATTTTAAAAGGGCACTTTTCTGCTAAATTTGATTGAAATTGGTCCGGAGGTCTTGAAGAAGATGCTGTTTCAAAACTGTTGACACACAACACATGACACACACGGGTCGCCAGCAGAAGATGATCAAAATATCCAATCATTGGCACTTTGTGCTCAGGTGAGCTAAAATTCACTATATACCATATATGGACATAAACCACAACCATAAAAGCTATGATTTCTACCAATCAAAATTAATTGATAGAATCTAAAAAAGAGTCACCAGAGGATCATTCCAGTGAAATTTGGTTGAAATGTATCAAATGGTTTCTGAGAAAAAGATTTTAAAAACTTTCACCATATGTTGAAATTAGACCCGCCAATTTAAGCTATGCTTTTCATTCTTTCAAAATATTCTTTGAAAGAATCTGATAAAGGGTCACCAAAGGATAATTCCTATGAAATTTTGTTAAAATTGATTTGCTTTTTTTCTGCTGTAATCTATCTACTGGTTTCTGAGAAGAAGATTTCTTTTTAAAGCTTTCACCATGTCCCTTAGCGTAAGTTACCCCTACGTCGAAGTTATTCTAAAGTCCTGTTCTTATTACTCTTTACTTCTATGTATTTGAACCTCCATATGTGGTTTTCTTTACCTCGTAAACTACCCTACATCAATCAATTTCAAACTCCCATCACTATTAATTGCTTGTATTCACACCTCTATAAGACGAACCTTAATGATAGAGGTCGAAATTTGCAATCAACTAAGTTTTTCACATATTTCAACATGTCAATGCGGTTAAGAGATAAGTGCGTTACAGTATTGGATATCGATTGTTTACTTGATTCTGTTTGTTTGTCTGATCTGTTGTAAAAGATTTAGTGAAGTGCAGACTGTTACAATGAAATTTACAATGATAAAGGAGGCATCTAACACCCATACCGCACTGGACTTGTTTGGTGCCAGTCCTGGTCCTGGTATACTCAGGCAAAGGCCAGCAACTTCAACCAACGTTACATCGAGGGGTGAACGGAAAACTGTCGTAACTCACATTTTCTCAAAAAATTTTTTTTTGCTTTGCTGATATTCATTTACACATATACACATGGTGAAAAAATTATAAGATCATATTCCATCATTAAATGACTTAAAATCTGTTTGTGCAAAAGTGTCGTAACTGAAGTCTAATGTTTTTGTAAACGGAAAACTGTCGTAAGTTGAGTTACATACAGTTTTCCGTTTACAAAATTCACTTTTTGCACAGTAAATTGTGAATGGAAAAGTGTAGCTACTTGTAAATTATGAGGTCATTTCTTGGTATAAGTGATGTCATATCAGTTATTATGATGTCATAAGATTTTGTATCACCATCCTTGAAAGATCTGTACATTTAGGAGAAACTTTTATACAATTAAATATGGTCAAATAGTTTAGAAAAAATCAAGTCTCTCAAAGATTTGTTAATTTGTTAAATGGATTACATATTAATTAGAAATGATTTTTTAAGTCTATTGAAACTTTGTTTCCACAATAATTATAAAAGAACATCTTTTTAGCTAAATTATTAGACAAATATGCAAAATCACGGGCTTTTGAATTAATCTTTTATCATCCACTGTCAGGAAGCATTCTTTTAGATTTCATAACCATACCAGACAAAAACTGGAGGAATAGGAATATTCTGGAAAATTCTCTTCTATAAGAATTTAATCTACAATACACAATCTAGTGCCTAAGTCTTAAACTACAATTACTAAGCATATCTGAGACTGTTCTACAGTTCAGAAGACAAAGTCTCTACATTTTGAAACCTATTTAGAAATGATTTCTGTGCTCCCACTCTGTTAAAATGCCTATTTCAATGATTTTTATCTGTAAGTTGCCCTGTCAGAATTCATCATATGAGTGAATGTTACTTGTTGATCAATGCATTAACCCATTACAACATGACAAGATTTTAGACTAGTCTAAAATGAAAGAAATTTATCCAAGATCACATTTTCAAGTTTCAATAAATCATACAAATATTGCAAGCTCAATGTCACAGCTAGCAATCCTCATAATGACCTGAGGATACATAGAATTTATTTTTCTTCACTGTTTTGAAACATGATCCTTGAATTGTCATTGCAACAATGTCATGTGTTGGGCAAATTGGTGTAGGAATTATCATGGCATCTGTGTTGATGAGGCTAATTTAATCTGAGTATCTCATTTATCAGTAAATTTATTTGCTTGAAACTTAGTACACATGTTCATAGTCATGACAGGCATCTAAATTATCAAGGAGAAACACCCTAAATACATTTGTATGAAATAATCTCCCTTTTTGGTGAAATTTTTCTTACTACCTAGCACCTGCAGTTGGGGATTGCATCAGTATAATAATTCTGATATTGTTCTTCAAACTAATGAAGATATATTATTCATTCAATGTGATTTACAGTAAATTGGAAAGATTTCTCTTTGTAGGAGATCAGTAAATTGTTATTATAAGTACAAAAAAGACATATCTGATATTCTTGAACTGCAACTGGGTAAAGCCCAATAAGATGATGTGCCAAATGAACTTGTAGATTAGCACCCCCCCTCGCCCCATGTCAAAATGCTCTGTTCCCAACTTTTTTGAATGTAGATTTGTGCATCTATTAATCTTAAACTGTTCTTGGATATTAGGATATAAACAAAAAAACAAACATTTATCACTTGATTTTGAAAAATACAGTGTTTTTTTCTGACCTAAATAAATGCAGAAAACGGGCCCTGTTGTTCCCTCCTTCCAAGAATTTATATTTCCCCCTTTTTGGTAGAAAAATTCTCATTCTTGGTCAAATTTTCTCAAGTATCAAAATGCTCTGTGAAAAACTACACTAATTTAAAGGAAATGGCTCAGCTTTTAAAGAAATATATTATCGGATACCTTTGCTTAGAAGATATTCTTTACATCACTTACAAGAAAATATCAATAAGGGAGAAAAGCAATTTACGCCTTATTAAACTTTTCTCAATGATTTCCCCTGTAAGGGTTACTGACCCCCTTCCCTGAAAATCAAGAAAAACATTGAACTATGCTTTGATATTCCAGACTTTCGAATAAGCAATACTAGACAAACCCTAAAGCTCCTTGAAAATGAAGAGTTCCAACACCATTCAATTTTTACTGAAAAATTCTGATTGACATTATCATAAGTACCGGTAATAATTAATTTTTATTTACCAGTATATACTTTGCAATTTAGTACTGAAGTAAAATAGATTATATTAACTTTAGTATAAGTTCTTTGCCATCTTTGCTTAAGTTTTTAACCCCACATGTTAAGCAATTCCTTGATTCCCAGGAAACTGCAATAATTGGCCACTGGCAAAAGCTAGGTATTCTGTTCTATAGAATCTACAGGCTGTATCACTTTTAGGACACAAAGATGTTCAAAGTTTGCTCTTCAGATAATTTGTAAGATGTGATTCCTGGGACAAGATTATTTTTAACTAAGTCAACAGGGCAGCTTATTTAGTTGCCAATTGTTCCTGGATAGATATGAAACAGATCAAGACCCAGATGAGTTAACTTATGAAGACATTTACGAAAGCATGCATATTCAGGACATTGGATGGAAAAAATACATGTATTCTATTCAACACAATATGATAATCTTTGAATTAATACTAAACTTTTTTTTGTGATCTTTCTGATGTATTTAGGTTCTAACAGAATTAAGCATCAATGTCTAGGGAATATCAAGTTATTGTCCTCTGATTAAGACTTTGTCAACATATCTTCTGCAAGAGTAGACAAATCAAGATGAAACCAAAAACGCAGTTGATGTTTTACAAAATTTATGAAAGTTTTTTTTTTCATTCAAAGCTTTAGATGCCACTGCATCAGACAGCAAATATCAGCAAAGCTTGATGGAGTACTGAATGGGTGTGTAATGGTAGGCTACACATTGCTTAATTTTGGATAAAAGTTTCTTTTGAAAGGAGAGGCTACAAGTTGCTTAATTTTGGATAAAAGTTTCTTTTGAAAGGAGAGGCTACAAGTTGCTTAATTTTGGATAAAAGTTTCTTTTGAAAGGAGAGGCTACAAGTTGCTTAATTTAGGATAATAGTGTCCTTTGAAAGGAGACTGAACTTCGACCAAAGTTTGTTCAGAACTGCCTTAATGTTAAGTATTATCTTCAATAATTATCTTTATGACCAGAGGAACCAAGATTGGCACACAAAAGTAGCCAGGGGTATTAACTATGCCCCTCACACATACAAAAATGAATAAAAGTCCGCCCGTCCAAAAAAATCTGTGCAGGGACCCCAACACTGTGGTTATGTTGGTATGAGGCAGTGTATCAGTTGGCAATTGATAAGGCCCCTAAAGGCTTATTATAATATGATCTTATGCATGTCTTTTATCACAAAAATTTCATTCTGCACCAGGACTGGTGTTTACATCAGGAATCACTATGGAAAAAGATTAGTTTATGTTGAAAGGTCTTATTTCCCATTTGATTCAAAATGTATACTTTGTTAAAAAAGGTGATTTTCATAAAATTGTTAAGTCTAGTCTATTTTGAAATCGACTTGATTCCTTTTAATAATGTCCTTCAAGATAATTTTGTATATGCTGGAGGAGTTGCTTATAAGCTTAGGCTTATTAAAGCCTTTACTTGTAAATCAGGTTTGGAGAATATTTCTCATACATACAAAGGTTTGTAATCATTTTTTTTTAGAATATAGCCTTATGTACGAGTCCACAAAATTGTAAGCATGTGTCATTGCAGAAGTCAAGATACCAATGAAATCAAAACTTTGGAATTCAATGTATCTATCTTTAAATGTATTCTCAGAGGATTGATTGAGTGAGAGATTCCCATGTTTTGAAAAATCTTATAGTCACTTTCTGTAATTCTTTCTCTTGGATTATGGGTCCGTCTCCCTTACTAAAGAAATATGCAAGGACACATTCTAAAATAAAAAAATGCTTGAATTTAAGTATAGTTTTATAGAATAAAGCATTTTAGATTCTAGACTTTAAAAAATATGAAAATGTGCATATTCAGGTCAAAATGGGCCATACATGGAGAATCAATAGTAGCTGAAAAGGCAAATATAGCATATCTTTATGCCCAGGTGAGCAATATGGGACCCCAACAGTCCTCTTGTTTACATATCAAAGCTATAGATTTGTATTAAAACTTTACTGGTGATTTACCTTGTAGGTTATGAATTATAAAGTGTAGCTAAGTGAATGGGATGTTTATGGAAAACTGTAGCTAACTGCAGTTACGACAGTTTTCCATAAAATTAAGTATCAGTATTTCATGATTTTCAGTTGTAAAACTGTCGTAAGTGAAATAAAGTTCAATATCAGAAAAATTAAATTTTTCAACCAAAAAGTTATTGTTGTATTTGAAAAATGAATTTATTTTTGTTTTCTTTGTACTTTAAAAAAGTTGTAAATATAAATAATAAAGAAGTTAAACAGTTTTTCCTTTCTCCTGTAAAATTTTGTAAAAGTCACTTACGACAGTTTTCCGTTCACCCCTCGACATGCTAAATGCTCCTTTCGGACTATTTGTCTCTCACCAATGGGTCGATTACCCATGTGGGATAGCAGCTGGAGGCTAGGAAAGGATGTAATGGTAGTACTGGTGTGAGAAATACCAGGATTCCATTGTTAGGTGCTCTAGCCGCCGCAATATAACTGAAAGACTGTTGAAAGCGTCTTAAAAACCCCATTCAAACAAACATACATGCTAAAGGAAGGGCCCAGTAACCAATCTGGGTGGATACTTGGGTTATCTTAGAAAGCAAAAAAATTGTCAAACTACATAATCGACACAAGGAATAAGCAAAAATAGGAATTTAATACAAAATACAGTATAGGCAATCACGCTCCCTTTGAACCAAGTTAGAGTTAGAGGTGTTTTGGCCTGATCTACTGATCTTTACACTACAAACCATTACCAAACGATATTTCAGACTGATCCAAATTGGGTGAAATCGCAGATTGATAATTTTCAGCAGATGAAATTTAATCACTCTTTGTCTTTTTGGGTGTAAAATTTTCACAAAGTTTTCCAAAGCTTTTTCTTTTGAAGGGGCGTAAAATGAAGAATTGTGTGGGAATGGATTAAATCTTTACCCTTGTCCTGCTGAATATTTTTCCTCTTTTCACTATATTTGAATACTATGACAAATAAATCAATTTTGTATTCAAAGATTTATCTCAAAACAACAGCAATGAGCAGGTAGTGTAGGCTGATCTTAGTCTATTCACCTGCCAAAATCATTGTCAAAGCAGGAATATTCCAGGATCGGCATGACAAGGGTTAAGAAGCATGGAGGTATTTCAAGATAACGAAATGAAGGTTGAAAACAAATGAATCATTCTGAATAAGTTAATTCTGTGTAACAGATGTCTCTAACAAGTCCCAAGTTAGATTTTATCAGTCAACCTCTCCATATTAGGCCAATCATAAATAATATGATAATATTTTATGGGCCACAACTATGTGAGTAGTCTTTATGTTTAAAGGCTACAGTTTCTACATACCTTTCACTAAGAGTATATCAATCATATAAGTCAGATTTATAAATCACTGGTGGGTTACAAATATGTCATAACTACAGCGTATTCATGCTTTAGTTACTCTAATTTTCAGGCCCACCAGTATTTTGTACCCGTTATTTTGTACCATTTCATCTGTCAAAAGATAATTTACCAACAAGTTTTTCTTCGGCATTGATTACTCATCATTGTAAATTTGAACTTCACCGCCTGTGACTTTAGGCTTGGTTTGCTTCATAGCTCATCAAAATGCCCCACAAGAATAAAGCTCCAGAAAACATTCAGGAACAAGATGTGTTTGTCAAACACCATGCCCCCAAAACAGAATTCTTTAGAAACTGGTGATTTTTAATTTTTTTTTTTTTTTTCCCCTTTTTTTTTTAGGGAAAACGGTTAAAATTTTGACCTTGACCAAGTTGTGCCTTGTTGAGATCTATCTACATACCAAATATTATCATTGTAACTTAATTAGGGATGAAGTTATATAAAAATGTTAAGATGGCAGTTTAAGTTTTTAAGTAATGTTTAGGGAAAAGGGTTAAAATTTTGACCTGAACCTTGATGAAATAACCTCCAGTTGCCCCTTGTTGAGACCTTTCTACATACCAAATATTAACATTGTAACTTAATTGGGGTTGAAGTTATAGGAAAATGTTTAGTTGGCAGATTAAGTTTTTGAGTAACGTTTTAGGGAAAAGGGTTAAAATTTTGATCTTGACCTTGATGAAATTACCTTCCCCAGTTGTGCCTTGATGAGACCTATCTACATACCAAATATATTGTCTTCAGTTTCTTTGAATTTAGAGTAGTCTAAAATTCTATTGTTTTGCAATGGGTTAAAGACTGAAGCCCCATAAAAGCAAATGTTGTAGAAGTTTTACTTTTACCCATTCCAAACAACAAAATTTTGGACTGATCCAAAAGCAGAGAAATTTTAGAGGGCCATTTAAAGTTGATGTAAATTTCAAAATCTTTTGGTCTTTTCTGACACCCTGAAGAAACAGAATCATGGAAATCTTTGAGAAATTGTTCCTTTTTTCACAATGTTTTCTACCCTATTTGGCAGTTTTTTTTTCAATTTTATCCCAATTTGGAATGTTTTCTGTAGCTAATCTTTCAAATTGGACCAGTCTAAAACTTTGCTGTCTGTTAATGGGTAAACAGATTCAGTTTTGGGTAGACAGACAAAAAATAATGTGAGCTTGAGCTGATCAATGGAGGGGCACAAAAAACTTTTATTATGTGCTTCTCTACTTCAGCTTTAATCAATTATCCACACAATCTGGCTTTTTTAACACCCCTCAAAGAAATGGCTTTGGGAGATACAGTGGAAAATAAAGAAATTGCTTTTTGCAAGCAATTTCCTCATTAACCACATTGTTCGACAAATGTCTTTAAAATTTCGACTAAAAATTGCCCTCTACATCTACTTTGATTATGGACCTTTCTAAAATGTTGTCATATTGGGATGGGTTAAGCTTTATTCATTATGCAAGCTACCTACCTACTACCATTAATGTAAAGTCAAATCCCCTTTTCACAGATTTTCTGTACACTTGATTGGGTAAATTAGCAAATCCAACATATCCGTCTAATTCTTTTAAACTGTCACCATATTTTTTTTCTTTTTCTTTTTCCATGTCCATATTCTTTATGTGTTCACGCACAGGTTCTCGATTACGATCCCCTCTTTCTGGTCTGTCTACGAATCGTGCATTGGGATCGAATTTGGGTGTGGGGGCAGGTAACTCTGTGCCTTTGAAGAATGCTTCACGTTTAGCAGCACTCAACTGAAATTAGAAAATAATAAACACAATAATACATAAATAAACATGTCCTTTGTGAGCAAATAAAAATAAATTCAAACTCCTGTCCTGACAGCATTTTTGTCACCAACTGGAATTAAAACTAATACAAACTAATTTATTGGTAGACAAAACTGTCTTGTTTTGCAACAGTCCAAGATAATATTTGAAACCGTCAGGAGAGTTTTTATTCAATCGATCACCTTTGCTGTCAACAATTACTTCCCTACCAAACTTATCTCATTCCAGATGAAATATCACCTTGTATCTTCATTTTAACTTAAAAACCTTGCAACTACAGTTCAAAAAACCTTTTTGTTACAACCAGTTTGAAATTTAGAGAAGAATTAGGACAAAAAAGTTGTATCATTTGTTAACCCATTCCAACACAGCAAAATTTTAGACTGATCCAAATTGAAAACATTGTGGTTAATGAAGAAATTGCTTGATACAAGCAATTTCTTCATTTTCCAAAATGTTTTCCAATGCTTTTTTCTTGAGGGGCGTAAAAAGGAGGGATTGAGTTGGAATGGGTTAAACCTGCAAAAGAAAATAATTTATTTCCAGATTACAATTAAGGCATTTGTTGGCTTCAACAACTTGAAAATGATTAATGTGGGCAATACCTATAGCATACCTGTGATATCTAAGAAGATCCCATTCAAAATTCATTTAATTTCAATATAACAAAGTTTATATCATATATTTCTGAACATAATAACTCTTGGGGTTTTGAGAAAAATGACTGACTTGATTTTTTTCTAGACTATGTAAGTTTTATTTCCATTTCAATAATGTCCAATAACTCAGGAATTATAATAACTTAAGTTCAATGTCTGAAACAATTCATCATTTATTTTTTAGCAAACTTAATCTATTCAAGTACTTCTTTAATTTGGATTAGTCTAAAATTTCATTGCATGTAAATGGGTTAATGCAAAGTGGAAGACTTCTCCTGATAAATACATTTGATGATCCTTACTTTTTTTCAGGCATCTGAAATTCTAAGCCATACTTAACTTCTAAAAAGCAGTTCAGAGGTAAAATGACTTATTTATACTACACTGTGTCAAATCTAGCAATTTCAACATTTGAATATATTTGTGAAAAGTGTGACCATGTATACCAAACTTTGAAACTTTAAGTGCAAGTTTTTTTTTTAAAGAAAGTTACAGTCTTATGTTTGGTAAACATATGATCATTTGCTTGATTAGCCAGTTACCACACAATCCTACATTTTCACACACTAAAGAAAAATAGCTATGAACAATAATATGGGAAAGGTGGAAAATCCTCCTTTTCCAAAAATGTTTTGTACCATTTATAACACAGTTATTACAAATATAAGCCATTTGAAGTATCATCTACAACTTTTTGGAATTTATCTCAGTACAAATTTTGTCTGCTATAAATGAGTTAAACTTTACAATTAATAGAAGTTTTCTGTCTATGTAAGCCAATTAAAGAAATCTTCTATAGGTTGAGCTCCAGGTAAAATGAGGAGATAATTGATATGAAATGATTGAAGTTCATTTCTTTCTCTGACAGTTCTTTATTTATGTAGAGGATAATTGTAAGTTTAAGTGTTAGATCAATTTATCTTTCATTGGGTTCGGGTATATTAATTTTACATGAAAAGAAAATAATTACTCTGTATCACTTGTATGCAAAAAAAGAGGACAAAAAATTATTTGTTTTCAGACACAGTCTGTGAAAGTGTGTCATTTCTCATGTGAAATGCGTAGTAGCATGATGACATCATCAGTATCTTTGATCCGGCTAACATAATTTTCAGAAGTGTATTGAACAAAACCAGGACTACATTTGCCACACTAGCAAGTTCACCAATTTGGTAATTCAGTTTCATTCCATGAAATATCAAGTGTAAATCCACAAAAATCTCAATAATACATCAAAAAGCATAAAAGAAATTCATTGCATTTATGTACCACCTTCTAAAGCTTTCAAGAGGAACAGAAACTTTGTATAAACTGTTTACAAAACTTCAAGGTATACATGCTCTATAGATATACAAGTTATTGTGAGTGATCAAAGGTCAATTTTGTCTATACAGGTATACATGATCATTTTTAATTCTTTTCCTACTATGGATGATTCGCAATCTTCTGATATCAACAGGCCTGTAGGTTAATAGACAACCATGATAAACTAGAATTGTCAAAAAGTGGACTTGTACACACACACCCAGTATTCTGTCACTCAAGTAGCACAATTGACCTTTAACCCATTACCATACGGAAAGAACTTAGAATGGTCCAAATTGAAAGAAGTTGCAGACGACAATTTAAAGATTATGGAATTTTGAATTGTTTCATCTTTTTGGATAGAAAACATTGTGGATAATGAAGAAATTGAGTGTGACAAGCAATTTCTTTCTTTTCAACAATGTTTTTCAAAGCTTTTTTTCCTTAGGGGCGTCTAAAGGTGTCTCTAAGTTGGAATGGGTTAACCTATTATTTTACCCCCCATGAAGTAGGGGACCACTTCGGGTTATGGATTGTATTTGCATAAATTCCAAGGTCCTTGGTCAAATGGCTTACGAGTTGGAACATGGAAAAGGTTTCCAAAGTTCAACAGTGACCTAAATGACCCGAAGAACTTCCATGGATCATTGGCAACAACTGTATAACATATGGTTGTTTGGTTCTAGAGTTAGAGCATGAAAACAAAAAGATCTATGGATGGACAAACCAATGAATTGAATGGAGGGATGGACAGACAAACATGGTGAAACCAATATACCTCGTCTTTGCAAGTGGGGGTATAGAACATGTTATACCTTGAAAACCCAAAGAAAACCAACTGTGATCAATTAACTAAAAAGTTCAAAGGGAGCTAGAAAAGGTCAACCTTTTTCTCAAATAATCCTCATTTTCTAAACTGAAAGATTCTTTATCAAGAAAACTATTGTGTGAAAAGTTGACAATGCAAGAATCATAACTTTTACCAACAATTTCTGCTTTTTGCACAAATACTTTTTCACTTTCCTTCAAGAATTTAGTAAAACTAGTGTATCAATTTTGGAAATCTGATAGAAATAATTTTTCCACTTAGCCTTGCACTTAATTTCTGTATAGTTTATAAGTACAAAATTCTTCATGAAACCTCTTGAATGTCTAATTTTGACAGTTGGTGTACATTTCAATTGGATGATAACACATGACATGTGTCACATTTCAAAATTTTTCCTTGCAGGCATTTCAATTTGCCTATTGCACAAAAAAATCTGAAAATCAAAATTTTGCACCAGGTGTAAATCCTTTCGAATTCAGCTGTATGACCTCAGCTTTCTTATTTTCCCTTGTGGAATTTCTTTTTGTGTAAATGATCCCCCCCTCTTTTCCCTGCTTCCAGCACGTTTCAAGGTACTATATTACAATTCAAATTTTGAATTGTTTATCCCTTGTCATGCTGATCAAGGAAAATTCCTGCTTTGACAAAGGCTTTGGTAAGTGTATAGACTAAGATCATTCTGCACAGATGTGCAGTCTGATCTTAGTCTACACTACTTGCTTGTTCTTGTTGTGTTGAGAAAAATCTTTGAACTTTATATTGATCTAATTATGCAAAAGTTTCAAAATGTATTGAAAAAAGGATAAATATTCAAGACAAGGGTTAAAATAATTTCACTTAGATCTTTAATAAATAAGACTTTTCAACAGCTTCACAACTATGTCTCTTTGGGCAAACATTGAGCAGCCTGAGCATTGTGCTCTTTTTTGATGCCATGAGCAAATATGATCATGAAAAACTTTGTGGGAAAAGGAGAGATTGATGGATCCCTTGCTATGCCTACCAACCATTGACATGGAAGTTTGACTTAGGAAATAAACAACAAATATGAGGTAAGGGACAGAAGATACAAGAAAATTCTTGGCTGGTGACCTGTCCCTGCATAAAGTCAGTTGCAATTTTAGACCAGTCCAATTTGAAAGGAGTTGCAGACGAAAATGTAAAGCTTATGAAATTTTGGACTTTATATACTTTTGGTGTAGAAAACGTGGCAAATGTAGAAATTCCATGTACAAGCAATTTCTTTATTTTCCAAAATCTTTTCCAAGGCTTTCTTCTTAAGGGCTTCTAAAAGTTATTGAGTAGGAAAGGGTTAAGCAGTGAACTACATTTTTTCACAGTTGCAATTAACCCTCGTCATGCTGAACCAGTAATATTTCTCTTTTGGCAGGAGGTCTAGACAAAGATCAGGCTGCACACATGTGCAGTCTGATCTGTGTCTAGAGATCCTGCTTGTCCCTGCAAAGCTAGCATTTTTTATACCATTAATTTTCTAAATAATTACCTACCCAAATGAGTGTTTTCTGTGTTTATTTTAATATCATTTTATGAGAGGATTTTATTCAGCATGACAAGGCTTAATAAGATTTCACTGTATATGCAAAACATAACTGTCGGGAGAACAAAGTATACTTTTAGACTAAATTAACTATTTGATTGGTCAATCAATTCTTTTTATTGTGAATTAGTTTAATGACTGGACTTTACCAGTGATGTATTCTGTATGAACTGAAGGGAGAAATGACAGGATGACTGTATCATATTTACAAAGTACTTATTCATGTCAAAAAACTTGGTCCCTTTTTCATGGTCCCTTTTTCCACACTTTGTATGCTACATTTTAATACCTATAACTGAACTGTACCTCCTTCGATCAAGTTAACTCTTGTCATGATGATCCTGGACTATTCCTGTTTTGGCAGGAGGTATATACAAAGATCAGCCTGCACATATTGAAGTCGAAAGAATGACTGTTAACTTCATTTGAACAGTATACATATACATACTACCAAGATTTGGTAAGCCAATCAATGATAATTCAACATTTTGTCCTCATGCACCAAAATCTCTCCACTGCAGCAAATTAACGCATTTCCAGACGTCAAAATTTTAGACTTGTCCAAATTAAAAGGAGTTGCACATGAAAATGTCAAGGTGATAAAATTTTAGATTTCTTCAAATTTATGAAAAGCAAACAGTGTGTAAAAGGAAGAAATTGCTTGTAACAAGCAATATCTGCATTTCACACAATGTTTTCCAAAATGTTTTTCTAGAGGGGCATCCTAAAGCGTCACTGTGTGGGAATGGGTTAAAATAAAGCTGTTGAGATGGAGTTTTTGTCTTCCATCTAGAAGGGTAACCATATATGTACATATCTATGTAGGTCAGGCAGAAATCTCTTTATGGTGGTGGTAAATGAATTAGGTTTCAAAAGGCCTTGCCAAGATATTTTCTTTTAACAGTAGCTATACTGACATTCCAGCCCAACTGTTCACCAACCCTTTTCTAATCAACACCTGGCCTGTTTCGATTTACATTTTATTTACATTGTACTCTGTTTTTTTGGTAACCCATTACCAAATGGCAAAATTTCAGACCGATTCAAACTGAAAGAAGTTGAAAACAACAAATTAAAGTTTCTGAGATTTTGGATTTTTCAACTATCTGGAAAGAAAACATTGTAGAAAATGAAGAAATTGCTTGTGACAAGGAATTTCTTCATGTTTCCAAAATGTTTTTCTATTATTTTTCTAAGGGGTGTCCAAAAAGTCATTGTGTAGGAATGGGTTAAGAAGGAGATAGGGACAGACAGAAAGACAGCAATGAAAGAGAAACAAAGAGAGACAGACAGACACAAAATAGACAGACCATAATACACCTCTGCAAAGATAGGTTCTAGAAATGAGTACAGTTCTGGTACTTCTTCAGAATGTACTTTACTGAATTCTAGAACTGCCCAATAGTAAAGTGCTGAAAAACAGTTCTAGAACTGTTCCAAATTCTTTCATTTCACAAATCAAGTACATTTGTAGAACATTTCTGTTTCCTTCAAGTGTTCTGAATCTGTTCAAGAACACATTTAGAACTTATCTAGGACATAGGAAGTTCTAAAAATGCTCTATGAGAGGTCTGAAAGAAGTTCTTGAACATTTTCAGAACAAATTAAGGTTGATACACCATACCATTGGACAAAGAGAAACAGACAGAGACAGAGAGACAGAAGAAAATAAAATTAATTCTCCTTATGCTCAATGTTTTCTTCCCTTTTAGACCAAGGTTTTTAAAATTCCATCAACTTAGAATTGTCCTCTGCAATATCTTTGATTTTGAAGCAGTCTTAAATTTTCTTGTCTGGTAATGGGTTAAATAAGTTTAAAAACAAGGGCGTTTTGGGTTTTTTTGCATTTGAAATCCAGAGCGATGTATTTAACCCATTACCACACAACAAAATTTTAAACTGGTCCAAATTCAAAGAAGTTGCAGAAGATAAAGTTTAGTAGATGAAATTCTACGAAGTATCGTAAAATTGTGTTACAAGTAATTTCTTCATTTTCCACAATGTTTTCCTCAGCTTTTTTTTTTCTTGTGGGCATCAAAAAGGATCATTGTGTGGGTATCGATTAATTTAGTCCAATAAGATCTGAAACGATATATCAAACAGTTCAAAATGATTTTGTTTGAAATATTGTTAAAATTTCAAAGACATTCTGTAGGAAGAGCATGTATACCTGTAACTAGTAAAGAAGACTGAAATAATTTACTATCTACCTCAAAATTTTTATAAAAATCCATTTTAGTCTTATCTCGAAACGACATTTTGTCCTAACTTTTTTATTCCTTTTTTTACTAGTAGCTATTCACACCACACTGATCTATCACACAGTACAATCTATACACAACATATAATATAGCTTCAAGTAATCCAAAATGATTTCACTTTATTCTTCAATTTCAATCCAACCATATGTTGTGGGAAGCTATATTAGAGATAATCTTGAAAAAGTCAATTCTAATGAATACCAACAACATAGAATTGGGAGATGAGGCTAACAGATTCTTTAATTTTGTGATCACAAATACACTCTAACCGAAGCTCTGAAATAGCATATAAAACTTATACCGGTAAATTTGCAATAAAATATTTCACATCTGAAGCTGTACACTCCTCCTTTATTAAGGTTAATACTTTCAATAATAATGTATTCTCATCAGGTTTTCAAGTGAGCAGGTATTTCAATTAAAAATCTCAATGTTAAGAAGTAGAATGCATCCTTTCCTAATACAGGACAAATTTTAAAAATTCAAACCCAATAATTCTTAATTCTGAGCTTGGTAAATGATAGATCATGACTGTCAATCAAAAATAGATTGACCAATCAAATCATACAAGTAGACCAGAAGTGAACTTTGAACTCCGACACTGGCCGACATTTAAGTGAAGCATTTTTGATGCTGTAAAATATCTAAATTGAATATCTGTTGATTATCAATCAATCCTTACTATTAACCCTTGTCATACTGAACCTGCTTTTGCATGAGGTATATACAAAGATCAGCCTGCAAATAAGTGCAGTCTGATCTTTGCCTACACCACTGTAATATATACCAGACAACAAGTTTAAAGTTTTAGCTGACAATTTTGAAAATTGATGAAATTTCAAGTTTTTTATTGTCTTAAGAGATAGAAATGTATATAATGAAGAAATTTCATGTAACAAGCAATTTTTACAATGTTTTACAAAGATTGGGGGGGGGGTGAGGGAATGGGGGGTTCAAAAAGGAATAGGTCAAGTGTCTTTCCTAGTGATGGTCTGACTCATACCAGATCACTTCTCAAACAGCCTTTTCCACTTAGCCTCAAGCCAATCAAACCAATCTTATTATGAGAAAAAGTTCGTGAAAAAAGAAGCAAATGTTTGTATCAGACAAACATTCCTTTTCTAAAAATGGTTTGAACCCTATAATTGACACTGATTTTTCCATTCAATCATTCTTAAAGTTGATGTCTGCAACTTTTTTCAACTCAGACCAGTAAAAACGTATTTTTGTCTGGTAAGAGGATAAAAGCCATTAATCACAAATTAAACCTTTTCTGTTTAATCCCTTGTTTTTACGTCCTTGTGATTTTATTATTGAGAAAACATTGTAGAAAAAGACGAAATTGCTTGTAACATGCAATTCCTTCTTTTTCCACAATATTTTCTGCATTACTGAATTGTTATGTTTCAAATTAGATCCAAATTAATTTTTTCGTCTACAAAACCTTTGAATTTGTACAGGTCTAAAATTTTGCAAAATAGGAATTGGTTAACTCATATATACCAAGAAGGTATCATGCAGATGGGGTTCAGCATGTTATATCTTTTCTACAAATTCATTTGAATCAGCTGATACCATTAATTAAAAGTACAGAAATTTTTGTTCTGAATAAAAATGGGCCATCTGTTGAATGACTCAACTATTGGCATATCTTGTCCTTGTGATTTGACCCATTTCCAACTCAAGCCCTCCTTTTTACGCCCCACAAGACAAAAGCTTTGGAAAACATTGTGGACAATGAAGAAATTGCTTGTAACAAGCAATTTCTTCATTATCCACAATGTTTTCTATCCCAAAAGACGGAAAAAATTAAAATTTCATCAACTTGAAATTGTCGTCTGCAGCTTCTTTCAATTTCGACCAGTCTAAAATTTTCTTGTGTTGGAATGGGTTAACCCATTTCCAACTCGAGTTTTGAATGTGGCTGGTCCTTTGAATTTTGGATCCCCTATATTCTAGTGTTTTTAAATCTTTCACCCATTACCAGATGACATAGTTTTAGATTGGTCTAAATTGAAAGCAGTTGAAGGTGACAATTTAAAGTTTTTAAAATTTTACTTTTTCAGTATTTTTGGTCGAAAACATTGTGGAAAATGGAGAAAATGCTTGGTTCAAGCAATTTATTCATTTTACACAATATTTTCCCAGTAGTTTTCTTGTGCGGCGTCAAAAAAGCGTCATTGTATGGGAATGGGTTAAGTCAGACAAGTAAAATCTGGTTATCAATTTGTCCAAGGCCTAAAAAGAGCAGATTCTGAATTTCCATAACTCTTGATATATTAAAGTTGATTCACTTCAAATAAGAAATAAAAGTAGAATAGGGTACCTTTTTTCCATGATAATCAGCCATTCTCATTTGACTTTTCCCGTTTCTGAATTCAAAGCCACATGTTTTCACACACAAATAAAGCTAAATCATCCACAAAACTGCCCCCTTTTGTCAACATCAAACTAGGCATATAAAGAATCCAATTAAGAAGGTAAGTGGCCACTTTATTACACTTCATTCCTGCCTTTCAATACACAAGTTTTGGCCAAAATTTGCCACATTCCCTTCCTTAATTAATCATTTATGCTCAGCAGCCATGTGGTAATTGATTACTGTATACAGAAACTTGACTGTGTTACCTTGACATTTATTGAATTTTCAACAGGCCTGTGACACTGACAGTAGTTGAAAATCGAAACAGCATTGGAATTTATTGTCTGTGTTCACAAATACTGCCAAACACACTTGTTTTGGACCATCATGTGGTGTAAAAATTCTTGCACAATAATGCTTTTGTATGCCCAAAAGAATAATAATGATGAATAATGAAGAAATCTATTGTAATAAGCAATCTCTTCATTGTCGAAAATATTCTCAAAAGTTTTTTTCTTGTGGATCTTAAAAAGTGGGATCGTATGGGAATTGGTTAAAATGAGAAGCTATTGTAGAAATCAAATTACTGCGAATTTAGCAACCAGAAAAGTAAAAAAAATTCAAGAATTCTTTAACAACAGTACTGTATATATAATATATCTAACCCAATAGAGTTGTTTGCTCTTTTAATGGTGAATATATAATCAAAATTTCTTGATAACCATCCCAATTTACTAAGCAAATTAACCCCATTGCAATCAAAATGTGTTTTGGGCAGTGATAGCTCGTAGGACTCCTGATCACTTGATCACTGGTTTGATCCCGACTTGAGGGCGAATATTTTTTCGACATTTGTCTCTTACCAATGGGTGGAAAATCGTAAACCTATGTGGGATGAGCAGCTGGAGGCTCCGAGAGGATGTAGTGGTAGTACTGGTGTGAGAAATACCAGGAATCTATGGTTAGGTTCTCCAGCGGCAGCGATATGACTGAAATACAGATTAAATCAGCGTTAAAACTCCAATCAATCAATCTCTGTGTGTAAATTACCATTAGCAACAATTACAACAATGAATGAAATAGTGAGTACAAATTGTCAATAGCTAGCTCAAACTACCTTAAAAGAGTCTACCTTAAGAAAAACTGAGAATTTTGTTAACTTGTACACAAGTAAGAAAAGTCCATCAGGCATGGGAATCCTCACCCCCCCCCCCACCCCCCCTAGCACACACTTTCTCAAAAATATTCTGACACCTTTGGAATAAGTACACCTTAACAATATCTCTCAGTTGAATGACCAAATTAGACAATATCATATGACACTTTATTTGTGATACAAATGTAATAGATCCTGTATGTGAGAACAGAAGGCCATTGACCATCATTGTATTGAATTCTTATACAAATTAATCATCATTTTGACCCTTCAGGGGAGATCACTCAATCCTGACACAAAACCTTCAACCCATAAGAATGCAACAAAATTTTGAACTGGTCTAAGTTCAAGGATGTTGCAGATGACAGAGTTAAGTTGATTAATTCATTTATTAGACCCCCATCGCTTACCAGTTGGGGAACTATAGGTTTACTGGATTCCATCGGTCCGTCACACTTTTGTCCAGACTATATCTCCTAAACCATTAGTGCTAAAAACTTCAAACTTAATACATTTATATATCACAATGAGGAGAAGAATCATGTACAAGAACCATTAATCTGTTATGTCCACTTTTTGAGTTATTGCCCTTTGTTGTTTTTACTGTTTCATTTTTGTCCAGACCATATCTTCTAAACCATTAGTGCTAGCAACTTCAAACTTTGTACACTTATCGATCTCAATGTGGACAAGTGTCATAAACAAGAAATATTATCCTTCCACACCTTTTTTATGAGTTATTGCCCTTTGCTGCTTTTACCTTTACGTTTTTGTCAGGAACATATTTCCTAAAACATAAGTGCTAGCAACTTAAAAGCTTTTTACACTTATAGAACACAATGTTGAGAAGTGTCATGTAAAAGAGCCATTACTCTGCCACGCCCACTTTTTTTTAGTTATTGCCTTTTGTTGTTTTACCTTTACATTTTTGTCCAGAATATATCTCCTAAAACAAAAGTGCTAGCAACTTCAAACTTTTTACACTTTTAGATCATAATGTTGAGAAGTGTCATGTTCAAGACCTCTTTCTCTGCCACACCCACTTTCTGAGTTAGTGCCCTTTGTTATTTTCATCTTTATTGTCTTCTCAATCTTGTCTACCTTTATACGTCCAAATTTTGTTAACCCTTTTCCAAATGGCAAAAAAATTAGACTTGGCCAAACTTATAGCTGCTCCAGAGAATGTTTTTAAATAAAGAAATAATACACATACAGAAAATATTGAAGAAAAAGGAGAATATGTTAATTATCAGCTTTTATACTTTTCTCTTAATGTCTTCCTAAGCTTTAACTCTTGAAATATCAAAACCAAGGTCTTGATTGAGAAAAAGATTAACAGTAAAAAAGCCTATTTTAATCCGGTGGGGGACTTCTGTATTGCATTGTATTTGCATTGTGACATGCACTTGTTTTTGTTTTCTTTCCTTTTGAGGAGAAGATTTTTTAAAGTAAAAAATTTACAGACAGAATAATGGACTTACGCACGTGGAAGCACAGTGGACACAATGCTATGATAATAGCATGCTGGCTTTCAGCCAGTGGAGCTAAAATGCATTTAGGGTTATCCACATGTTTGCTCTTCTGATTGTGAATAAAAAAATTACAAGTTTCAAGTGAATGTGTTCAATTATACCAGAGTTAAACCCAAATGTCAGAGTTTCTGAGATGACAATGCTTATGCAGACGCCAACCTTGCAATAGCAATACCTCAAGTTTTTTCCAATTACAGCTTAGCTGAACATTCAAGCTAAACAGAGCTAAGAATCAGTTCATTTGAATGGTATTTCTTTTCATGTACAACAAAGGAGATGATTACACCAATTATTGGAGGTGGATAATTACAGACAGGAGATCCAATCAATGTATGAAGATAGATAGGCTGTCAGAAGTAATGGAGTTCCTCACCCTTCAACTTTTCTCTAGGTAAACCCATTCCCATGCAACCAAATTTTAGACTGGTTCAAATTGAAATGAGTTGCAGAAAAAAATTGAAGCTGTATGAAATTTTAGATAATCATATAAAAGATTTTTAAAGATTATTTCAAAATTTCTCTTTTGTTGCCATGGCAACCAGAGCTTTTAACAGATTTCAATTCATTTTGCTATATTCAAAGGGGACCACCTAAGGAACATTTCTGCCACATTTGGTTCAAATTGGCCAAGTGTTTTAGGAGGAGATGTCGTTTAAAAATCGCTCTTTATTTCTATATAACCCACCACCTGGGACTCTGCCCCTCGGGACCCAAGAATCATGATTTTTCCTTTTTTGAAAGAGGTCAATATACTGATGCTTCATGCAAAATGTCAAGGCTCTACGCCTTCTGAGTCAGGAGGTGAAGATTTTAATCATAAGATTATGTTCATATTTCACTTTTGATGCCATGGCAACCAGAGTTTTTAAGGGATTTCAATTCTTTTAGCAATTTTTCAAAAAGGACAACCTCAGGAACAATTCTGCCAAATTAAAAAAAAAAAAAATGGTTCAAATTGGTTTGTTTGTTTGAATGGGGTTTTACGCCGCTTTCAACAATCTTTCAGTTTTATGGCAGCGGCTAGAGCACCTAGCAATGGATTCCTTGTATTTCTCACACCTATTATCATTACATCCTTTCCTAGCCTCCAGCTGCTATCCCACATAGGTCTATGCTTATCGGCCCATTGGTGAGAGACAAATAGTCGGAATGGTTGAGTGCCGCCGTCAGGGATCGAACCAGTTCAAATTGGCCCAGTGGTTTGGGAGGAGATGTCGTTTAAAAATTCTTAAAAAGGTTTTAACACTTTACCAGACAATAGAATTAAAGACCAGTTCATGTTCAAACAAGTTGCGGACAAAAATTCTCAGTTGATGAAATTTTAAAAATCTTTTGATCTTTTCATGTACAAAACATTTTGGATAATGAAGAATTGGCTTGTAACAAGCTATTAATTTTCTTCATTTTTCCCTATGTTTCAAAAATCTTTTTCTTTAGGGGCATTAAAAAGCAGGCTTGTGTAGGAATGGGTTTAGTTATCTGTAACTCATTGTTTATTTCACACACAATGTAGTTTTCATTTTCATATGGTCTGTATATAGTTTCTATCAAATTTTACCTGTAACCCTGTCCTCTAGTGATCAATTGATAAAAGTTGCTTATTGCATGTGTAAGCCTGGTACTCAGAACTTTGGTAACAATGTAGGTAACCAAATCAAACAAATAGAAATATGAGTTAACAACAAGGCCCCCTTTGAAACTTCTAGTTGGGAAATTCTAGCATAGGACTCAAGAAGAAATAACAGATTTCAGAATTTTGAATTTAGAGCAGTTCCTTCTACTTTTACCCATTCCCACAAATTAAGAAATTGCTTTTTACAAGACAAACATTTTCAAAATTTCATGAATTAAAAATTGTTGTCTGCATTTTCTTTGAATTCAGACTAGTCAAAAATTGTGTGGTCTGGGAAAAGATTAATAGATCAAGAATTTTTCAGCTCAATACTGTTGATTTTAGTTTTTCTTTAACTTTCAAGGCAAAAAGTTATGTAATGGAATGCATAAATATTTACATTAAGAAAGGCACAGGAAATGCCAGGCAGTCTTTTTTGCTGTATAAAAATATAGTGCATTAGATTTGGTTGAGCAGATATAAATGTTTCATAGCTGGGCTTATCAGCAATGACATGCCTGATAGATGTTTTTTGAAATGCAGACATTTTAATTTTTTATAACCATCATTTTAGAATCTAAAATGAAATGGACCTTTTCTTTTATAACCAATAACCACATAACCACCCCCATTTTCATACACTGAATAAAAATGGCTGAGAAAGCCAGAGGGAGAAAATCACTGCAAACATATTTTTGAACGCTATTTTTTTGTTTTCAAAACAATATTTTAAAATATACTTTTCCCAGAGAAACATATCTTTTGAGTGGTAAGTATTAAGTTATCTACAATAGATTTATAGCCTTTACTAAGTTACCGTATATAAAGCTTTATGCTTCCAATTCTAGACAATACTGAATACATGAACATAGAAACTTGCATATTTTAGCTTAAACAATCTAAAAATCTTGTAGAAAAGCGCAGATCTTTGTAGATGATAAATGTGGCTTTAAAACAAGAGTAGGAAGCCCCATTAGCAGATGACAAAATTTCAAACTGGTCCAAATTGAAAGGAGTTGCAGACGCCAATTAAAGTTTATGACATTTGAATTTTTTCAACTTTCTGGGTGGAAAATATTGTGTAAAATGAAGAAATTGCTTGTAACAAGCTATTTCTTCATTTTACACAATGTTTTTTCCCAATTCCTTTATCTTTAAGGAAATCCAAAAGCATCACTGTGTGGGAATGGGTGACCTGGACAATCGTTCAGAAATGGACCATCTCAGATTTGAGGTCTGACAAAAAGTCTTGCGCCTTTTCAGACTGTGCTACCTAAACACTTTTCTTATTAGACTGTAGGAATCTTATACATCTTTATTTTCAAAACACCAATCCTAATTGAACTGCAATCCTAACCTTAAACCATTACCACTTAATCCCGCATTTCTACACACTGAAGCCATGAAAAACATTGCAAAAAGGGAGAAATCATTTCCCCTTTTTTACAATGTTTTCTACCCTGTCAGTTATTTTTTTATTTAAATGCTCTTAAATATGTCCTTTGCAACTTCTTTCAGTTAGGACAAGCCTAAAATTTTGTCATTTGGTAGTGGGTTGAAATATTTCTTTTTCCAGATTTCACAGATGGTTCCTTTTAGTGCACATATGACAGAGGTAAAGTATCAGAAAATTCATCAATTTCAATTGGACAAATATCCCACCTACCTCACACTCTATAAGCGCCATCGTTAACTTTTCATTCAAATTTCAAAAGATCAATAAAATTTCCAGAACTCCCTCCCTTCAACAGCAATTCACAACAACCAAATCTTCAATACACCAATAAAGTTCCAAGTTTCTGCAGCTTTTATAAAGTATGCATGTTTATCTGTTTCCTGGTTTGTTTGGGACTGATTACAAGCCTTCTCTATCTATTTCAGTGCCAGGTTGCATGTGAAACATCCAGTAGAATATGAATTATTTCAGGCATTTACAACCATACACCTTTTTTCCAAGGAATGAGTCACCAACAATATGTCCTGGAGCAGCGATTTTTTTACCCTTCAAAAATTCTGGTTTAACTAAATTAAAATTTTCTCTAATATCAGTTTGCTCCTCTTAGAAATTATTATAAAAACAACACTCTTAACCCTTGTCATGCTGAACCTGGAATATTCCTGTTTTGGCAGGAGGTATAGAGTAAGATTAGAATGCACATATGAGCAGTCTGATCTTAGTATATACCTCCTGCTTGTCCCTTTTAAGCCAGAGTTGGTAATAAAATTGATTTTCATAGAAATATTTGGCCACAATTTGTGTATCCAGTGCTGTCAGCCCTTTTAATTTAATGCAAATCTGCAGAAGATTTCATTCAGCATGACAAGGGTTAACAAATTACCACATGAAAATTTTTTAGACTGGTCACAATGGAGGAGGTTGCTCTTCTGAAAATTTAATAGCTAAGTAACACACACTTAACAATTTACCAAAAAATTGACAAAATTTTAGACTGGTCACATTAATTTTGAAGGAGTTGTAGACGACAATTTAAAGTTCATGAAATTTAAGATTTTTTCAGCAAACATTGATTATCATGATGAAATTGCTTGTCGATGGCAATTCCTTCATCTTACAGAATGTTTTCCCAAAAGTTATCTTGAGGGCGTCCAAAAGCATCATCATGTGGGAATGGGTCAAAAAAATCCCACACAATCCCCCTTTTTTACACTTCTCAAGAAAAGACTAGAGAAAAAAAGGTTGAAAATGAAGAAATTGCTTGTAAAAAGCAATTTATTCATTTTGAACCTTATTTTCTACTTAAGAGGACCAAGATACTCAAAATTCTCTCATCTTGAAATTGTCACATGCAACTTCTTTGAATTTGGACCAGTCTAAAATTTTGCCGTGTGGTAATAGGTCAAGTCACTTGAAAATTATTTGCTAAACAACACACACTTAATACTGTCTTACTGCTATTGCTGTCCAGCTAGATGCAGGATGGGATAATGAATTGAAAGTAACACTTGTCCACAGCTCAATTTACTTATTTATGACATCATTTACCCTTTTCCACAGCTGTAAGGGAATAGCTAAGGTTCTGCTTTAGTTTCTACCTGACAGAGTAAACATTGAAAAAAAATGAAAAAACAAACACTTCTTTTAAACCAATTCCTCCCCCATTTCCATAATACTGTTGTTATATTTTCAAACTCAAACCATTACTGCAAAACAATACTTTGTATACCATTTTCTGATCTATTTTCATCCCTACAAGGAATACATAAGGGTTCATTGTTTACCCCTAGGGGTATGAGGCAGCTATTTGTCAGATAGACATCAATCACAAATTACAGTGGTAAGGTAGACAAGATCTTTGCCCACAGACAGTCTAGGGACTAATGTGTCACTTAAAAACAATTTATGGACAATGATGCACCCTCCATGCATCCAATTAATTTCTACCTATATATTAACCCATTACCAGACTGCAAAATTTTATACTGTTCCAAATTGAAAGCAGTTGAAGACAACAATTCAAAGTTTATGAAATTTTCGAATTTTTCAACTTTTCTTGGTAGAAAACATTGTATAAAATGAAGAAATATTTTTCATGAGGGGCATCTAAAAGCGTCATTGTGTGGGAATGGGTTAATTGGGAAAAAACTAAAGTAAAACAGTGCTTCTTAACACAATGAGTTTGTGGGACCCTTACAGCATTATTTTTACCTGTATATTCAAATGATCTTTACAGGCACCTAACTATGGATTCCCAGTATTTCTCACAGCAGTACTACCACATCCTTTCTGAGCCTCCAGTAGCTCATCCCACTAAGGTTAACAATTATCAACCCACCATTGGGAGACAAACCTCAGAAAAGGGTATCTGAAGCAGCCAGAGATTGAACCTAGGATCCAATGACTTAGGAGTCCTACAAGATCACAATTTTATAGGCAGAATCCTATGAGAGTCAGTGACATAAAATACTTCTGAAGTTAGAAAGTAGATGGAAAGAGTAAATATCGAAGTTGGTTCTGGGTCTATTTGACGTAAGCCCATTACTAGACCATAAAGTTTTAGACTGGTCCAAACTGAAGGGAGTTGCAGAAGACAATCTAAAGTTTGTCAAATTTGAGATTTTTTTTCAAACTTCTGGGTAGAAAACATTGTATGGAATGAAGGAATTGCTTGATGCAAGCAATTTCTTCATTTTACACAATATTTTTTCAAATGTTTGTTCTTGAGGGATGTCAAAAAACATCATTTTTGAGGAATGGGTTAATCTTTCACAAGTAACCTTCACTATCTTTAAATGAAGGGGGCAGGGGAATAGTAGTTTTCTGACATGGTTAGATTAAGAAACAGTTCACCCATCCCCACACAATAAAATTTAGTCCGGTTCAAATTCGAAGAAAATGCAGACAACAATATTATGTTGACGTAGTATTTAAGATCTTTATCTTTGGGATAGAAAACATTGTGGATAATGAAAAAATTGCTTGTTACAAGCAATTTCTTCATTTTCCACAATGATTACTAAAACTTTAACATTAATGGGCGTTAAAAGCAGAATTCTTAGGGATTGGGTTTGCTGATATACCAAATATTGTTACACAAACTTCCATAAAGAAAGATAACGCACCCAAAATTAACCTCCACCTAATAGGTTTACTTCCCTTGAATATGACAATACTGGAGCTCACTACTCCAAATACAATCATGTTTATAATTCACCAATGAAGTACTAGGTACATTAGCCTATAAACTTGCAATCCTGCATTTTGAAGTGTTGATGATACAAAGTGAAGGAAAACATGCTGAGAAAAGGGGAAATTGCTGTAACTATCAATTTCTCCTAATTTTCAATTCAAACACACTTTGAATTTTTCCTGCATCCTCTTTCAATTTGGACAAGTCTAAAATTGTGCTGTCTAGTAATTCATCGGCTAACACCAAAAGTGGGCAAATATTGGATCTATTTACATCATAATCTACTTTTAGATTTGTCTATTAAGGTTCCAGCATTTTGATTTGCTGAATTTTGCTTTTCATATGTTCATGAACAAAATTTTGAGCATGCACTTACTTTGTATGCTTGAGCTCAAAGTAGATCCATAAAATTTTACTCAAGACTAGTAAAATAGTTGCTTTGTTTTTACTGATGGCATTAAATAACAAAATGAAGAGAATATTTTTTTGTTTTCATTGAGGTTTGAACCTAAAAAGTTAATCACACTTATTTATAAATCTGCTTTGTATATTCATACAGTGTGATTAAGTTTTCAGGTTCCTACCTCAATAAAAACAAATATATTCTCTTCATTTCTAAACCCATTCCCAAACATAAATGCCTTTTGATGTCCCCAAGCAGAAAAGCTTTGGAAAAAATTGTGGAGAATGAAGAAATTATTTGTTACAAGCAATTTCTTCATTATCCACAATGTTTTCTACCCCAAAAGACAAAGATTTTTTTAAATTCCATCAACAAAAAAATATTGTCTGCAAGTTCTTTGAAATTTGGAACAGTCTAAAATTTCATTCTGTGGTAATGGGTTTAGAAAGTTGTCCTAGAAGTATTAAGATTCAAGCCACTAGAGATCATTACAAGACTATGATGATGAGCGCAAAACTGTTATAAGTTTTATACACTGTAAATACATTAAGTATAGTCTTGCATTCACCATCCATTATCTCAGGTTTTAAGCTTATCTAGGATTATAGGGTACATAATTTATCTATCAAAATATATTAACTGATAAGCCTCAAAGATTACAAGCCTCAAAGACTTAACAATTTTTAACTTCAAGGAAACCCAGAAGAAAGTTTGGGTTTATTCTCAGAACTATAATACCAAATGATCTCATATAAAATGAAACAGTAAGTCTTTTTGATCCATATTCAGTTAAAGCCTTTAAAGTTTGTCCTTAAACTAAGGTCCTTGAGTTAACCATTCCCAGACAGTGAAATTTAAGATAGGAGCTGCAGTCAACAATATGGAGTTAATGAAATTTCAGATTTTTTCAACTTACTGGGTAGAAAACATTGTGTAAAATGAAGAAATTGCTTATTGCAAGAGAGTAAAAATAATCAAACAAGAGCAAAGCCTGTGAATGGCAACAATTGCTGCAGGTGCTGGAGGGTAAAAATAGTGAAACATGAGCACAGTATTTGGATGCCAAAAACTGCTTCAGGTGCTGGAGAGTAAAAATACTCAAACAAGAACACAGCATGAGGATGCCACCAATGGCTACGGGTGCTGGAGGAAAAAATACTCAAACAAGAACACAGCATTAGGATGCCACCAATTGCTGCAGGTGCTGGAGAGTAAAAATAATCAAACCAGAGCACAGATTGTGGATGCCATTGATGGCTGTAGGTGCTGGAGAGTAAAAATATTCAAACAAGAGCACAGATTGTGGATGCCATTGATGGCTGTAGGTGCTGGAGAGTAAAAATATTCAAACAAGAGCACAGATTGTGGATGCCATTGATGGCTGTAGGTGCTGGAGAGTAAAAATATTCAAACAAGAGCACAGATTGTGGATGCCATTGATGGCTGTAGGTGCTGGAGAGTAAAAATATTCAAACAAGAGCACAGATTGTGGATGCCATTGATGGCTGTAGGTGCTGGAGAGTAAAAATATTCAAACAAGAGCACAGCATGTTTAAGCCAATGCTCAGATTGATAGCAAGTAAAATTTGTAAGTAAAAAGGGGCATTATTCATTCTAAAATACATTTCAAAGTTATCCCCATTGTTTGTATAGATTGCAATTTTGATAGTGAACATATATTCTAAACTTCAATTGAATGTGCTTCAATATCAGAGATATTACAAATGGTCCAAGTTTTCAAACAACGACCCTAATGCAGACATGGACGCAGACTACAACATTGATCCTAGTGGCATATAGTCCCAGAAAGAGTAGTAGAGAACTGTCTTTATTCCAAATATGAATACTCTTGTCCTTATAGTTTGCTCACAGAAGATTTTTGAAATTGCCCTTTTGTGGAGTCTTTTTTCCTTTAGACTGGGGCTCGATCTTTTTTGTTTCTTTTATAGTACATTAGAAAGAGCCATCTAGTAATAATATTTACAAAATATTAACGCCCTTATCGTTACAGTTTAGGAGAAAATTTTGCAAGTTTGTCTATTTGAGTGATCCTTATCGTTACAGTTTAGGAGAAAATTTTGCAAGTTTGTCTATTTGAGTGATTTTGTAAATTTTATACCCAAAGATCTGAGTCAAGATTGGACCAAAATTTAGAAGATATTTGAAGAGTTTACTGTCAGAGACATAGGACTATCACAAAAGCCCATCTTAACTCATTCCCATACAGTAACACTTTTTGATGCCCCTTGTTACAAGTAATTTCTCCTTTTCCCACAAACTTTTCTATGATCATATGTTTTTAGGGCTTCAGAAAGCATCATTGCATGGTAATGGGTTAAGGAAGTATAAGTACATCCCAAACTGTTGGGCTTATCATACAATAATGCTATAGCTTTTTTTTTTTATTTGTGGCAAGCTTTGCTAGAATGGAGCATTCCTCTCTCTCACCTATTGACTAAACATCTTCTGGCCTAAGAAAAGGCAGAGCTTATCATTGGGTAAGGTGACTTCACTAAGACAGTCTGACTGAAATTTCATAATTCTATAACTGATTATATTTCTGTAATAGTTCATTTGTTGGTATAACTAGTAATGTGGGCATATTGAATATAATCTTCATAGTGGTTCTTTAGAGGCATTGTCAATCCTCTGGATGATAGCTGGCCACAAATGTATTGTGGGGTAGTCTTGGGTGGGCAGTTCAACTTTGTGCCCCAATCATCCTCCAAAACAAAATGAAATGTGACAGTCCCTTATCAATAAATAACGGATTAGATGCTTAGTTTGGTTATGTACACCATCTCAGATTTGATGATGGGAAGCAACCTAGAGTAGTACAGCTGAGATAGTTGAGTAACTGAAAACAGTGTTAAAATATTGAATTTAAGCCAAGTGTATATCTGAGACCTGAGTATATTAATTTAATGTTAAATAAATAAATATAAAATGCTCTTTACCTGTAACCTAAGATTATCCAAATTTTACACTGAATTTACGAGGATATTTTGTCTAAAAGGCCCACCTAGTATTTCATTATGATCCTGACATTGAAGTGACACAGTTTTATAGTAATCTGTCTTTAATTACAATACATGTTTTATGTATCAGTATGTAGTGCCCGACTAAATATATGACAATTACCCTTGTGGTGAATGTATTGTACTATAAAGAATAATCACACATTCTTTTGGGCAGCCGCACCACTACAAAAAGGTTTTGTCAAAAGATAAAGACAGTCAGATATTGCTAATTTTTTATATGAATGTGTCAATTCTTTAAATTTAGAGTAAATCAGCTTAAAGCTTAACCCTTGTCACTCTGAGCCTGTTTTTTTCCCGTTTTTGCAGGCAGTACAGACAAAGATTAGCATGCACAAATGTGTTGTCTGATTTTAGTCTGCATCACATGTTTGCTTTCAAAATCTAGATAAATTTTCAAAAACATATTGACTGAAAACTAAATGCTTCCAGTATTTTGATCTTAATGTGATTTCAAACATATTTTATTCGGTATGAAAGGGGTTAATTATCTTTTTATTTTGTCTGCAAAAACTTAACTGTCACATAACCTTCACCTTCGAATCAATATTCAAAAGGCACTTCTCATTCTGGGGAACATTTGGAACAAATTATTGATGATAATTGTAAATTGCATTCAAGAAATTTGACTATGAATTGTGACCTTCACCATGAGTATACAAGGGCTTTGCTTCAATGGCACATCTACTCATACACCCTATTCAAACAAACCATTAATAGTAGATTCTTGAATTAGAGAGCTTGGTGCCTAGCAAATATTAGTTAAAATTAACCCCTTGCTAAAGTAACCCATCAGTATATCAAATAAACGAGAAGACAATGAGTTGCAAGTTAGAAATTGGTTGATTAGTCAGCCACTTTAAGAGTCAATAAACAGGAAGGAAAACAGGAACAAACATATGTAGAGGAAGAAGATGATACCAGATGCAGAGTACCATATTCTCATCCCTCCGCCCAGATTTGTCTTCTTGTTTTCACAACAATAGCTTGGGTCAGTTTTATATAAAGCCTCTTGAACACTAAAAAATAGATCTGGTGCCAATATACAGGGGTGTGGAAATACAGATTTTCTCCACTTTTCCATGGAAAAGGAAGAGATAATTTTCTACTTCTCTAGACTCAAAATGAATTTGTCTGTAAAACAAGTAAATAGATAAATTTTTTGATAAAGCATAGTTAATGAAGAAAAAGCTGGAATGCAGCATTTTCTTCATTAAAAACAATATTTCAATGATTACTGAGGAGAAGATATTTTAAATAAAAACTGCCCCACCCTGCTTCGCCCATATTTGGGCATAAATCAAATTTCACAAACAACTTTTGAAAAGGTTCACCCAAGGAACATTCATGCCAAGTTTGGTTGAAATTGGCCAAATGCTTACTGAGGAGAAGATATTTTAACATTTCTAAATAAAGAAACAGCCACGCCACGCCCATATTTGGGCGTCAATCAAATTTCCTAAACACGTTTTGAAAAAGGTCACCCAAGGAACATTCATGCCAAGTTTGGTTGAAATTGGCCCAAAGGTTACTGAGGATAGGATGTTTAAAGATTTCTAAGTCAAAAACTGCCACGCCCATATTTGGGCATAAATCAAAATTTCGCAAACAACTTTCAAAAGGGTCACCCAAGGAACATTCATACCAAATTTGGTTGAAATTGGCCCAATAATTACTGAGGAGAAGATGTTTAAAGATTTCAAAGTCAAAAACTGCCACGCCCATATTTGGGCATGAAACAAAATTCTGCGAACAACTTTTGAAAAGGGTCACCCAAGGAACATTCCTACAAAGCTTGGTTGAAATTGGCCCAATGGTTACTGAGGAGAAGATGTTTGAAGATTTCAAAGTCAAAAACTGCCACCCCCTGCCACGCCCATATTTATGGGTCAATCATATATCCACAAACAAGTTTTGAAAAGAGTCACCCAAGGAACATTCATGCAAAGTTTGGTTGAAATTGGCCCAATGGTTACTGAGGAGAAGATGTTTAAAGATTTCAAAGTCAAAAACTGCCACGAACTGCCACGCCCTTATTTGGGCATGAAGCAAAATTCTGCGAACAACTTTTAAAAAAAGTCACCCAAGGAACATTCATGCCAAATTTGGTTGAAATTGGCCCAACGGTTACTGAGGAGAAGATGTTTTAAAGATTTCAAAGTCAAAAACTGCCATGCCCTGCCACGCCCATATTTGGGCATTAATCAAAATTCCACGAACAACTTTTGATGCCAAGTTTGGTTGAAATTGGCCCAATGGTTACTGAAAAGAAGACGTTTAAAGATTTTTTAAGTCAAAAATTGCCACGCCCTGCCACGCCCATATTAGGGCATAAATCAAAAATCCACGAACAAAGTTTAAGAAGGGTCACCCACGGAACATTCATATTAAGTTTGGTTGAAATTGGCCCAATGGTTACTGAGGAGAAGATGTTTAAAGATTTCAAAGTCAAAAACTGCCACGCCCTGCCATGCCCATATTTGGGGGTCAATCAAAAGTCCACGAGCAACTTTTGAGAAGGGTCACCCAAGGAACATTCATACCAAGTTTGGTTGAATTCCGCCCATTGGTTACTGAGGAGAAGATGTTTAGAGAATTGTTGACGCCTACCGAGGCACGACGGACAAAAGGTGATACCAAAAGTTCACCTTGAGCACGTTGTGCTCAGGTGAGCTAATAACGATGATTTGGCCCATACAATTTCCCAATTACTCATAAATTTCTTGTGAGTGCGCCTCAAACAAGAGGACCATGATGGTCCTAGATTGCTCACCTGAACTGTCTGCTGTTAAAAAAAAATGAAACTAGAGACAAATAACTATAAACAGTTTTATGAAGATTGAGGCAAAACTGTGACTTCTATATTGTAAACAAAGAAATTGTCATTATGGCCCCTTTTCGTATGTTATCCTGTAGAACCTTCCCATAACCTATAAGGTTCATCTTTATGACCTAACAAGTATCCGGACCAAGTTACAAGACGATTGAGCCAAAATGATGACCTCTAGAGCATTAACTAAGAAATTGTCATTAAGGCCCCTTTTCCTGTGTTTTCCAAAAGTACCTTCCTATAATCAATAGGGTTAATCCTTGTGACTAAACAAGTATCTGGCCAATTTTCATGAAAATTGAGCCAAAATTGTGGTCTGTAGAGTGTAAACAAAGAAATTGTCATTAAGGCCCCTTTTCCTGTGTTTTCCAAAAGAACCTTCCCATAATCAATAGGCTTCATCCTCATGCCCTAATAATTATTCTGGCCTAATTTCATGAAGATTTGGCCTAAATTTTAGCCTCTAGACTGTAAACAAAGAAATTGTCATTAAGGCCTCATTTCCTGTGTTTTCTAATAGAACCTTTTCATAAATAATTGGGTTCATCCTTATGACCTAACAAATATTCTGACCAAGTTTCATGAAGATTAAGCCAAAATTGTGGCCTCTAAAGTGTAAACAAAGAAATTGTCATAAAGGCCCCTTTTCCTGTGTTTTCGGGAGGATCCTTCTAATAATCTATAGGGTTCATCTCTATGACCTAATAATTATTCTAGCAAAAATAATGAAGAAAGAGCCATATTTGTGGCTCTAAGGGTAAAAAAAGAAATTGTAATGAAGGCCTCTTTTCCTGTGTTTTCCAATAGAACCTTTTCATAATCAATAGGGCCCATCCTTATGACCTAACAATTATTCTGACCAAGTTTCATGAAGATTAAGCCAAAATTGTGGCCTCTTTAGTGTTAACAAAGAAATTGTCATTAAGGCCCCTTTTCCTGTGTTTTCTGAAAGATCCTTCTAATAATCAAAAGGCTTAATCTCTATGACCTAATAATTATTCTAGTAAAATTTCATGAAGATAGAGCAATAATTGTGGCCTCTAGAGCATAAACAAAGAAATTGTAATGAAGGCCCCTTTTCCTGTGTTTTTAAATAGAACCCTCCCATAAACTATAGGCTTTATCCTCATGACCTTACAATTATTCTGACCAAGTTTCATGAAGATTAGGTCAAAACTGTGGCCTCTAGAGTTTAAACACTTCAATTGTTGACTCCGCACGACGCAAGAGGCACGATGGACGACAGATATTCAACGATCACAAATGCTCACCATGAGCACTTTGTGCTCAGGTGAGCTAAAAAGATAAGTCAATCATTCTATTAGGATAGATATCAAAGGCTGCAGCTCAGAAATCCATCCTCAGCTTGGGTTTTGCTACCCTGGCCTCGCCTAACGGGGGCCTAGGCATCCCAATGACCCCGGCAAAAATATAAGCCCATGAGTTGATGGGGCAATGGACCCTCAGCAAAAATTTTTAGATTAATCCCTGCATAGATCAGAAGAGTTTTTGACATCACTTTATGGATATCATGGTGTATCTCTTTAAGCATGTGGTAGCTATTACTATATGCCAAAGAAGTTGCCTCAAAGAAGTTGCAGACAACAGTTTTAGGTTGACAGAATTTTAAAGAATAACAAGAGCCATGTTGGACATGGCCATCCCCCACCTAAAAAGCTTGATAGTAAAATGAAGCCAGTTAGATTTAGGCACTGCATTTCTTGTCAGTGAGTTCGATAATAGCTATTATACTTTCAGAGATATTCTTAGGACAAATCTATGTCTTTAAAACAACAAAGGGCAATAACTCTCAAATTATGCAAGCAAGAGTTGTGGTTCTTTTTCACTGCACTTCTCCACAACGAGTTCAATCCACCTATGAAGTTTCAAGTTAATAGCTATCATACTTTCAGAGATATGCCCAAGACAAAATCTTTGTCTTTAAAACAACAAAGGGCAATAACTCCAAAACTATGAAAGCAAGAGTTGTGGTTCTTGTGCACTGCACTTCTCCTTAATGACATCTATCCACCTACGAAGTTTCAAGTTGATAGCAATTATACCTTCAGAGATATGCCCCGGACAAGTTTAGTGATGGAATGACGGAAGGACGGAAAGACAGATGGAGACCATTACTATATCCCCTTCGCCGAAACGGCAGGGGATAATAAAAATTGTCTGTCCTACTGGGTAGAAAGATTCTCTTGAGGGGTGTCAAAAACACACACAAAAAATTGATTATATTGGAATGGGTTAAACAGAAGTTGGACATCAGGTACAGAGTCAGGGTCAAAATGCTATGTTTAATCTCCAAAGTGATGGAAAGATCTGCTGTTTATATCATTATGATCTTTATTGTACAATCAAAGTACTGTGATCCTTGTCAGCTTAATGGTGGTTTATTGTAGAATGCCCTTATATGGTATTGTCATTCTTTATCTCTATACTCATCTTGACAGGCAGTAGGAGATACAAACAATGAATTGTGAGTTTATATTATACATCACAGCCTTACCTATATTGATAAAGTTTTAGACTGTTCCAAACTGAAAGAATTGACAGACAGTTGGGAATTATTAATTTGAAAAAAAAAACAAAAAAAACCAACATTATTTTGAGTAAAGAAATTGGTAGAAAGTGTTTTCTTCTTACAGTCTCTTAATGGTGACAACAGTCCAAGTAAGTTTAGTGCTCTCAGTTCTTGGTTCTTGAGTCTGAAGTTAGGCAAGTGCAATAACATTTCTGAGAGTTGACAAGAGCAACTGTTGCTAGTGTCATTTGTCTCTAACCAATGGGCTAAAGTCAGTAGTATGCCTTAGTGGGATGAGCAGTGTGCGACTGTGAAAGAACGTTGTGGTTGTATTGGAGTGAGAAATGGCAGGAAACCATAGAAAGGTAAACCAGCTGTTGCTATAGCTGAAATACTAATGAAAGTGGAATTAAACCTACTTTAATCTATCAGTCAGCTATAAAGATTAAAGAAAAAGGCAGAACTCTAAATTAAGCCATTCCCACACAATGATGTTTTTTCATGCCCCCCCCCCCCAGTAAAAAAGTTGGATAAAGCATTGAGAAAAATTGGTCGGAACAAGCAATTCCTTCATTTTCCACTATGTTTTTGTTGTCTGGTGATGGTTTAAGGGAATATTGGTCTCCTGAAAGCATTATATCCCTAATAATACTCTATTTTGTGGATGATTCATGATCAGTGATGTGAGATCAAAAATCTTTTTTCAGAATAATTCATAACTTGATAAATAAAAAATAAACTTGATCAGAGAAATTACAAAACAGGTAAATTTTTGTAAGCAATTTCTTTGACACGTAGACAGTCTAAAATTTTGCGATCTGACAAAAAGTTCAAGAAGAAGTGGTAGTTCCTCCGAACAAAGTACAAATATTATCACTTTACAAATCTCAAATGGCAATTCTTTGATGTACAAAAGGGGCTTCATAGCACTTGCTTCTTATCAATACTATGTATGGTACTCTCAACAACCATTCATTTTTCTTCAAACAATTACATGTGGAAAAGACAAAATATTGAAAAGGTAAAACAGAAACTCATAATTATAGATCAAAGTATTTTCCTTTTATATTCAAAATGCTGCGTCCAGCATGGAAGTTTTTGTAAAGCAAGCTCATCCTTCTGCATGAGGAAAAGAATAAATGATGTCAGTACCACTGGATATTAAATCATGTAGGGAATTGAAAGAGAAAATTTAAATAATTACCTCCCTTTAAAAAATTCATTGTGTTTTCAATACCTATGACCAAAAAATTACAAAGCAATAAAAATATGTTGATGAGTGGATGTTTGACATTGATGGACATTTTTGCTAAATTACCTGCCAATATAGATAATTGAGCCTGGATTGGATTACACTATTTTTTTGGATCACAAGTGGTCCCTTTAATTATCACTGTAACATTAACTCAAAGAATATTTATTCTTTGATCAAATACTTGTTACAAAAATACTCTCTTCCACCAACACTGACCTAGAGAATACATGTACTTGTTACAAAAAAACTCTTTTCTTCCAACATTGACCTAGAGAATACTTGTTATAAAAAAACTCTCTTCTCCCATATTGACCGAGAGAAGACAATATTCTCTGAAATTCAAAATTTGGCATTCAAACAGGCTATATAAGACAATTTTACCATTTATAATCAACGAATCTATTAATTTATTGAATTGAAATTAACGCCACTCTTAACAGTATTTCAGTCATATCGCAGCGGATGGAGCACCTAACAATGGATACCTGGTATTTCTCACACCAGTACTACACAACATCCTTTCCTACCCTCCAGCTGCTATCCCCCTTTGGTATACAATTATCCCCAATTAGTGAGAGAAAAATGTCGGAAAGGATATGTGCTGCCGCAGGGGATCGAACCCATGGCACCCCATGATTGAAGATTGGGAGTCTTGTGTGCTACCAACTGCACTATGACAGCAGCGTAAACAATGATATAAATCTTCTTTAAGTAAACTTCTTTTTAACTATTGTAAACAAATCTTTTCATATCTATCTCGGTTTAGGAGAGTTAAAATAAATCATCATTTAATTACAATCTTATCAGTCCTTCATTTTGTTTGCCTCAAAATGAGAAATCATGGTAAAAATTTGTTCAGTATGTTTTCTACC
This sequence comes from Fragum fragum, assembly GCA_946902895.1. Classification (NCBI taxonomy): domain Eukaryota; kingdom Metazoa; phylum Mollusca; class Bivalvia; order Cardiida; family Cardiidae; genus Fragum; species Fragum fragum. The sequence continues at coordinate 58,695,564 of OX336373.1, forward strand.
AATTAAAGCACTACGATAATTCAATTTAAACAAACATTGGACTGTGGTCTACATTTTTTTGTTAATTTGAACAAGTCTAAAATTTTGTGGCGCCATCGTTAAAACTTACCAGGGATATAGGTTGATTGTATAGATTTCTACGTCCATCTAAACAACTGACAGGGAGAAGGGGCCTTATCCAAATGACTGGAGAATTGGAGGATCAAAACAGGATCCCTGACACTGAAAACTAATGAGTTACCACAAGACAAAATCTGCCCCTTAAGCGATTAACAGACAGCAAAATTTTAGACGAAATTCTTTAACCCAAATTAAAATGGGTTGCAGACGACAATTTAAAGTTTATAATTTTTTGGATTTTTTTAAACTATCTGGATAGAAAGTAATGTTTAAATTTAAGAAATTGCTTGTTACAAGCAATTTCTTCATTTTCCACAAAATTTTCAAAACCTTTTTCTTCAAGGCATCAAAAAGCATCAATGTGTGGGAATGGGTGGACAGTTATAACCAATGGTAGATATATACATACCCAGCATGTAGAAGGAGGAAGAGACAAGATAATCCAAACAAAAATGTGCTAATTCAGCATGTTAAATTAGCTGTCACTTGCCGTGACTACTCTACTGTGATAATCCCGGGGGAATTTTATAAACCTTTTATTGCCTTTTAAAGTTTAACAAAAATATTGAAACAACCATAAAAGTATTTGTTGTGTATATAAGTAATTTACATGTGAAGGTTTATTAGTAAATGTATGAAAAAGACTTAACTTAAAAAACTGAATAAAATCCTCTAGAGAACTGCAATAAAATCAAAGGGCTGACAGTACAGGATACAATCATTGTGGGTTCATAATTCTTTTGAAAATTTATCTTATAAACAACTCTTTTTTAAAAGGACAATCAGGGGGTGTAGCTGATCTTTGTCTATACCTCTTGTCATAGCAGGAACATTCTGGGTTCAGCATGATAAGAGTTGATACACATAGCAAAGGCTATACTTGTTGTCTGCAACATTTTTAAAATGTGTTGTATGGGACAGGGTTAAAAAACATTCTACTTTTGGGTCACTTAGAGTTACTCATGACCACATAATTCCTAATTTTTATGCTACTGAAAGAATAATACAGTGAGAAAAACCATTTGCTTGTAACAAGCACTTTCTGTTTTTCTCACAATATTTATCCCTTTATTCTTTTCCCTTCAGATATTCTCATTTGATATTGGCATCTGCAGTATCTTTGAATTTAGACTTGACTAGAATTTTGTCATAAAGTAAGGGAATTTTCTTCATTTCCTCCTAAATTGAACTAGGTTACAATTCTTTTTTTCTAAATTGGCCCAATATAATTGATATTCATAACAATCTCTATTCTATTTCATTTTATGTGTATTTTATTCACAGACTACGATTGGTATAAGGGAAGCAACTCTTCTGAGCTTTTACCAATAAAATAAGGGAGATAATACAAACCCTCCCAACGCACTCAATAATTTTGCTCTTCTCAATTAAATTACATGTATTCAAAACAGATGGTATATATTAAAAGGAAACTTGTCAATACAAATTTACCAACCTTTCTTTAAAATAAGGAGAGATAATTCACTATCTTTCTATAGAAGATCACCAGGTGCCAAGCAGGTGTAACTAGCTAACAGATTATTGATACCTTATCAGTGATGGCAGCATAATTACTCTGTCAGATAATCAGGTGTATGATCTAACATTTTGTCCTTTCATTGATTACAATAAAGCTTATCTGCCATGATCTATTTCTTCAAACTACACAATTTTCCATTTAACCTATTCCCACACAATGACAGTTTTAGACACCCAAAGACAAAAAGCTTTGGTAAAAATTGTGGAAAATGAAGAAATTGCATATTATAAGCAACAAGTTCCAAGTTTTAAAGATTTTCTTCAATTTCTCTCTGACATAATATAGTATCCAACGCTTAAAAATCATGGCCCCTAGAGTGCCAACAAGAGTGCAAACAAGAGGACCATGATGGTCCCACATCCTTCACCTAAATATGTGAGTTTCAAGTTTTAAAGACTTTCTTCAATTTAATTGTAGCGGCAAGTGTGCCAACAAAAAATGCCTGTAAGGCACCTTTTTCCCATGTTATCCTACTTGATTACTTGATAGGATCCATCCTTGTGACCTTCCAATCATTCTGACCTAGTTTCATGAAATTTCTAAACCAAAATTGTGCCCCTAGAGTGCTTAAAAGGAAAATCTAATTAAAGGCCCATTTTCCTGTATTCTCCAAGGGAACATTTCCCTTTTTAATTAAAGTTGATTCTTGTGCTAAGACAAAGTTTCTGACCAAGTTTACAAGATTTGGCAGTACTTGTGGCCCCTGGAGTGCATAAAGGAAAATGTCATTAAGATTCCTTTTCGAATGTTTTCTAATGAAACCTTCCAATTTCCTTTAGGATTCATCCTTCTCACCTGCAAAGCCTTTTGACCAAGTTAAAAAAAAGAGGGCCAGGATGGCCCCTAAATCGCTCACCTGACAATTTATGTTTGAAAAAGTTGAAAAATGCCCTATTTTGGGGGGACAATCAAGTTATCACAAACAAATTTTGGGAAATGTACTTTAGGTAAGATTCAAGCCAAGTTTGATTGAAATTGGTCCAAGGTTTTGGAGAAGATGTTTAAAGATTTCAAAATCAAAATAAGCCCTGTCCTGTCACACCCATATTTGGGGATCAATCATAATTTCATAAACAAGTTCTAAGAAGGGTCACCCAAGGAACATTCATGTTAAGTTTGTTTGAAATTTGCCATGATTACCGAGATGTTTAAAAATTCGAATTCAAAAACTGCCACGCCCATTTTTGGGGGTCAATCAAATTTTTGGGAACAACTTTTGAATGCCAAGTTTGGTTGACGTTGGCCCAATCGTTACTTAGGAGACCTTTAAGGATTTCAAAGTCAAGAACAGCCCTGCCCTGCCACACTCATATTTGGGGGGGGGGTCATTAAAATTTTCATGAACAAATTTTGAGAAGGCTCACCCAAGGAACCTTTCTGCCAAGTTTGGTTGAAATCTGCCCTATGGTTACAGAGGAAAAGATGTTCAAAGAAATGTTGACGACTTCCGATAGACAACAGTCAAAAGGTGATCACAAAAGTTCACCTTGAGCACGTTGTGCTTAGGTGAGCTAAAAAGTAGTGTTAACAAGGAAATTGTCATGAAGGTCCCTTTTTACCATGTTTTCCAATGGAATGTTTCCAGTTTCGATAAGATTCATCCTTGTGACAAGAAAAACATTCTGACCAAGTTTAATGAGGATTGGACTAAAATTATGGCCTCATGTCATTAAGGCCCCTTTTCATGTATTTTCTGGCAGAACCTTCTCATTTTCCATAGAGTTCATCCTTACGCTCAGACAAACATTCTGACCAAGTTTCATGAAGAATGGGCCACAATTGTGGCCCAAGGAGTGCTGACAAGGAAATTGTCATTATGGTCCTCTTTCCCAATATTTCCATCGGAATGTTCCCATTTTCAATAGGGTTTATCCTTGTGACCAAAAAACATTCTGACCAAGTTACATGAAGATTGGGCTAAAATTGTGGCCTAAGGAGTGCTAACAGGTTATCTGTCATTAAGGCCCCTTTGCCTGTGTTCATCATTGTGACCGGATAAACATTCTTACCAAGTTTCATGAACAATGGTCCAAAATTGTCGCCTCCAGAGCGCTAATGAGGAAATTGTTGATGGCAGACAACACACATTCTTTGATCACAAAAGCTCACCTTGAGCATGATGTGCTCAGGTAAGCTAAATATCCAAAATTTCATCAACTAATATTTGTCGTCTGCAACTTATTTGAATTTGGACCAGTTTGAAATTTTGTCATCTGGTAATTGGTTAATACTTTTAAGCCATTGGTTGTTGATAACCTTAGAGTGGTCCAAACAGAAAAGCAAACTACAATGGTCTTCTATTGCTCACCTGAGTATGATAGCTCTAGGCCTAACCAAGTTTGAGAAGCCTTTTAAACCATTCCCACACAGATGATGCTTACTGACAACATCAAGAAAGCAAATTTTAGTGATTTTAGAACAACTAGAGTGATTTGAATTTCAAAGGTCTTATACAGAACTAGACATCATAGAGATGTAGCAAGTTTCATTTCATTTCATAGATACTGTAGGAGGAGTTGCGCACACATGAAATATAGTATTTTTTCCCATTCAAGGGCAGATATTTCTCAAACAACTAAATTTCAAAGGCCTTATGCACAACTTCATTGAGATACATTGTAACGAATTTCAGTTATTGCCATTGATACTGTTCGAGGTGTTGTGCACACAAAAATTTGCTAACAGACAGGCAGACAGACTGATAGAGATGGGCAAATGACAGGGGCCATACTATAATACTGCCCTTTGGGTGTATAACAACAGAAATGTAAACTGCTCCAAATTCAAAATAATTGCAGATCAAAATTTAAACATCAGTTTAAACAATCCTTGTTCTTGGTAATAACTACTGTAGATAATGAAGTAATTGCTTGTTACAAGAATTTCTTCATTTTCTGCATGTTTTCCAAAGCCAACTTCTTGAGTGGCGTCCAAAACCGGATCCTTTGTAAATGGGTTAACAACAATGTTTTCTCCAAATTCATTCCCTCACTTTTTAGTCAAATGCAAGATGTCAACCTGTCCAGATAGTATCCTTAAGAATGATTCATTACATCTATAACTCTGTATGTATTAGCTGCATTCCATTTTCCTGGGTGAAGTAAAATATGAAGATCAAAAGATTGCTTGCAGATTTCAGATAAAATTTTCTAGAAAATAACTCAAGATAAATGCTATGTGCTACTGCCCCTGCAAAAATGTTGAACAAGCCATCTTTTTTTTACCATATTTTCTCCTGTAAATGAATTGACCTTGATTTGTATTCATTTAACTTTTCATTTACATCCATATTCTATTTTTGTAGAGGTGAATGATTGACTGATTTTAGAAAATTCCAACAGTATTTACTAAAGTTCGAGGTAAAAATTTGACTATAGAACCGAAAGTTTTTACTGAAAGATCATGTGCTTTGGTAAAACTCTGCAAACATCACCATGGTCACAGATAGTTTGACAGTGAAATGCTGTAATTTCAAGTTTTTCACATCTCAGACAAACATTGAAAATAATAAAATCTGAAAAATGTTAAACATGATCATAATAACCTTGTCAAACTGTATTTGTTAGTCATATCATATATATACATATCAGGTAAATTTTGACATGAAAATTGAAATTCTACTAGGAAAACATGAACATATTAACCCTGGTCATGCTAAACCCCTGATGTTCCTATTTGGGCAGGATATATGGACAAAGACCAGCCTTCACATTATGTGCAGTCTGATCTTAATCTACACCACCTGCTTGTCTAGTTCAAACCAGAATTGTTTATGAAATCAGTTTTCTATGAAATACTGACCTGCAGTTAGTGCTTTTAGTGATTTCAGTCCTTTAATAGTGCAATTCTAAACAGAATTTTATTCAGCATGGCAATGGTAAAGAAGTGTGTTTTTAGTGGTTCAAGACAATCCTTCAGTTTTATAATGAAAAATAGGAAGGAAACTGATGCGACTTGAATATGACCTTGATTTAACCCTTGTCATGCTGAACAAAATCCTTATCTGAATTTGCTTTAATTGAAAGGTCTGAAAGCATTGAAAATACTAGTTAAGTGGTAAGATTTGTTATGAAAAGTGATTTTATTAATAGCAAAGATGTTGGACAGACAAACAGGAGGTGAAGACTAAGATCAGACTGCACTTATCAATTTATTCAAAGATTCATTCATATTGCCATTATGAACCCTAAAACAAATTTTCATCTTTGACCTCCAGGAGAAACCTTAACCACGGAGATGTATCCTGTTGCTTGCACATTGGCAAAGTCTCATGATTGATCGATTGAATGGAGTTTAAGCACAGCTTTGACCAATCTTTTAGTTATATCACAGCAAATTTCACTGATTTATCTGCCTCATAGGAATCATAAGTACTACACTGGAGCTCATTTAAAAATATTGCCTAAAGTCATACCTATGTGATCAATGCTATGGCAGGGATTCAAACCAACAACTTTCCCGAGATTACAAGTCAATCACACTAACTACTGAGCGATACAAGACCCTCTCCCACACAAAGTCTCATTGTGATGATTTGTTTGTTTATTTGTTTAATGCCACTTTTTACAGTATTTCAGTATTATTGCAGCAGCTGGAGCTTCTCACCATGGATTTCTAGATCTCTCACACCAGTACCAACACTACATCCCTTCTAAGCCTTCAGCTATTCATTCCACTTACTCAGGTTTACAATTATGTACCAATAATTGGTGGGAGACGAATGTCGGAAAGGATATTTGCCGCAACTGGGGATCAAACTCTGGACCTTCTGATTGAGAGTCAGATATGCTAGCAACTGGGCTATAGCCGCAGCTCTCTTAGTGATGAACAATTGACAAAATGTGTAAAGGTACCATATAAACCTCCTGGCCCTACACAATGCCTATTTTAGTCAATGGAGTGGAAATACAGACAAATAAGAGATGAATTTCTACTTGGCCAAGATTAAAGTCAACTTGTCCGCAAAAAAATGAAGATAAAAATTTTGACAAAAAATTGTTAACCAAGCATTTTCTTCATTTACAATAATATTTTCTACCCTTCAATAAAGATTATGATAATTTCCCAAAATGTAATGAGTTAACTTTGAGATCTATTTTGCACAAATCAGAGTTTTGCCCTTGTATTTACTTGTCCCAAGACAAGAGGCCTTGAGAAATGTACTTATCTGCAAGTAGAAAAGCCGATGTCTGACACCCCTGTTTAAGTCATGTATACCCTTACTAATTTGACAGTCAGATTAACCCATTCCCACATGCTTTTGATGCCCCTCAAGACAAACAACTGAGAAAACATTTTGTAAAATGAAGAAATTGCTTGTCAAAAGCAATTTCTTCAATTGACATATAAATTTTAAAATGTCCATTGCAACTCCATTCAGTTTTGACCAGTCTACATTTTTCTTGAGTGGTAATGGGTTAACAGGCAGCTAACAATAGCCCAACCTTTTCATTCTTTGCAGAGGTTGAGGCAAGAGACTGAATTGTATCCAAACCATTTTTTTTCTTTTTGGAAGGCATTATTGTTAATCATTCAATTAACATTCCAGGATTGACATTTTATACACACCCAACCTCAATTAAAGTGGGAAATTCTATGGGATTCCTAAACCAGTGTTTGACTAGTCTAGACAATTCACAATTCTGGATTATTTTTAGGAACAGACCAGAAAAAATTACATCTTGTGCCTCAGAGCTCCAAATAAGAGCACCGCATGCAGATGCCAACGCTCGGCTGTTTAACTGTTTGATAGAGGGAAATGGAAAAAAGGGGCCTTATTTGTTCAAAAAAACATTTAGAGTTATCCCTCTGGATGGTATAGATTGCTATGTTGATCATGAACATATATTCTAAGTTTCAAGTGAATGTGTTTAGTCATACAAGTATTATGATCCATATTTTTACAATTTTTCTGTAAATATTTTGTATTTTGATATTCTATTTTTTATTGCAGTTATAGGGTTATCTAATCTTTTAAAAGCCTTTTTTCAAATTCCTTTTTTAAATCTGATTTGAATTTAATTGCTCTGTCGTTGCAAGGAGATTGCTTCACCCAAATTATTACATAACCATGATATTTTCTTAAACAATTTAAGAAAATATCATGGATATGTAATAATTTAGGTGAGACTAATAGACAGACAGACGGACACCAAACAATTACGGATCACAATAGCTAACCTGTGCTCAGGTGAGCTAAAAAGAGTGTGTGTGTGTGGGGGGGGGGGGACATAGGAGTATTTGATGACAAACCAATTCACAGCATGTGAATACATTCATATGAGAAATAAGATGTATGCCATGGCAGTACCTCAAAAAGTTCATATAGACTCAGTGATAAGCAAAGACAAAACATGATGACCAGTCAAATTGACTAGTTTAAAAATTTTAGAGATATAACATTTAGACATATTGTTAAAATTTTATCTTGAGAAAGGATACACATTTCTCCTTGAAACACTAGAAGATAATAGAGTACACAGGTCATGATTAATTTATACAAAGAAGAAGTTACAATGATTGAGTCATAAAGGGGAAGTTTCAGTTCTTTGTAATTTGAGAAAACCTTTTCCATTTTACTGACTTTTCCCAGGTTCTTATTAACCCATTCCAACTCAAGCCCTCCTTTTTAGGCCCCACAAGAAAAAAGCTTTGGAAAACATTGTGGACAATGAAGAAATTGCTTAAAACAAGCAATTTCTTCATTATCCACAATGTTTTCTATCCCAAAAGACGAAAAAAATTAAAATTCCATCAACTTCAAATTGTCGTCTGCAGCTTCTTTCAATTTGGACCTGTCTAAAATTTTCTTGTGTTGGAATGGGTTAATCACCAGGATAACTGTACTTCTGTTACATGGCTGAAACCTGTGTACGTCTTTTATGACCAATAGCTGTAAGCCAACCGGGATATCAATGCAAGATAATCATATGTAGGAGATAGAAGGAAATAACAAGAGCACCGCCTATAAGTGCTTACGCTCAGCTGTTGGGTGCTGGATAGTGGACAAAATGCATCAGAGTTATCCCCTTGATAGTACAGGTTGCTCTTTTGATAGTGAACAAGTATGCCAAGTTTCAAGCGAATGCCTTTAGTAGAACCAAAGATATCACAAAATGTCAAAGTTTTTCGAATGATGACAGCAACAACAACTACGACACGGAGGCTATCGTAATACCTTAGGTTTTCTCCGAAAACAGCCAAGCTAAAAATATAAATATGCAATACTTCCCAATCAATTGGGGATGACTTCCTTTTCCAAACTTTTAACTTAAGTAGTATTAGGTATCATAACATTTACTTTCTTAGCACAATGTTGATGCACACACTGCAAACTTTGCCTAGGCTGTTTGAGGGGTAATAGCAAAACTCTCGTAAGTGTATATATAAATACATGCATTATAGGCACTTAAACAAATAAAGTTTAAAATTACCACAATCATACACATCCACACAGAAACAAGTTTCTGTCAGAAACAGAAGAAATTTGGAGACCTACCTCTGTCATGATAGCTTACAAGCCTTTGTAGTTCACAAGATAAAGAACTATGAAAAGTATACCTCAAACCAAGTTGCAATGTATTTATCCATTGGGATTCATTTGGCTAAATTAGTATGCAATGGTCAAGATAAAACCATCTTCTGTATGCTAGGTCAAAACCGTTCAGCTCATAAATTAATGAAAGACCTTGACTTTTCGAACTGAGTATTACAATTTGGAGGTTTGTTTTCATCCCTCTTCCCTGTATTTCTTCAGAGGAGTAATACAATGGATGGTCAAGTTTGAGGGTAAAAGCACAGACCAGAGAGGCCTTTGACACCAATACAAAAACAGTCATCATTTACATCGACTATAAATGACAAAATAAGTTGTATCTAAATGGTGCAGAGGCTCTGTCCTTATAGGGTTATTACAGGTTCAAATATCATGCACTATTAACTTAATTACACTAATTAAGAATTAATTAGAAATGCAGATCAAGTTCTTGAAACACCTGACAGAAGCTTTATATTTTGAACATGCATCCAATCTATTTCCATGGAAACCTAAGGCCTTGCCAGATTAGAGATTTACATTAACTCATTCCTACACAATCACATTTTCATGCTCCTAAAGAAGCATTGCAATTTTTCATCTTCTATCTTGTTTCTTCCTCAAAAGAAAAGAATTTCAAATTGCTTCAACTTAAAATTATACTCTGCAACTTCTCTGATTTTAGATTAGTCTAAATTATTGTAATCTGGTAATAGGTTAATTGCTTCATGTTCCGAACTTTAGATGAGCTAAAATGTAGCGATCATATACTATATTCAGAATAACTCAAAAACATACTTGTTGCTTTTCAGCTTCTCTGTTATCCATGACAGGGGGCGTGACAGGCTGTTTGCTCACTCCATTTGACTGTATATTATTAGTAATAACTGGTGTTGGTGACTCCTCCCTGTCTCCATTTGTATGAGAGTTCAGGCTCGATACAGATGAACCAGCTGATCTTGTCACTTCTGATAATGGACTAGAACGATTGGCTTCTATCTTTGGTTTTTCAACCTCTTCTTTACGAAAACTTGACCTCAGTAGTCGTGTACGTTCCGCCACAGAAGGTGGTTTCTCTGGAAGGGGTGGGGCTGGTCCTCTAGAACTAGCAGGCTGGGGTAATCGTGTTCCAACAGACTGATTTGTATCTGCCATGGTTCTGTGTTATTTTTTGTTGTTTTTTAAATCCACAGTACAAAATCAGATAAAACCACTCTTGAAAATATGTGCACACTTGAAACTTTCAATGTAATACCACTTCCTGTTCCTTCTTCCTCTGTGTCCAAATCTACTTACTCATTTAACTGAGCACTCAACACAGTCTAGCATATGGATCAAAACTAACGTAAACAAATCTGCAGTCAGTACACACAACAATATAAACTGATAGACAGATAGGCTGCTTGATCTATTTCCCAGTCCTAATGGCTCCCAACCTACTTCTTGTTTGTCAGTCAACTCTGAGCTTTATGAGGGATAAAATATACCATCAATGGATGATCAAAATGATGTAACTACAGCCTGAATAAGCTGTAGTTAATAGGTTTTTGTCGACCACAGATAATAAGCTTAGTTTGTCTCCCTAGCTTTCTGTTGGTATCTCAACTGAATGATTAACCCAATACCAGACAACAAAATTTTAACTGGTCGAAATTGAAAGGGGTTGCAGATGACAATTCAAAGTTTATGATTTTTAAACTCTTTTAGTAGAAAACATTGCAGAAAATGATTTGTTTGTTTGAATGGGGTTTTACGCCGCTTTTAACAATCTTTCAGTCATATCGCGGCGGCTGGAGCACCTAACAATGGATTCCTGGTATTTCTCACACCAGTACTACCATTACATCCTTTCCTAGCCTCCAGCTGCTATCCCACATAGGTCTACGATTATCGACCCATTGGTGAGAGACAAATAGTCGGAAAGGATGAGTGCCGCCGTCGGGAATCGAACCCGGGACCTCAAGAATGACAGTCCGACGCGCTACCAACTGCGCTATGACGGCGGCTTTGCAGAAAATGAAGAAATTGCTTGCTGCAAGCAATTCCTTCATATCACATAATTTTTCTCAATTGTTTTTCTTGAGATGCGTCAAAAGGTATTGTTGTGTGGGAATGAGTTAACCCGTGTCATGCTGAACCCAGAATATTCCGTTATTGGCAGGAGGTGTAGACTAAGATCAGACTGCACTTATGTGCAGGCTGATCTTAGTCTACACCTTCTGCTTGTACTTTTCCTGTCAAAGTTGTTTATGAAGTTGATTTCTAAAAAAAAATATGCATTTTTGAACAACAAGTTCTATCAGTGCTTTCAGCCCTTTGATTTGACAGCAATTCATTAAGTTAATTTATACAGCATGACAAGGGTTAATGATAAAAAATTGTTAGAAATTTCATCAGATTTGCAGCAAACAATTTATTCTTTTTCAAAAAACGAATGAACATATACATTGAATTGTTGTCTGCAACTTTTTCAAATTGGACTAGTCTAAAAATGTGAGTCTGGTAAGGAATTAACCCTTGTCATGCTGAAAATGGAATATCTAACAGAACAGAGATCAGCCTGCACATATGTGCTGTGATCTTAGTCTACACCAAAATGTTTAAAATTGTCCTTTTCAAGCTAGAAGAGTTTATGAAATTAATGCTCAAAATTCTAATCCATAACTAGTACTTCCAGCACATTCAATCCTTTGATTAAACCCATTACCACATAAAACCACATCTTTACTCCCTAAAAAAAATTTGCTTTAGAAAACATTGTGGGGAAAGAAGAAATTGCTTATAATAAGCAATTGATTCTTTCCCCACAATGTTTTCTAAATCATACAGTTTGTTTTTTGATTAAATCCAACTTTGTTTTGTTGTCTGCAACCTCTTTCAAGACTATTATTCAGCCAAAGAATCAATGTATCTTCAAATTCTGAAAACGTGTCTACACCTTTCACTTGAAACCGTACAGATTCCAGGAATATTACCAAGCTAGATAATACACTCTGCATTTACACACCAGATTGTCTAATCTAGAAAATATGTGCAGCAATGATTAATATGTCTCCACAAAATGTACTATTTGACTATCCTCTTTTTGTTATTCACTACGCTGCAGATAATCCCAAGGCCTGTATTCTATAGTTTTTCTTTAACGTATTATCACACAACAAAAATATAGACCCTTCCAAACTGAAAGAAGCTGTAGACGACAATTTTATTGTTGAAGAAATCTTAAAAATCTTTCTCTTTTGGGGTGAAAAAACATTGTGGATAATGAAGAAATTGCTTGTGAAAAGCAATTTCTTCATTTTCTGTGATGTTTTTCCAAAGCTTCTTTTCTTGGTGGCATCCGAAAGCATTATTGTGTTGGAATGGTTATAAATATTGTTCTATTTCTCAATACTAGAAAATAAGTCACATACACACACATACACATGCCTTCACATACACTAGTATACTGCAAGATAACTGTTTAACCCATTACAAGACAGCAAAATCTCAGACTGGCCCAAATTAAAAAGAGTTGCAGGCGACAATTAAAAGTTGATGAAATTTAAAATTCTTTACCTTTTTGGGAAGAAAACATTGATGATAATGAAGAAATTGCTTGTAACAAGCAATTTCTTCCTTTTCCACAATGTTTTCCAAAGCTTTTTTCTATAGGGGCGTATAATGGCATCTGTGTGGGAATGGGTTAATCTCTTCCATCAAAATATTGTAGGGGATGAAAGTCTATGCATTATTTCATGAGGGGCATCAAAAAGCATCACTGAGTGGGAATGAGTAAAATATATTGTTCCATTTAAATTAAAATTGTTGTTCAAGCATAGTAATATCCCTGTCTCAACCAAATTACACCATTATTTAATTTGAATGTAGGAAAATGTTGAGAAAGCTATTTTTAAGATTACGATAACGCCAAAGATCTTAAACGTGAGTAATATAGGTCCAGATCAAAGGAAAATATGTAAGTATGTTCAAAGAGGTCAGGAAACACTAAAATGCCAATGAAAATACTCAGGGTAGGGGTTGACTACTCCATTTTTAGGCTATCACTAGAACATGTAAATTACTTAATGTAACCTGCCCCTGAAAATCCTCTGAAATTTAGGGAGATTACAAACTTATCCTTTGTTTAACTCTGAAACCTTGTAACTACAGCCTTTATCAAGCTGTAGATAAAAGTTTTCAAAACAATTACAATCTATAACTCTGTGATATAATATTATATATTTTATCAGTTCATCATTCACCATAACAGAAAAGGAAAAAATAACCCATTACAAGAAGTGTTTATTCTAGACAGGGGGATTTGGGATTCCCCCCCCACTTTTTTAAACTGTGTAAATTTTGCACTCAAATCCCCAACATTTTTGAAATCATTGAATAAACACTGTATAAGACAACAAAAATTTAGACTGGTCCAAATTCTAAGATGTTGCGGACAACAATTTTCAGTTGATGGAATTTTACATTTTTTTGTGTGGTTTTTAAGAAATTGTTTGTAATAATGTTTTCCCAAATTTTTTTTCGAAAGATTGTAAAAAAAAAAACGGGGTTGAGAGATAATGGGTAAAGGTCTAAAGTCAGTGACACACATTTCACAAATACACAGATTCCATGAAATTCTCATCTACTTTTCAACACCAAAAAAACATCACAGAGTAATATGCTGCCTCATATAAAATCCTAATTCATACCAGATGCTGAATATTATAAGAAAACAAATTACACAATGAAATCTCCAAACTGCAGACTCCATTCAATCAACAGCTTTCAACACAACACAATATGATGAAACTGACAATATTATCCAGGGCCCCTAATAAAATCCCTAATTGATAACAGATGCTGGGGACCTTCTATGCTTCACACATTAGAGGAACTTTCAACACAGCAATATGATCCCTTCCACTGAGAACACACTAGTAACAGTAAACCCAATAATTTTGATTTGCCATTGATATCATCATTTTCCTTTTTTTGTTAAAGACAGGACAACCCATTTTTACTGTTAACCCATGACCACTCAATAACATCCCTGAAAAGCAAAAATATGGAAAATTTGTATGAATAGGAGAAAAGGCTTGGATCAAGCCATTTCTCTTTTTCCAAAATGTTTTCTACCATCTTTAGTCATTATTTTTCAAATTACAACTACTAAGAAAATTAATGCTGTCAAATTGGACCAGTCTAAAATTGTGTTGTCTGGTAATGAGTTAATTCTTCCAAGGAGTGATCCATAAGCTTTATTTCACATTGAGGAGTTTTTAAGTTATACCGTTTGACTAACAGATTCCATTGTCTAGAATATATTGTATTCAATGAAGAAATGACAGAGTTTCCAGTCTTATTTAAACCAATTACCACACAACAAAATATTAGACTGGTCCAAATTCAAAGAATCTGCAGATTGATGAAATTTAATTTTTTGTCCTTTTTGATAGAAAATGCTTGATGCTTGATACAAGCAATTTCTTCATTTCCCTCAATGTTTTACAAAGCTGTTTTCTTCAGGGGTATTAAGAGGAGTGATTGTGTGGAAATGGGTTAATGTAAAAAGAGTTTGAAAACAAAAGAAAAAGAAAGGACAAATTGTGCAACATAATATTATCAACCTGAGTGACTCACTTGTCAAACAAAGTCAATACAACCCATTCAATAACTCACCCTTTTAGCTGATTTAAATCTTTGGTTCATCCAGCTATAAAATCTGTGTTCATTTTTGTGTGTGTGTGTTTGTCTTTCTCACATCTGAATGCATTACCAGCAAACAAAAGTTCTATTCAACCCATGCCCACACAATCTAACTTGTTTTATAACAATGTAAAAATGAAAAAAACGTTGGTATTAAGCGATTTTTTCATTTGCCACAATGTTTTCTACACCATGAGACATACAATTTTAAATTTCCTAAAATTGTAATCTGCAACATCTTTGAATTTGGACCCACCTAAAACTGGTAATGGGTTAAACTGTTAGTGATGGCAAACATGGATGTCAAATGAAACAAAATATAGACCCTTGTCATGCTGTATAATGTCCTATACAGAATTGGAGTAACACTTTCCTGTTTCTCGAAATTTTAGACTGGCCCAATTTGAAACATGTTGCAGACGACAAAGAAAAGTGAGTGCAATTAGAAAAGAAACCATTCTATGTGGTAGAAAATATTGTGATAAAAGACAAAATTGCTTAAATCAAGCAATTTCTTCTTTTATCACAATATTTTCCTAAGTATAGAATTGCATGGACGTAAATACCAGTGGTTATACAGGAAAGAGTTAAACTCAAAGGAGTTGCTGCACTGGATACACTTGTGGCTTAATTCATTTTTTTCTGGCATAAAAGACACAAACAGGAGGTGTAGACTAAGATCAGACTGCACAATTATTTGCAGGCTGAGCTTTGTCTGTATCTCAAGCCAAATCAAGCCAAATATTCTGGGTTCAGAATTACAATGGCAACAATGTTAAAAGATATATTGCTTGCTCTTTTTCTGAGAAATTTTCCTTCACCACTCATTGAGAACTATGTAATAGAGAGGGGCATTTTTGAAGAGAATCATTATAGACCAATCGCTGGCCCCGCCCACATACTACTTTGAACCCTGCCCATCAGCTTCAACAGAATGTTCTGTTTCGATTTTAAATGGCATTATTTTGCAAAGTTTATGTCCAGCAGCATTTAACTAAAAAGTAGAATGTTTGGTTTGAGACCTAAATGTCGCAGCTACAGCTTGAATAAGCATTAGTTACAATGTTTAAGTTGCAAAACCAACTAAATGCTTAACAAAAGTGGCGACAAATGTTCAAACTTCACTCCAGGAAAATGATTGATTTGATTCGTCAACTGTTTCTTTGACAGCTGCAGTAGATAGTTACAGACAACATTTCTGAGTTCGTGAATTCTTAAAAACCTTTACCTTTTTGGGTTGTAGATAATGAAGGAATTGCTTGTATCAAGCAATTTCTTCCTTAGCACATTGCTTTTTTCTTGAGAGGTGCCAAAAGCGTATTGTTGTGAAAGAGTTAAAACAAATAATAGGAGAAATGCATATATTCAATACACTGTACACCATTATATGCAGCATATCACTTCAATGTCTGCATAGAAAGGTGTAAGGATGAAAGATAGACAGACAGACTTGTTGACAATCAAGCTTGATGACATCTTCATAAGGACATAAAAGACTCAATGCACAGTGAAACAAAGAATTCAAGTTTAACAGGAAACTTTCTCATCATTCATGTCCTTGAACAAGTCAATATTTTAATTTTTTACAACAATAATGAATTTTACATGCATCAATTGAACCCTTGTAGGACTAAGGTCTTTTCCATTAAAAGGACTTGCATCCCACTCAACAAGTGAGTTAACAAGGAGATGGACCTCAGTTTCTAAGTATCATCCCAATGAACCAGGGACCCCTAAATCCACTCAAGGGGTCCCGCTCCCAAATATAACAAGAGGGCAATTGGCCATGAAGCGTTCACCTGAGTCAATGTTTATAGAAGTACAAGAGGACAATGATGGGCCTATATCACTCACCTGATAGTGATGACTCATGGATTTATGAGATATCCAAATATCAAAGGTCTACTTATGGTTTTGGGGTAGGTTTTTTTTTTTAGGTTTTGTAAAATGAACCATGACATATTTCAAATTGTCAAGGCTATAGGACTTTCAGAGAAGAATTTCTAAAATTTCCTTGATTGCACAACATAGGGCTAATTTTCAAAGTTCTTCTTTATTCAGGGATCTCTCAGAAGAGGGCTAATTTTCAGAGTAATTCTTTGAATATTTTGCTAGAAGGTCACTAGGTGACAATACATACCAAATATCAAGGCTCTAGGCCTTATGGTTTGAGAGGAGACGATTTTCAAAGATTTCTTCTGTATTCCTTTGTAAAAATCTGGGATTACTTCTTTATTCCTGTGTAAAAATCAGGGATTGCACAGGAAGGGCTAGTTCTCAGAGGACAGTCATTCTTTGAAGTATTTTGGTTGAATGTCAATAGACATTTATCAAGGCTCTAGGCCTTATGATTTGGAAAAAGATTTTCAAAGATTTCCTTCTTTAGGCCTTTGTAAAAAAAGGGATTGTATTCTAAAGGGCTAATTTTGAGGGTAAGGTAATTCTTTAAGTATTTGGTAGGGGGTCAATAGACATTGATTCATACCAAATGTCAAAGCTTTAGGCCTTATGATTTCTGAGAAGAAGATTTTCAAAGATTTCCTTCTTTATTTCTATCTAAAATCAGGATCACACAGAAAGAGGCACAATTTCAGGGTATGGTCATTCTTTAGAGTACTTTGGTAGAGGATCAATTGATATTGAAACATATTAAATATCAAGGTTCTTGTGCTCAGGTGAGCGTAAAACATTGGTTTTGGGGGGTTGAAAATTAGTTGTAACATGTAATTTCTACATTTTCATCAATGTTTTCCAAAGCTTATCTCTAGAGGGGCCTCAAGAAAGAATGTTTGTGTGGGATTCTGGTTAAGCGAGCATTTTAGAACAAGTCAAGTTTCAAGTCTAAACAGTACTGTAATTGAAAGATAACAAATATAACCCTCGTTTTAATGATCTTTGTACTGCCAGCTGCTAGACTCAAAATGTTGCTGAAACAACCCTCTTCAAAGCTCTCAGAGATATATTCAGTTTGTATGAGGACTGATCATTTCCAGATAAATCTTTTTTTCAATTTTCTTACAAGGCTAAATTAAAAGATTTTTGTTAGACACTAAAAGTTGGTTCATATTCAACAGCATTATTGCAACTACCATGTTACTGTTTCAGCAAGAAAGAATGCTAAGCTTATAATTATAATAATAATAATAAAGACATTATTTATAGAGGCTAGACATTTGAATGCCCAACCATCAATGTTGGCCTTTTACATTAACCCTTGTCATGCTGATCCCGGATTATTACTACTTTGACAATGGCTTGACAATGGCTCTGGCAGATGTATACACTTAGATCAGCCTGCACAGACATGCAGTCTGATCTTAGACTCCACTACATGCT
This sequence comes from Fragum fragum, assembly GCA_946902895.1. Taxonomy (NCBI): domain Eukaryota; kingdom Metazoa; phylum Mollusca; class Bivalvia; order Cardiida; family Cardiidae; genus Fragum; species Fragum fragum. Next base: position 58,713,782 of record OX336373.1, read on the forward strand.
TGATCTTAATGTGTTGAGATATATCTTTGAACTCAACATTGATCTAATTATGCTAAAGTCTTATAATATGGTGAAAATAGGATACTATTTACAAGGTTTTCACAAAGTTATCCATCATTTGACCTTCTGGCTCTGTATGTCTCTTAATGATCTAAATTTTAGCTTTATGTGACCCAATTTAAAATATTTTAATTAATTTTCTAAATAGTTTTAAGAATTTTGAGAAAATTAATTTGAACTTATGACCAAGATATTTTGCAGTTATCCAAAATTTTATTCACAAAAACAGTCTGACCAATTTTTAGGTTGATCTTATTTGAAATGTTGCCTTTATAGTGCCTAGCTTAAAGCAAAATTCTTCCCTTTGAGGAAAGCAATCAGGAGCCTTCCTAATATCAATATGCAAAATGAAGGCATGAGTAAAGTTCTCTGGAAAGAGTATTTATGTTTTTCCTATAGATTTCAAATCGCATTTGCTTATTTTTTGAAATCAAGTGCATTGATTCTTTACCAGAAATGTTCACTAACCTTTGGCATTGACTGTTTAGTGTTGTATGAACATCTGCTGATGACCAAATTTTAACCCTTGTCATGCTGAATAAATTACCTTACTTAAATAATGTCAAATCAAAGGGCTGAGAGCACTGATAGAACTTGTTGTTCAAAAATCAATATTTCTTTTAGAAATCAACTTCATAAACAACTCTGGCAGGAAAAGTACAAGCAGGAGGTGTAGACTAAGATCAGCCTGCACATAAGTGCAGTCTGATCTTAGTCTACACCTCCTGCCAAAACCGGAATATTCCGGGTTCAGCATGACAAGGGTTAAGAATGATTTGGTCAATCTCCATGCCACGCTAAGTGAATGACTAGTGAAAGTTAAAATGTCATCACTAATGTAATAAGTTTATGTTAACAAACCTTAAATTGTGGTGGGTCACAATTTAAACAAGAGGATCATGATGGTCCTAAATAGCTCATCTGAATCACTTTAAAGCAAATTTGAAAATAAGAAAGAAGTCTGTGAACTGACACTTCATGTCTATATCATAATTTTAGCTATTTTGCAAGAGATCAATATACTGATGCTTTATGCAAAATACCAAGGCTCTACGCCTTCTAGGTCAGGAGGAAAAGATTTTAAAGATTATTTTAAAATTTCACTTTTGTTGCAATGGCAACCAGAGTTTTCAACGGATTTCAATTCTTGTAGCTATTTTAAAAGGGGAATCTTTCTGCCAAATTTGGTTCAACTTGGCCCAGTGGTTTGGGAGGAGATGTCATTTAAAAATTATTCTTTATTTCTATATAAACCCCAACCCCTGGGGACCCGAGGATCAAGATGTGACCTTGATTAGTGGCCTTGACCTTCATAGATGACCTTGACATTAAAGAAACTATAGACTATCAAAGTAAGGAAGCTACATTCCAAATTTGGGCTAATTGTATCTGCCAAAGTTGTAGCTCTAGAGGTTTCTCAATTTTGAAACCGATGATTGCATCAATAAATGTAGCAATTGCACTCTATAGAAATTTTCCACTATGGCCCCACTTATTCCCTAATATGGATTTTTGGAATAATACTTTATGGATGAACTTTTCCTTGAAAAGTGTTCTCAAACTTGACATGCACAGATGCATGTTAACCCATTCCCACACAATAGAATATTAGACTGGTCCAAATAAAAAGGACTTGCAAACGACAATTTAAAGTTTATGATCTTTCAACTTTCTGGGTAGAAAACAATGTGGAAAATGACGAAATTGCTCTATTTTACACAATATGTTCCTAATTGTTTTCCTTAGCCCATTCCAACACTATGACGCTTTTTGAAGCCCCTCAAGAAAAAACAAGATGTGTTCCCCTGCCGTACATGAGAGGGATTTTTTGGCATTTGACCTTGGTATGTGACCTTGACCTTATCACATGACCTTGACATTGACATGAGGAGATGTGTATTATGCAGATGTATCATCATGCCAAATATGAGCATTGTATACTGAATAGGTTGGTAGTAATTGGCAATGTTCAGTTTTTGGTTAGGTTTTGCAGACAGACCAACAGACTCAATGACGGACAGACAGACGGGAAACAGTAAAACAATATACCCCCGATCTTTTGATGTGTGGGCAAAAAATACTTGTAACAAGCAAATTATTCATTTCACATAATGATTTCTATCCAGAAATATCAAACTAGAGGTGCTTGAGCGCCTGATTAGCTCCACCGGCATGAATTAACTTATCATTCCTGAGAAATTTGGTTGAAAACAATCCTGCAGATTGTAGCTTTTCACTGTTTACCATATATCGAAACAGGCCCAATCCATTTAAGCAATGTTAATATCCAATCAATTCCTTTTTAGCAATCTAATAAGGGGTCACCAAAGGATCATTCCTGTAAAATTTGGTAAAAATCCTTCTATTGGTGTTTAAGAAGAAGATTTTTATAGCTTTCACCATATATTGAAATTAGCCCGGCCCATTAAAGCCATGTTTTTCATCAGATCAAAATTCTTTGAAGGTATCTGATAAAGGGTCACCTAAGGATGATTCCTGTAAAATTTGGTTGAAATTCATAAGTTGGTTTCTGAGAAGAAGCTGTCACCATATATGGAAATTACCTGCCCACTAAAGCTATGTATTTCATCCGATCAAAATTCTGTGAAGGAATCTGATAAAGGGTCACCCAAGGCTCATTCCTGTAAAATTTGGTTTAAATCCATCAACTGGTTTCTGAGAAGATTTTTAAAGCTTTCACCATATATGGAAATTAGCCCCGCCAATTAAAGCCATGCTTTTCATCTGATCAAAATTCTCTGAAGGAATCTGATAAAGGGTCACCCAAGGATCATTTCTTTGAAATTTGGTTGAATTCTGTTCAGTACTTTCTGAGGAGAAGATTTTTAAAGTAAAAGTTAGGACGGATGGAAGGACGCAAGGACGCATGACAGACACAACGCCATGACAATAGCTCGCTGGAGCTAAAAATCTAAAATTTCATAAACTTTCATTTGTTGTCTGCAACTTTTATCAATTTGGACCAGTCTAAATTTTTCTCATGTGGATTTATGATACTTCCCTTCATGTCAAATAATTGAGTACTTTACTTGAAATAATCTTCAGTCACTTGAAATTGTTTCAAGTTTCAAGCAGACACAGACGGATGTACAGACAGACAGATACTCCCCTCCCACTGTTGACTTTTTAAGTTCGAATGCGGAGCCATTCCAACTTAGATTTAACAAAACTGCAAAATAAACACAAGACAATTTCATTTCAGGTTTTTTTGATAACACATATCACGTGATCTCTCAGATATGAATACAACTTGGGTTACTTCTCATCTCAACTTGCCGTAGCCGAAGACAATAATAAGGCACATGTAAAGGATGATATAAAATTTGTTTAGAGACTTCTAAACATGCTTTAGTTTGCTTCAACTGATTGAAAAATAAGGTAATAATCAGCGCAGTAATTTGGGTTTTTGTGATTTGCCGTTCTGTGTTTGGTAATCACCTGATCTCAAGTGACATGTGATAGTCATGTGACCATAGATAGGAAATGTTTACAAATAAGGCTCAGGTCGCAAATGCATTTTTACAATTATCATGCCGCCCAGTGCTTTAAAACATTCTAGAGCAAACAAGGGGGATTGTAGGCATCAAGCAAACGCCATTATTGTGGGATTTACAGCTTTTACTCAATAAAAATTAAATAGATGCAAAACGAAAGTAGGAGATTTTGAAAATTAGAATGTAAAGATGTCGACTTCGGATTTCTACTTATTTACTTAATAATTACGCTTTATTATGTTGTTATTTACAAGTTTAAATCAATAATAACACATCAAACCTTTAAAAAGTGTCAACTAGCTTTCAGCTTGGTCCTTTTTACTTAAAATTTTTTACGGTTCTAAAGCCGGATAATGAATAAGGAAATCGTGCGACCACAGGGCACCGTAGATAATTTGATACTATCTTCATCATATAATAGGAATTTTTAGGAAAAGGGCAAAACTACAATATGCAAACAATAACGTTACAATAACGTTAACATCTTTTTTTTCTTTTGAATTTTACTCACAAAACTTTAAATTTTCTTTTATCCTATTTAGTCTAAACCGGTATTTCAAATCGATCACCCTGAAACAAGTTTCGGCCCATTCAGCAAATTTCCACATATACTCATAAACATGAAGTGAAAATCTACGTGAGTTTAGTATGATCGTTACAGAATTGGCTGAGTTGAGGGTCAACCAATCATCGAGGCCATTGATTTCTTACTGTAGAAGCTGTTATTCTCTGATTTCAAGATTCTAAGAGGAGTTCATGTATTACAGTTGATCAAAAGGAGAATGTTATGCTATGCGTGACACGAGATTATAACCCATTCCAACACGATAAAATTTAGACCAGTCCAAATTCAAAGAAGTAGCAGACAATAATTGTAAGTTGATGAAATCTTTAAAATCCTGGTCTTTTTGGACAGAAAACATTGTGGATAATGAAGAAATTGCTTGTAACAAGCAATTTTTTCATTTTCCACAATGTCTTCCAAAGCTTTCATAATGAGGGTCATATAAAAGCGTCACTGTCTGGGAATGGGTTATAAGACAATGCTAGTTTTTTATTTCTGTATGAGGATTTATGTTTTTGTGCGTTGTTCACGCACATATGTACACGAATAAGAATGCTGGTTTAAGTTTAAAGGAGGGAGGCTTACTCAGAAAATGAATTTGAACCCAATTCCACATTTATGACCCTTTCAGCACATTCCAACTTCTCAGTACTTTCAGTCTTTTGATTTTTCATGCAGACATCAAAGACACAGTTGAGCTTTAAGAAACGTTCTTCTCTAGTTGTTTCACAATGGAATCTTGTTTCTCATCCATCAAACTGTTGAATATCTAGATATTTGCTGCCTCCAGTTATAATATAAATATGTGAAGAAAATACACCAAGCTCTGAAAAGCTCAAGAATTTGGGTTTTAATGTTTATACCTGTGTTCTGCTGCCTGTTTTACACCCTTCACTTTTTATATGTGCTGCGGGTTTAACTCACACAGTTGTCCCATTCCCAATGAATTCCACATTTTTACGCCTATAAAGAATGAAGCATTGGAAAACAGAGTTGAAAATTAAGAAAACGCCTGTTACAAGCAATTTCTTCATTATCAACAATATTTTCTACCCCTAAAAACAAGTATTTTTCAAAATTTCATCACCTTGAAATTGTTATCTTCACTGTCTTTGAATTTGGACTAGTCTAAAATCTGTTGTCAGGCAATGGTTTACATGAAAGATATTACATATAAATGGCCCAGTTAACCCATTACCACACAAGAAAATTTTAGACTGGTCCAAATTGAAAGAAGTTGCAGTCAACAATTTTTTGTTCATAGAACTCTAAATATGTTGATCTTTTTTGGTAGAAAAACAAATGGATAATAAAGAAATTGCTTGTAACAAGCAATTTCTTCATTTACCACAATGTTTTCTTTAATTCTTATTTTAGGGTTCCCAAAAGCAACACTGTGTGGGAATGGGTAGACTAGTTTGCTTGTAGAAGAAATCCTCCAAGTTTGATTGCTACACAGGCTGCATACTTTTCTCTCTCTGTACTATGAGCCATTGATCACAACATTCATCTGCTGCAGTTGCTGGATAATGAAAACTCAAAAAGAATATTCAAATTGAAAAACTGAACTATCTTTCCCAAGGATAGCAAGTATAGGTTTTCAAACAGTCAACACATAATTTGAGACTTAATTTTAGTTCCTCTAGAGACATAACAAAATGCCAAAGAGTTTGAACAAACACAGGTGGCAACACATTTATGGCAATAAGCTAGGTTTATATGAAAAGAGAAGGGCTAAAAAATGAAAAGTGTAAGAGAGTTGCGAGTAAAGTCTGAAAAGTTCTATTGTTCTCAATTATTCAAGACTTTTTCTTCATGACTTCAAATAGTTAATTCATTACAAGACAGCACAATTTTAGACAGGTCTAAATTGAAAAATCTGCAGATGACAATTTCAAAATGATGGAATTTTATATTATTTTGTCATTTTGGACAGAAAACATTGTGTATACAAGCCATTTCTTCTTTGGATGCTTAAAAAGGAGGTATTGTGTGGGAATGGGTAAGATTGCAATACAATGTGTTAGAGAGTAATATTTCCATGACTAGGTACAAATCCTAGAACATAGCAGGATAATAGATCTTTAAGTCTGTTATCAATGTCAATCTATAAAATACTGATGTTTGCAATTACATTTCAATTCTACATACATGGAATATGCAGTGATGCTGACAAAAAAATTCAAAGGACCGAATGTCCCGAGAGTGGTTTTGCTGGCTTATCAGTAACCATGCTCAATAATGCCAGCATGTATTATCAAGATTAGTAATTAAATCGTACACCTGGAGGTTCGATAAGGATGTAGTGGTAGTACTGGTGTGAGATCTACCAGCAATCCATTGTTAGGAGCTCCAGCCGCCCCGATATAACTGAAAAACTACTAAAAGTTGCATTAAACCCCATTCAATCAATCATGACCCTATTACTGTTAACCAAAGTTGCTATTTGATTTAATTACAATGGTTTTTTTATATAATTTCATCAGTGCATGAAAATTTGTGGTTTTGTGGTAAAAGGTTAAATGATAAAAGGTAAAGAAATCTAAGCTAACATTCAATTTTTATTAGCGTTGAGCATATAATTATTACAATTGAAGTACTACATGTCTGTTTCAAAGATATAGTCCAATTTGAGAGGTAAAAGGGTGATTTATTCAGTGGGGTAAAATAGGCCCTTGAATCGCCACTATAACAGGGTTGTAACTTGTAATATATACTGTGTATATGGGTGTAAATTTGCTCAGCCCTGCCAGATCAAAACTAACAGACAGGATTTGGAGTTTGTTTACATGTATTCGCTACCTCATCTAACCACTCAGCACTGACCTAGATTCTATCTTGAAACGCGAGCAAATTATTTCTCTCATTTAGACAATTCATTAGACAATTTAATGAGACAAGAGACAAGTGTGTTAAAGGCAGTTTCAATGTTTCCATCCTCCAAAGTTGAAAAATAGCTGGAATCTAATGAACATTAAATTATCATCTGCAACTCTTTCAATTTGGAGCAGTCTCAAATTTTGCCGTGTGATAATGGATTAACAGTCTTCAATTCATGCCTAATATGATTTACAGTATTTGAGATAGGCCGAAGGATAAAGAGTTTTGGCCTAGACAAAGTTCAATAACCATACATGAGCACATCCTGATACTATCAAGGGTTGAGTCCCTTTAATATTTTCTAAAAACCAGCTCTCTGAGAGTAGAATCTGAGGCTCTCAATATTTGTAATATTTGGAACTACTTTCTTTGTTTCACTGGTTTTGAAGACTGGGTTCTTGAATCCCATAATGCCGAAGCAGTCAATAAATTTGGATACTGAACCCTATCAAGTCCATACAAAAAGTATCTTGCCTCCTGCAATTGAGAAATCATTGCTTTCAAGCAGAGTCAAACAATTAAATAATTCATTTTGACCGGAAGTAATTTTTGAACTGGCATTGACCCCCATTTATTTAGAGCATTTTTGTTAGTTTGGTGACTTATATGTCTTATTCAAGCTGTATTTACAACGTTTAGGTCACCAACAAACTATTTTACTTTTTTGCAACATGGTTCTGGCTATAAATTTTGCAAAATAACACTGTTTAATTTCGAAGTGGAACATCCTTTAAAAGACAATCGGCAGGGCCAGCTGTCCATCATTTTAACACCTTACTAACCTTGCAAAAATATTTAGTTAGTTGCTTTGGTCTTTATGCAAGCCTTTTTAAAGTCGGACAGGTATTAACCCTTATCATTCTGAATATAATATTCTAGAAAAATTGTTTTAAGTCAAAGGACTGAAAGAACAGAAAGCACTGGTTGATAATTATCCAGAAAATCAATGGTATAAAAAATGCTGGTTTTAAAAGGACTGCAGGAGGTCTACACAAAGATCAGGCTGCACAGCAAGATCTTTTTCTAGACCTCATACCAAAACAGGAATATTCCAGGTTCAGCATGACAAGGGTTAATAAGAGGATCATACCTTTGCAATTGAATCAAGTGTATCATCTCATAACCATAATCAAATTACAGCCAATTTGTTGCCCATACCCAATTGATTTGTCATCTTATGAAACAGCTTTGAACTCATTCAAGTGTTCCTCATGTAACCTTACCAACATAAACAGAAATCCTAGAAAAAAAGTCATGAGGAAGTCTAGTCACCAGGTTGACCCCATAATTAATAGCCATTTTGATAAAAATAATTTAACCCTTGTCATGCTGATCCCGGAATATTCCGGTTTTGGCAGGAGAAGTAGACTAAGATCAGACTGCACTTATGTGCAGGCTGATCTTAGTCTTCACCTCCTGCTTGTACTTTTCCTGCCAGAGTTGTTTATGAAGTTGATTTCTTAAAGAAATATTGATTTTTGAACAAGTTCTATCAGTGCTTTCAGTACTTTGATTTGACAGCTTTCAATAAGGTGATTTATACAGCATGACAAGGGTTAATGGGACTAAATATAGAAAGGCTAACTTTAAATTCCCTTAAGATATTGATGAGAGGAACGTATGCATTAAATGAGAAACAAATCCATCGAGAAATAAGTCCAAGGTTTTCCCTCGACTTTCAAAACAGGGGGTCACTTTGCCACATTATGACCCCTATCAAATAAGATAAAGAAGGATGTCTAGCTATTTTGGGGGTCATTTCTGAAAAATTGGGGTCCAAATTCAAAGAAGGAGAGGGTCAGGGAAAACCCTGAATAACTATGGGTAAAAATCTGAAGGGATAGAATGACAGACAGACAGAGTGGGCTAGTACTGTAAGTTGGTTATGTCCTTATTAAGTGAAAAGCTTCCTGGTGGTTGTTTGTCACTCTCAAGAACATTTAGTAGGAGAAATACAGTATTCAAATTTCAATCATCAACAATGAAATAATATCTGGACAATGATATTACACCATCATTTTGTTCATAATTGACCAAACAAGAAGCATTACTCACTTTTTACATGTAAATTATATCCTTCATTGTATTATACAGAAAATGTTCTATTTCTTAACATGATTGAAACCATAGTAACCCTTTTTAAACACAAGCCAAGTAACTAGCTGGTGCTAATTACTTTTCCCCACAAAACAATGAGAGGAGTGAGAATACTTCCATACCTTCCCCACAAAAAATCTGGACATCATTCTGAAATACTTAGCCTATCACAAGGTCTTCAAATACATTCTTTCAAATCAGGTTCAATCTTTTCAAGCTAGAAAATTCCACTAATGTATTGTTTTCAAGTTCTTACACCTAACAGCTTTACATAATCCTTTCATTTTTTGATGTATGAAAAAACGTCTCTTTATTGTACAGTCACATTGACAGACCCGTCTATTTTAACTGTAATCTAGGCTTTCAAAATTTCAAGAAGACAATCTACTTTACTAACTATAGATCTAGTTAGGCCTTTATCACTCAACCCCCCATTTTCACATGTCAAAGAAATATAGCTATGGAAAACATTGTGTGATAAGAACAAATTGCTTGTTACAAGCATTTTGTTCTTTTCTCACAATTTTGTCTACCTCATATGCCCCTTATTTTTCAATTTAGACCAACTTTGTTTTGTTGCTATTTTCCAACGGGTAGAAATTTAACAAACAATTATAATTTTACATATTCTGGTTATAATATAGAAATTGTTCCTAAATTCAATTATCTAGGCCTCGTATTTAGCAGTAAAGGAGCCTTTTTTGGCGCTCTTAAAACTTTATCAGGAAAAGCAACAGGTTCAATGAGCCAACTACTGTACATTACCAAGAACAAGGACAAACCTTTAAACATAATGCTTGATCTATTTGACTCATTTGTCGCATCTATTCTATATTACGCTAGCAAAGTCTTGGGTTTTATGACCATTTAGCTCATAGAACATATACATAGAAATTTTTTTAAAGAGATTATTAAATGTCAAACAATCAACTTGCAATTCGGCGATTTTTGGTGAACTAAGAAGGTATCCACTCCATATAAACATAAAAACCAGAGTCATTAAGTATTGTATTAAACTTTTTTCAGAAAATACTCAAATTGTATACTAAGGACAGTTTTAAATGAAATTAGTAACATAAACAAACCAAATCTTTGGACCTGTAAAGTAAGGGACTTACTACAGAGAACTGGATTTTATGATGTATGGTTATTCCCTGAATCTGTTTGCCTAAAAAGTTTTTTACTGATTTTCGTAGTAGATTAATAGATATTCATATCTGCGAGTGGTTTCAGGATATAGGTAATTGGTCATCTTTATTGATTTTTATTTCCTGGTAGATTGTCCATTTTATAAAGAATTAAGACAAGTTTATTTTAGCAAACCGAATATGTTTAAATTAATAGATTTGTTGAATTCAGATAACATCAAAATTCTTAACAGTATTGGAATTTTCTACACAAAAGCAATGCACAAAAGAAAAACCAAGTTAAATTTCTAATTAGTAATAAACATTTGATTACCTAAGCCTTGTTTAACCTATCCATTCTAACTACTCTATTACGACTCTTTTTACTTCATTATTTCCGCAATCGACATCTTTTATATGTCATTGTTTTTTTTGTCTACTCGTACATGTTTTTTCAATCATTATGTATGTACATGTTTTGTTTTGACAATGAACCGTATGTGTTCAAGTCAAATTATTGAATAAAGAATCTGTTCTGTTCTGTTGTGTGCAGGCTCTTTGAATTAGGACCAGTCTAAAAGTTTCTTGTTTGGGTATGGGTTAACACACTAATAAACAACACACTAATAAGGATTATACCGTTTTTCAGTTTCAAGTTTCTTCTCAAAATTGATTTGTATTTTATCAAAGCAGACAGCTAAACATCAAAGGATTTAACCCATTACTGCACAATCCCATTTTTGATGCCCTGCAGCAATATGGTTGTGAGAAATTTTGTGGAAAAAGGAGAGAGCGCGTTTGATTAGCAATTTCTCCTATCCTCACAATGTTTTCTACCCTATTTTGCAATTACTTCCAAAATTTAGAGCACTTAGAAATGCCATCTGCTACTTCTTTCGATTTCAACCAATCTAAAATTTTGTTGTCTGGTAATGGGTAAGAGACATATTTTATTAACTTAAGCTCTACCCAAAAATGAAACGCTCCATGATAATATTATGCACTAATTCAACGACTAGAAACTTTTTTAGGGAAAACAAATCATGCCTGCAGATTATTTGACCTAATGAGCTGAGCTTGATCTCAGTACTATCTGAAAATTTATTTGGAATAGCACATCTATTCATGATGGAGAACAGTTGTATCAGCTTATTTAAAAACCCATCCAGGATTGTATTAGATCATTATGCTTAGGACAAGCAAATTTGAACATTTGACCTATAGCCACAACCTTGACTTTGGAGCTATCGAAAAATTTGTTCGAAGTGGTACATCTTATCATCTTAGGGAATAAGTTATTCTGTTACCATCCATGTAGAAGATAAGTTCTGGACAAATCGGACATACTGATGCACTAATGCATTTACACAAATACACAGATTTGTCACAGTTACAACTATGTCTTCCTGACACTGAAAGTGGGCTTGACAAAAAATGGCAATGGCCTGGATATGCATAAACACAGATGAACAGATACTAATAAAAGAGCAAAATATATACATTTGCGTTGTATAGCAAAATAGACAATAGGGTGGAATATATATAAGATGGTTAAGTATTATATTACAGTAGGAATATAGTCAAATAGATATGTATACTGGTACATTTGGTAAGAAGAGAAACTGTATTGTAGCATATTACATGTGCTAATCATTGATTGGTTGTTGAAATATCATAGAAACATCTTATTGCATAGTGGTACTTGTGATATTTTAGTAGCCTATCAATAACTGTTTGTAAAACTCCCTACCATTTTTTGCAAAGCCTTTGAAAAACCTTGTGGAAAATGTGTGATAAGCAATTTCTTCACTATCCATGTTTTCTGACCCCACAAGAAAAAGATTTTTAAAATTTCATCAACTAAGAATAGTCATCTGCAATTTCTTTGATTTTTAATTAGTCTAAAACTCCTATGTTTGGTAATGGTCATGTCCAAGGTGCTGAATATCTGCACTTCACAAACGTGTGAAATTGTTGGAAGGCTCAAATAAGTTTTGATACAGGTTTAAAACACAATACTATAGCTATGTGGTACAAATGCAGTAGGTTACATCTTGCACCTGATTTTCAGGATTTAGAGTGGCCTAGCACAAAATTAGATGCCAACCCATTCCCACATTAGAAAATTTTAGACTGGTCCAATTTGAAAGAAGATGTAATTCTAAAATTCTTTGTCTTTTGGGGTAGAAAATATTGTTGACATTATAAGAAATTGATTCAAGCAATGTCTTGCATGTCAACAATGTTTTCTATAGCTTATTCCTTGATGGGTTTAAAAAGGATGGATTTTTTGGGAATGGATTAACTATTTGAATTCAGATCAAACAGGGTAGAAATAGCAGGCCTGTAGAAAAATTCCTTTAACCCTTTCCTATTCAAACCCGGGAATTTACATTCTTGAGATTTTATACATGAGAAAACATTGTGGAAAATAAGAAATTGCTTGTAACAAGCAATTTCATCTTTTCCCACAATATTATCTACCTTATAGCATAGTTTAATTTCCAATTGCATTAAACTTTCATTGTCGTCTGCAATGTCTTTCACTTTGGAACAGTCTAAAATTTAAAAAAAAAAACGGAAAGGGTTAAAACAGAACATTACAAATTAGTATATGAAGATTCTTTTTCACTGCAACCAGACTTACCATCAGCATACACCAAGGTCATATTCTAGAAATGGTTATAATACATTATTATATAACTTCTGCCTCAATTTTACCTCACTTTCAAAGATTGTCTATTGACATTTAGAGAATTTACCCATTCCTGGACACTTGATATGCCCCTCAAGAAAATCAATAGGGAAAACATTGTGTGAAACAAGAGGCCCATGAGGGCCTGAGACGCTCTAATGGTTTTCAAGTTTTTCGTTAAAGTAATCTGATATTTAAGGAAGTTAATTGCTTAAAGAGGAATGCATAAATTGAAAATAAACAATTGGACTTTACCCCCATTATTATTTTGAGCAATAAGCCTTAAGGCTCCTTTTCCCAAGTTTCATGACGGATCCACTCCATTTTCAAAAGAAAGTTTCCTTAGGACTCTAAAATCATCCTGTGAAATTTTCAACAGAATCCAATGATAATTGTGGACTTTGTCACATAAACAGTATTGTTTTGAGTGAAATTTTAAAGACAATCTGATAATAATTGTGAACTTCATCACATAAACAAGAATGTTTTGAATAATAATCTGTAAGGCACATTTTCCTGTGTTTCCAATGCCACAATTATTCCTTGCATCTTTGAAGAAAATCCCATAAAAACTGTGGACTGTATAGTGTTAAGGAAGATATTTCAATCAAGTTCTCATAAAGCACCTATTCCCATGATACTTTATCATTGGCTTAATCATTCTGTGAAAGTTTAAGTGAATCTGATTAAATATGGGAACTTCATTATGTTAACTAGAATAATTTTCAAAAAATTTCATATGGCCCCTTTTCACATTATACTTGACAGATTGTACCCAATTCTGCACTGAACCATTCACATTGTACAATTATACAGTGAAATTTTGAAGTGAATCCAGTGAAATCCAGGGACATCATAGTGTTAACTAGAATATTTAAGAAAGTTTTTCATAATGCCCCTATTCATAATTGCCGTATCAGATCAACTGTCAAAATCAACAATTTTAATGATGGTACAATCGATCCGTGTAACCTACGGAATTCATGGTGTTAATGAGGATTTTAGAGTAAAATTTTCATAGGGCCCCTCATCCCATGACACTTTACAGAACAAACCAAATTTCAAAAGGAACAATTCTAATGAAGATATCATTATGTATAAGTTTAAAGAGAATCAATGAAAACAGTGGACTGAATTGTGTCAAGAATTTTTCGTAATAAATTTTCATAAGCCCTCTTTTCCCATGAAACTTTACAAATCATAACCAATTTACAAAGGAACAATCCTAATGATAGATAGTTTGAAGAAAATGATAAAGACTTAAAACTTTATTGTGATAATGACATTTTTGCAATTAAATTTTCATAAGGCCCCTTTTCTTGTGTCACTTAACAGATCAGATCCAATTTACAAAGGAGCAATCCAAATAATGGTACAATCATTCTATTAAATTTTGAAGAGAATCTGATAAAGACTGAGGATATTCTTGAGTTAATGAGGATTTGATAATATTTTTTCATACAGCCCCTTTTCCTGTGATACTAGACAGATCAGGCCTAATTTAGAAAGAAACTAGAACTGTCGCCTGTAAGGGCTGACAAATACCCCCCACTGGCGCCTCTTTTTAAATGAGGCCAAATTGTAACCATTGAAATGTTGGCCATTCATGACTTTTTGAAGTGGACAATTTTTTTTACAAATTTTAAGTCAATGAGGGGCAATGACTGTGTAAAAAAAAAGGATTTTGTTCAACATTGAAGATGGAAATTATGGATTCGTGCAACCAGATGATGCTTCATACCAAATATGAAAGCTGAAAGCCTTATGGTTTTGGAGAAGAAGAATTTTTGAATTGTCACTATATAAGCCTATATAAAACTTGTGACTCCCGGGGATAGGCCAATTTTGACCTGGGGGCCATAATTTGAACAATCTTGGTAAAAGTCCATAGGATGATGCTACATACAAAATATTACAGCTGTGGGCACTTTTGTTTCGGAGATGAAAATGTTTAGAATTTTTCACTATATGAGCCTATGTTCAAACTTGTGACCCCGTGGGCCTAATTTGAATATTCTGTGTAGAGGTCCACTAGATGATGCCACATACCAAATATCAAAGTTCTTGGCCTTTCTGTTTCATCAAAATAATATATCAAAGTTTTCACTATATATACCTATGTATAATTTGTGCCCCCTGGGGACGGGACAATTTTGACCCTGGGGCAATAATTTGAACAATCTTGATAGAGGTCCACTAGATGATGCTACATACCAAATATCAAAGCTGTAGGCCTTATGGTTTCAGAGTAGATTTTTAAAGATTTACTGAAATTCGCCTTTTTTGTTGTCATGGCAACCAGAGTTCTGCATCGAATTAAATTCTTTGAAAAACTTTATAAGAGCTTGAACAAAGGAACATTCCTGCTGAATTTGATCAATATCTGTCCAGTAGTTTTAGCTGCAGAGAGGACACCATTTTATATATTCTATGTAGGATAAAAATTCAATGGGGCAAAAACCCTGAAACAGTTGATTAATCATTATTTGCAGGTGCACATGTTCCCATTGCAAAGAAGATTTCTGTAAAATTGGTCTGGAAATGTGGGAGGAGATGAGGACACAAAATTATGTCCACAGATGGGTGGATAGACGGACAGATGGAAAGCCTGATTCCAGTAACCCCCCTCTAACTTTGTTGTGGGGGATATAATAATCCTAATGATGGTACAAACATGCTGTGAAAGGTTGAACAGAATCCGATGAAAACTGTGGACTTAATTGTGGTACAAGGTTTTTTAGATTCCAATTTCATAAGGCTCCTTTTCCTGTGATACTTGACAGATCAGGTCTAATGTCAACATCAACAATTGTAATTATTGTACAATCATTATGTGAAAAGTTTAAGAAATCCAATGAAAGCTCTGGACTTGGTAACAAGGATTTCTACATGAAATTTTCATAAGGCCCCATTTCCCTTGTTTCTTGACAGTTCAAACCCCAATCCGAAAAGAATCACCTACCAATCATTCTATTAAAACTTCAACAAAATCTGTGGGCTTCAGAGTTCTGCCAAGGGTCAAAGCTGTAGGCCTTATGGTTTCAGAGTAGATTTTTGAAGATTTACTGAAATTTGCCTTTTTTGTTGTCATGGCAACCAGAGTTCTGCATCAAATTAAATTCTTTGAAAAACTTTATAAGAGCTTGAACAAAGGAACATTCCTGCTGAGTTTGATCAATATCTGTCCAGTAGTTTTAGCTGCAGAGAGGACACCATTTTATATATTCTATGTAGGATAAAAATTCAATGGGGCAAAAACCATTTCCCATGTTTCTTGACAGTTCAAACCCCAATCCGAAAAGAATCACCTACCAATCATTCTATTAAAACTTCAACAAAATCTGTGGGCTTCAGAGTTCTGCCAATTCCCCAATCCGAAAAGAATCACCTACCAGTCATTCTATTAAAACTTCAACAAAATCTGTGGGCTTCAGAGTTCTGCCAAGGGTCAAAGCTGTAGGCCTTATGGTTTCAGAGTAGATTTTTAAAGATTTACTGAAATTTGCCTTTTTTGTTGTCATGGCAACCAGAGTTCTGCATCGAATTAAATTCTTTGAAAAACTTTATAAGAGCTTGAACAAAGGAACATTCCTTCTGAGTTTGATCAATATCTGTCCAGTAGTTTTAGCTGAAGAGAGGACACCATTTTATATATTCTATGTAGGATAAAAATTCAATGGGGCAAAAACCATTTACCTTGTTTCTTGACAGTTCAAACCCCAATCCGAAAAGAATCACCTACCAATCATTCTATTAAAACTTCAACAAAACCTGTGGGCTTCAGAGTTCTGCCAAGGGTCAAAGCTGTAGGCCTTATGGTTTCAGAGTAGATTTTTAAAGATTTACTGAAATTTGCCTTTTTGTTGTCATGGCAACCAGAGTTCTGCATCGAATTAAATTCTTTGAAAAAATTTATAAGAGCTTAAACAAAGGAACATTCCTGCTGAGTTTAATCAATATCTGTCCAGTAGTTTTAGCTTTAACTCTAGTATGTAGTATAAACTTAACATTTCAGAATTGGCATTCCAAAACCCCAATCTGAAAAGAATCACCTACCAATCATTCTATTAAAACTTCAACAAAATCTGCGGGCTTCAGAGTTCTGCCAAGGGCGCGCCATTGCGGGATCGGCGCAGAAAAATTACAGATGGCACCTAAAAAATATGTCGGGGGGGGGGGGGGACGACCGGTCATATCAGCCAATGAGTAGTGTTATAACAAAAATAACAAATTTAAGTTTGACGTAACGAAATATTCCTTCTGCATCATAAACTCGCTGTTTTGTGTCGCTGCGATGGCAGAAAAAAGAAAACAAAAACAATCTTAAGTTTTTTTAGCCAAAGAGAGCACGAACTGGCGCCGATGATCAACCAAACGAACCTGGGACTTCAAAATTGGCCAAATCTCAATCAGAATTCGGTACTCAACATCTAAATCGAGCTACGAAAAACAGTTCAATAAATTGATGGCTCTTGGACTTTTTGTGGCTATCTTATTATTCAAGTAAAAACTCAATGACTTGTTCTCTTTGTATTAAGCACAAGAAAAATAATTCATTAACAGCTCAAAACTGTATCTTTAATTCAATATATTGTTTACTTTTAAATGAAAAGAAAGCCCTTGAGATTTCTTCTCATTGATTCACATCATATATCCGACCTCAAAATATAGTGGCCCAATGTTTTGGAAAAGTGGCCCCATATTCTTGGCTTAGATGGGCCAGTGGCCCCCTAAGGTCAAAAGCTTGGCAGAACTCTGGGGCTTCATTGCATTAATAGGGGTTATTCATCAAATTTTCATACAGCCCCTTTTCTCGTGTTACTTGAACGGTTTGAACCAATTCAAAAGGTAACGATACTTACAAAAGTATAATCCTTCCGTTTGAGTATGAAGACAACCCAATGAAATTTGTGGTCTTTAATTCTAATTTTTAATTTAATTTTCATTAGGCCCCTTTTCCTGTGTTTTTCGACGGATCAGACCAAATTCTGAATAGAATGATCCTTATGATGGTACAATCATTCTGTGAAGGTTTGAAGTGAATTAAAATTATGGTAATGTCACACAGTGCTGCTTTTAATGCATGGACGAAAACTAATTATTACAACATTGTGGGAAAGTAAGAAATTGCATGTAATAAGATTTTTTCCTATCCTCACAATGTTCTCCACCACAATGCACTTTGATTGACAAATCCCTTGATCTAATGATGCTTTACTGATGGGTCAGTGCAAAACAGTTGTAACTGTGTAAAAACATTATTGACAGTTTCAACTATTTTGCACTGACCAATCAAAATATATCTTAAGTTTTGAATGAAGCTTTTACTAGCACTAGCTGTGTCTGATCTGTAGTGGGGGGTCGTTTTCCTACTATTGTCTCATTTTGATTGAATTTCCCCACCAAAATGAAATAATCTGGCTACTTAGGGGCTACTTAGGGGGTCTCTAAATCTGCCACTGATTAAAAGGTATAGATAAAATGTTTTATCCCATTTCCACACAATCCTACGTTTTGAAACCCTGAAGAAAAAAACTGATGAAAACATTGTGAGAAATTGTCGAAACCAGTCCTAAATTTTTACAATGGGTTAATCCATTATTCCCACTCAGTGACACTTTTAGACACCCCCAAGGTAAATAGCTTTTGAAAACATTGTTGAAAATGAAGACATTGTTTGTCTTAAGCAATGTCTTTATTTTCCACAAAGTTTTCTACCAAAAAAGTTGAAAAAATCTAAGTTTTCATAAACTTTAAATTGTTGTCTGCAACTCCTTTGAATTTGGACCAGTCTAAAATTTTGCTGTGTGGTAATGGGTTAAGTAACATCCAGGTCTTTGGTTATTTATCAGGATATCTCCAAAACATTATTTCTTGTAATTTCTCTATTTTATGAAGTAATTCTACATACCGAGCTGCTTATTCCGTGTGAAGCTGTAATGAGAAAATAGAATATGACATAGTACAATCGATCAAATACAAATTTCAAATTGAATTTAAGCCGTTTGTCCAATCCTTCTTTTCACATGCATAAGGGAAAGGTGTAACACACCCGAGAATTTTTTTAGAAAAGTGAATTTCTTCACGGAATCTGTTTATTCTGTTTAAGAAAATCTCTTACATATGTTAGACATTAACCCTTTACTATTAACAGTTTTTTTTTCAAATTTTAGATTTGTCTAAAATCAAAGTTGTAGCAGATGACAATATAGACAAAGTGTAACTCAAAAAGAAATCAACCTATAAAATAGAAAATATTGTGGGCAAAGAAGACATTGCTTGTCAAGCAATTTCTTCTTTTTCCACAATATTTTCTCAAGTATAATATCACAGGGTCTTAAAAAAACAAGGATTGTACAAGAAAGGGTTAAACACCTTACCTTTCAAATGAGATCAAAAAGATGAAGGCATGCTAGGAAATGATCAATTAATTGAGAATACATTTATAAATTCTTGTAAAGCATTACACTTGGTTAAGCTCCAAAACCCATTATTTTGTAACTACATCTTTAATTTCAAATTTAATCCAACTTTTCCTGGCACTGCCTGCAGGGATCAATATAACTGTGTGCTGACATATAACAAGTAATACAGAACTTCATTTAATGAACAGACATATGTTATTTGGTTTAAAAAAAAAAACAAGAGGCCCATGAGGGCCTGAGACGCTTTACTGGTTATCAAGTTTTCCGTTAAAGAAATCTGATATTTAAGGAAGTTAATTGCTCAAAGAAGAATGCATAAAGAAAAAAAAAAGGGCTTTATCCCCTTTATCATTTTAAGCAACAATCCTCAAGGCCCCTTTTCCCATGTTTTATGACGGATCCACTCCATTTCCAAAAGAAAGTTACCTTATGACCCTACAATCATTCTGTGAATATTTCATCAGAATCTGACAATAATTGTGGACTTTATCACATAAACAGGGTTGTTTTGAAGGAAAATCAATAAGGCCCCTTTTCCTGTGTTTTCTGATGGATCAATTTCATTCCAAAAGGAACTTTCCTTACAACCCGACAATTGTCCTGTGAAATTTAAAAGACAATTTGATAATGATTGTGATCTTCATCACATACACAAGAATGTTTTGAATGATTATCTGTAAGGCCCCTTTTCCTGTGTTTCGAATGCCACAATTATTCCATGCATCTTTGAAGAGAATACAATAAAACTGTTGACTTTATTGTGTTAACAAAGATATCAAATTCAAGTTCTCATAAGGCCCCTTTTCCCATGATATTTGACTGTTGGTTTTATCATTCTGTGAAAGTTAAAAGTGAATCTGATGAAATATTGGGAATTCATTATGTTTACTAGAATATTTAAAAAAAAATCATATGGCCCCTTTTTACATGATACTTGATGGATTGTACCCAGTTCTGAAAAGAACCATTTAACCCTTTCCTGTTTCTCGAAATTTTAGACTGGTCCAAGTTGAAAGAAGTTGCAGACGACAAATAAAAGTGAATGTAATTTGAAAAGCAACGACCCAAAGGGTAGAAAATATTGTTGGAAAAGAAGAAATTGCTTGTAACGAACAATTTCTTCTTTTCCCACAATATTTTCTTAAGTATAAATAGGACGTAAAAACAAGTGATTGTGGGAAAGGGTTAAGTATTTGTACAATCATTCTGTGAAATTTTGAAGTGAATCCGGTGAAATCAAGGGACATCATTGTGTTAACCAGAATATTTAAGAGAGTTTTTCATAAGGCCCCTTTATATGTGACACTTGCCATAGATCCACTGCCAAAATCAACAATTGGAATGATGGTATAATCAATCTGTTTAATCTGTGGAATTTATTGTGTTAATGAGTTTATAGTGAAAACTTCAGAAGGCCCCTTTTCTCATGATACTTTCCAGAACAAACCAAATTTCAAAAGGAACAATTCTAATAAAGGTAGAATCATTCTTTAAAAGTGAAAGAGAATCAATGAAAACAGTGGACTGAATTGTGTCAAGAATTTTTGTAACAAATTTTTCATAAGGCCCCTTTTTCCGTGAAGAAAATGATAAAGACTGACGACTTTATTGTAATAATGGTGTTTTGTAATAAAATTTTTATAAGGTCCCTTTTCTTGTGTCACTTAACCAATCAGACCTAGTTTACAAAGGAACAATCCAAATGAGGGTACAATCATTCTATTAAAGTTTGAAGAGATTCTGATAAAGACTGAGGGCATTGTTGTGTTTATGAGGATTTGGTAATAATTTTTCATACAGCCCCTTTTCCTATGATACCAGACAGATCAGGCCCAATTTGGAAAGAAACAATCCTTATGATGGTACAAACATTCTGTGAAAGTTTGAACAGAATCTGATGAAAACTGCAGACTTTATCTTGGTGTAAAATTTTTAAGATAAAATTTTCATAAGGCTCTTTTTCCTGTGATACTTGGAGGATCAGGTCTCATGTCAGCATCAACAATCGTGATTATTGTACACTGATTCTGTGAAGGTTTGAATAAAATCTAATGAAAGCTCTGGACTTGGTTACAAGGATTATAGATAAAATTCTCAAAAGGCCCCTTTTCCCATGATACTAGACAGATCACGCCTAATTTGATAAGAAAGAATCCTCATGATGGAATAATCATTCTGTGAAAGTTTTAACAGAATCTGATGAAAACTGTTGTCTTTATTGTGGTACAATGATTGTAAAATTAAATTTCATAATGCTCCTTTTCCTGTGATACTTGACGGATCAGGTCTAATGCAAACATCAACAATCATTATTATTGTACAATTATTCTGTGAATATTTGAAGACAATCCTATGAAAGCTCTGGACTTGGTAACAAGGATTTATAAATGAAATTTTCACAAGGCCCCTTTTCCTGTGTTTCTAGACAGTTCAAACCCTGTTATGAAAAGAATGATAGTTATGACCTTCCAATCATTCTGTGAAAGTTTCAACAAAATCTGATCAAAGCTGTGGGCTTCATTGTCTTAACAGGGTTTTAAAAAAAAATTGAATTTTCATATAGCCCCTTTTCCCATGTTACTTGATGGATCTGAACCAATTCCAAAGGGAACTCTTCTTACAAAAGTATAATTATTCTGTTTGAGTATAAAGACAACCCCATCTCATCTATGGACTAACAAGCATTAATTAAGATTTTTTTAATTGAATTTACCTAAGGCCCCTTTTCCTATGTTTCTCAATGGATCAGAACCAATTTGAAAGGAACAATCCTTATGATGGTACAATCATTATGTGAAAGTTAGAAGTCAATCAGGTGAAATCTAGGGCCATTATGTGTTAACTAAGATTTTTTTTATTAAATTTTCATAGGGCCCCTTTTCCCATGAAACTTGATGGATCAAACCTACTTCCGAAAGGAACAATCCATTTAATGTAATAATCATTCCGGGAATGTTTGAAGAGAATTTGTTGAAAACTATGGACTAGATTGTGTTTATTGGACTTTTTCAATCCAGTTTTTATCGGGCCCCTTTTTCCTGTGGTCCTTGACTGATCATACCAAATTTTGAAAGGAACAATTCTTATGATGGTACAATCATTCTGTGAAAGTTTGAAGTCAATCAGATGAAAACTGTGGACTCTAAAGTGTTAACAAAGATCTTTGAATTAAATCTTAATAAGGCCCCTTTTCCTATGTTTCTTGAGGAATCATATCCGATTCTGAAAGGAACAATCCTTATGATGGTACGATCATTCTGTGAAAGTTTGAAGAGACTCCGTTGAAAATTGTTGGCTCTAGATTATTAATGAGAATTTTTTATTAAAGTTTTTATAAGGCCCCTTTTTTTGTGTTTCTTGAAGGATCATACCAAATTTCAAAAGGAACAATCCTTATGATAGTACAATCATTCTGTGAAAGTTTGAAGGGAATCCGATAAAAACTGTTGACTCCGGAGTGTTAACAAGGGTTTCTTAAAAGATTTTTCGAATAATTTTCATAAGGCCCCTTTTCCCATGTTTCCTCATGGATCTGACCAAATTCCAAAAGGAACAATCCTTATGATAGTACAATCATTCTGTGAAAGTTTAAATACAATCTGATGAAAACTGTGGACTCTAGAGTGTTAACGAGGATTTTTTAATTAAAATTTCATAAGGCCCCCTTTCCCGTGTTTCTTGACAGATCAGACCCATTTTCGAAAGGAATGATCCTTATGATGGCACAATCATTCTGAGAAAGTTTGAAGAGAATCCAATGAAAACTGTGGACTCTATCATGTAAACGAGGATTTTTAATGGAATTTTTAATTGAATTTTCTTAAGGCCCCTTTTCCCATGTTTCTTAATGGATCATACCAAATTTTGAAAGGAACGATCCTTATGTTGGTACAATCATTCTGTGAAAGTTTAAATACAATCTGATGAAAACTGTGGACTCTAGAGTGTTAACGAGGATTTTTTAATTGAATTTTCATAAGGCCCCTTTTCTAGACGGATCATATCAAATTTCGAAAGGAACGATCATTATGATGGTACAATCATTCTGAGAAAGTTTGAAGAAAAATTGATGAGAACTGTGGACTCTATTGCCTAAACAAGGATTTTTACTGGAATTTTTATTAAATTTTCATAAGGCCCCTTTCCCCGTGTTTCCTGATGGATCTGACCAAATTTCAAAAGGAACGATCCTTATGTTTGTACAATCATTCTGTGAAAGTTTAAATACAATCTGATGAAAACTGTGGACTCTAGAGTGTTAACGAGGATTTTTTAATTAAATTTTCATAAGGTCCCTTTTCCTGTGTTTCTTGATGGATCATACCCATTTTCAAAAGGAACGATCCTTATGATGGAACAATCATTCTGTGAAAATTTGAAGAGAATCCGATGAAAACTGTGGACTCTATCGCGTAAAGGAGGATTTTTAATTGAATTTTTAATTAAATTTTCATTAGGCCCCTTTCCCCGTGTTTCTTGACGGATCATACCCATTTTCGAAAGGAACGATCCTTATGATGGTACAATTAATCTGTGAAAGTTTGAAGAGAATCAGATGAAAACTGTTGACTTTATCGTGTAAACCAGGATTTTTTAATTAAGACCTAATTAGGCCCCTTTTCCTGTGTTTCTTGACAGATCAGACTCAATTTCAAAAGGAACGATCCTTATGATAGTAAATCATTCTGTGAAAGTTTTAAGGGAATCTGATGAAAACTGTGGACTCTATCGCGTAAACAAGGAAAAGTTTAACTGACAGACGATGGCCGGACGGACGCCGGACAGGAAAAAGCCATCGCTACAGCTCTTCGGCCAGTAGAGCTAAAAAACAGAATCAGTTTTGCATGGGGTTGGTGTCTTTAAATCAAGGTTCTCCCCAGGCCATTATGGCGTATCGGCCCTGATACGCCTTCATTAATTAAGAGAGTTTGCCGATACGCCTTCAGATCGCCGATACGCTTAAATTTGGTCACCGATACGGCTTAATTTCCAGCAGAAGAAAGGGTCAAGCAAACCATTAAAATTGGTTGCAGAAGCGTGGACACGACAGGCTCTTTATCTATAGTGTTGTATACCACGTATTACATAACATCTCTATTGATAAGACCCTTACACTTTTGGTGATTATCGATTTTTTTTCTCGCGTTTTCCACTGGTACCCTGCTATCAGTCACCAAGCATGATAGGTACCAATATGTAAACAATGAATTCAAAATGGCGACCCGGTTCCGGAAAATTGTCACTTCGGCTGAGATTGGTCTAATTAAAAGTAAAAGATGTGGTTATTTGATGTGACAACTAACAAACTAAAGCCACAGTGGTTTAAAATTTAATTTTTTGAAGGAAAGATTGATTGGGTCAGTTTATTTATACATTGATCGCTGAAAACATACCCTTTTCGCGATCTTTTTTCCTTACAAGAATTTGCCAAAATAATAAAGACAGATTTGTATAGAAGCCATCCTAGTTATACTAAGCTCTTGTTTTCAACTCAGTTTAATAATTACACACATATATCTTCTGGAATAAGTCCATTTGCTTTTTATCCAACATGGAGGGCATTATCTCAAACATTCGTACCCTGGTTTGTTCAACCCATTTTTTTCAATAAATTTGTTTTAAAAGTTTGATGAAAAAAATTATTATACTTTTAGTAATCATCTAATAATATCTCATCCTCTCATGTTTTTTACCCCAAAAGAAATAATACCCCCATAAAAATCAAAGTGCTGAAAGCACTTCAAGAAAAGAATGCTTTAGACCATTTAGGGATTTCTTTTTATAAAAAGTAATGGTTTGATAATTATTTAGAATAAGGAAAAGATCATTCACGCTATAATATTTGGAAAACAAAATCCTCTTTTGAAAATCAAAGTGCTGAAATCACTTAAAGAAGAGAATAGTAAAGACGCTTCTTTAATAAATTTGATCAAGTTTCATGTTATAATTTGAGAAATAAGGTTAAGATTGGACACTGCTGATATATTATACATTTTTTATTAACTTATTGAAATCAAATAGCTGAAAGTACTGTAAGAAGAATAGTTATAGTGTCAGACAGTCGAAGGCTTCTGAATGGGCAAATAATGAGCATTTCAAATTTTAAACAGAGAATCTAATGGAGCTCTTTAAGATGCAAAATTTGAAAATGAAACCAGGTATTTCACACAGGTACCTTATAAATACATTTTTGAAATTACTGATAATTATTTCTATTTTTTTCTGATGAAGGGCATTTTTTGTCAATCCAACACTCCATGCTTTTTGAAAGAGTCCTCAAGGATATGATTTTTGGACAGACTTAATAAAATGGCCAAGCATGAAAAGCTAATCCTATCTAATAGACAAGCAAATGACACTTTTTTTTACTCATTCCTTTGAGACTTTTGGGTATATTCTTTCATTATCTTTCCTTTTCACATCCTTTTTATGGGACAATTTAGTGCCCTTTCCAACAAATAGGATAGAGAGTTGAAGTAAGCTGAATAATGTCACAATTGGTTGGTATCAAAATAAGCCTCAGAATAGATAAATCAACTTATAATAATTAAAATGTTGAAGAATATAATTCAAGAATAACTCTCAATAAAACAACAAGATGTCAATAATCAAGCTAAAAAGCACTTTTTAATGACCTTTATTATGTATAGTCATACCAAGATGTTAACAGACAACACACTGCGCATTTGCCACTACGCCTTCTAAAATTTCTGGGGAGAACCCTGTAAATTGAATATCAGCTAAGCCAGAATGGTTGTCTAAGGACAACTTGTGCCAAGGCCCGAAATTTAAACTGGCCTTGAACCTTATGAAACATGATTTGTTTGTTTGAATGGGGTTTATTGCCACTTTTTAAAATCACAAAAGCTGGAGCACCCAACAGTGGAATCCTGTTGTTTTTTTCCATACAAGCACTACGTCTACATCGTTTCTGAGCGTCCAGCCGTTCACCCCACTTAGGTGTAGGATTATACACCGATTGGCGGGAGACAAATATTGGAAAAAAATACGCCCTAGCCTGGGGTAGAACCCAACGCCCTACTAGCTTCATTTCCCATAATGTTTTCAAAAGCTTTCTGCCTTGGGGGCGTCAAAAAGTGTCATTGTGTGGGAATTGGTTAAATGTTGTTTCATTAATCTTGACCTATTACCCTCTCAATCAACAAAAAGTTGCTGACGACACATTTCAAAAGATGCTAAACAAAATAGGATAGAAAACATTATGAGACATGAAGAAATTGATTGCAATAAGGATTTTTTTCCTTTTTATTAAGTGATATCTTTACTTTAGGGTTTCTTTTTTATTTTTTCAGAGCACAAAAAGGAGGCATGTGTGGTAATTGGTTATCAATGCCGAATAATTGATTTATTAAACAATCCTCAATTCTTAACCCTTGTCACACTGAACCCTAAATATTCCTGCTTTGGCAGGAGGCATAGAAAAAGATCAGCCTGCACATTATGTGCAGTCTGATCTTAGTCTACATCACCTGCTTGTCCCTTTTAAACCACAATTTTTTCATATGACAAAATTTTCAAAAGAAAATTTAACTTCAATGGGTGCTTCCAGTGCTTTCAGCACTTTGATTTGAGGAAAATCTGTAGAGTATTTATAATTCAGCATGACAAGGGTTAAAAGCTGTGATCCTAGTGCAAGTCTTGACCCACTACAAGACAACAAAATTTTAGACCAAAATTGAAAGGAGTTGCAGACAACAATTCAAAGTTTATGTAATTTTAGATTTTTTCTTGTTTTCTAGAAAACTTTGTGGAAAATGAGGAAATAGCTTTCAGGTGTAAAAAAGCATCAACTGTGTTTGGGAATGGATAAAACTCCTTTATCCAGATATCTTTCATGGGAATCGTAAAGTACTTTTGTAGGCAGAGTATAATCTAGGTAAGGGAGTAAAAATTTTAATTTGATAAACAATCAAAAATTGAAACAAGCTGCTTGGAAAAAAGCTGCACATAAATTTCATTGACTTACTTAAGCTTTTACCCTGCTACGGTTCTGCACATATTTAAGCCTTCTAAAATTGTTTGACAGTTGGTTTCAAATCATAATCGATTATCGTTTTTTAGTCAAAAGAATAAATCAACAAATGATCCATTACATAATCCGTTTTCTTGAAATCAATTAACCCTTGTCATGCTGTATAAATTCCCTCACTGAGTTGCTGTTAAATCAAACGGCTGAAAGCACTGATAGAACTTGTTTTTCAAAAATCAACATTTCTTTAAGAAATCGACTTCATAAATAAATCTGATAGGAAAAGTGCAAGCAGGAGATGTAGACTAAGATCAGCCTGCACACAAGTGCAGTCTGATCTAAGTGTACACCTCCTGCCAAAACCGGAATATTCCGGGTTCAGCATGACAAGGGTTAAGTATTCTATGTACATGTGCTATGGCATTATCACTATTGCCAGCTAATTCATGCAATGAGACTTACATCATTGGTTTTAAAACTTGTTAGCTTTGATTTTGAAACTCTTGATTTTGTATTTTGATGGAGACTTCAAAGTTCATCCTCAAGACAAGGTTAAAATTAATTTTGTTCCTTTTATCAAATTTTATTAAGACAGAACAAGAAGTTTAGTGACATTGATCTTGCCAGTTGACTTGACATATATATCAATGATTTGTACCTTCATATCAAGCAGTTAATAATCTAGATTTTGCTATCTATCAGTCTCCTGAGACTTACTTATCTGAAACTTGCAAGGTGTACCAAAGTCCAGCATAGAAAACAAATGAATCCCACTATTAACAATTTATAATGAATTGCCAACAAACAGCAATCTTTATTTTCTAAAGATTATATTAATAAGGTCAACTTTCAAATGGAAGATTTCATCTCCTAAAAATAATCATATGACCATCGATTATAAAAACATTTCTAAGTTTATATCCTGCATCCTCCTCCAGAAAAAAGTTTAAACCTCATTTCTGAAATTCATTTAGCAACGGCAGTCAATTCTTAAACATGGCGCTACGAACGCTTTCTTTTGCCAATGAATCAAATGTTAATTAAAAATGTGTTACAAACCGATTAATCAATTACGAAATTTCTCAGTCAATCATAGTAATTGGAAGCCCAAACAAACTGATTATCGATTAAAATCGATCACCGGCCCATCACTACCTTCTATTGCTGAACAAAAAGTATCTTCAGAATTGCATTAAAATCAGAGTGCTGAAAAGACTGGAAGTATAAATTTTATGTTGTTATCATTCTGTTTTGAATTTTATCTTGTAAACAGCTCTGACTCCAAAGGGACATGCAGGTAGTGTAGACTAAGATAAAAAAAAACGATCTTTGTTTATACCTCCTGCCAAAACAGGAATATTCCAGTTTCAGCATGACAAGGGTTAAAACAAGAGGTCCATGAGGATCTGAGACACTCTACTAGCTATCAATTTCTTGCTTAATTTAATCTAATATTAAGGAAGTAAGTTTCTTAACCAATTCCCACACAATGGACGCCCCTCAGGAAAAACAATTGAGAAAACTTTGTGTAAAATGAAGAAATTGCTTGAACCATTGTGGTCTGCAACTCCTTTCAAATTGGACCAGTCTAAACTTTTGCAGTTTGGTAATGGGTTAAAAAAGGATGCATGAAATGAAAATAACAAAATGGACTTCATCCACTTTATTATTTTCAGCAACAATCATTAATGATTATGTCACCTTTTTTATGTTTTTTGAAAGATCTACTCCGTTTTCAGACGAAACCATCCTTATGACTCTACAATAAACTGTAAAAGTTTCAAGAAAATTTAATGATACATGTGGACTTTGTCACATAAACAAGAATATTTTGAGTCACAAAAACAAAAGGCCCCTTTTCAGTATTTTTTAATGGATCTTTTCCTGCCAAACCAGGAATATTCCGGATTCAGCATCACAAGGGTTAAAAAGTTCAGTTTACTACAATGAAAAATAAATGTTTAGACATCTGGGAAAGAAAAGTATCACTGCTTGAATGCTTTTGTTTCAAATTATCGTTTGAGAGAAGCTTGTCTTTATTATACAAGTGAACAAGTCTACTCTTTATCTGCATTCTTATGACTTGCTTCCTTAAACCATTATAACACAATTTTAGACTGGTCCAAATTCAAAGAAATTGCAGACGACAATTCTAAAGTGATCAGATTTCGATAATCTTTGTGTTTTGGGTTTGAAAACATTGTGGATAATGAAGATTTTTTTTGCAACAAGCAATTTCTTCATTTTTCACGATGATTTCCGAAGCAAATTTTCTTGAAGGACGTCTAAATGGTCAATGTGTGGGAATGGGTTGAATTAGTTTCCAAGAATTTTTCCCTTCTTAAGATAGATCCTGTAAAAGGACCTCAGGATTCCATATCTGAACAGACCAGTTTAAATATAGACAACAGGAGACATTTCCATGCAACATAATAAGGTGAATAAAATACAGGTGAAATAAACTGTACAAGGTTCTGTCAGAGACGACACAATCCTCCACCACTGACATTTTGGGGTGAATTTGTTTATTTTACCAAATACTGTAAATTTTCAAAAACATCACTCTGCACTTAACCAATACCCACACAGTGACGCTTTAGGATGCCCCTCAAGAAAAACAATTAGGAAAACATTGTGTAGAATGTTCACAATGATTTCTACCCAGAAAGATGACAAAATCTAGAATTTCATGAACTTTAAATTGTCATCTGCAACTTCTTTCAATTTGGACCAGTCTAAAATTTCACTGTGTTGGAATGGGTTAATACAGTTGATAATTACATGAAAGATATTCATCACTCTGGCAAATTTGTCATTTGACCTTGAACTGTGACCTTGACCCTGAAGTAAGGTATGGAATCTTGGGCAATGCATATCTTATCATCAACAGGATGTCCATTCAAGTTTTGCAGTACGTAATTTGTGTACAATTACATCAGTTTGCTCAAAGACGTACATGAATTTACAGAAAAACAAGCATTCTGAAGTATTGCATGGCAATACCAAGTCCCCTACCGGTTTTATATATATACCTAGAGCGGAATATTTTTTGAGTGGTAAAGGGATTACTACCCCGCCAAAATATTACAGTTGTATCAGGATTTTATGAGCAATTCTTAAACACACACACATACACACAAACATAAAAAATAGGCGTCTCTTTTTGTTGTTAGCTAAATTATACTTCATAAAGTCATCTGTTCCAAGAGAATTAAGACCCTTAAGCCCAAGTAAACTTTGAACAAAAGCTTTCAAAAATCTGTCTAGGATTGTGAATGCTTTTCCGTTATCAATATTGACTCACATAACAAAAACCACCTTCATATCACAAAGGGTTTAGAAAAAAATCCGGAAAACTGAAATTTCCTGGTAATTTTTTAAGTCCAGCATCCGTATCTTCCTCAAAAATCAATGGACCTAAACCAAACTTAAACTCATTCTGTAACTAATTGATGTGGACTTACATACCAAAAATTAGCTCAATATCTTTTAAGTTAAGAAAAAAAGTCCGGAAAACTTAATTTCCTGGTAATTTTCTAAGTCCAGCATCCGTATCTTCCTCAAAAATCAATGGACCAGAACAAACTCGAACTTGTTCTGTAACTCATTAATGTGGACTCACATACCAAAAATTAGCTCAATATCTCTGAGGGTTTAGAAAAAATGTCCGGTAAACTGAAATTTCTTGGTAATTTCTAAGTCCAGCATCCGTATCTTCCACAAAAATCAATTGACCGGAACCACACTCGAACTTGTTCTGTAACTCATTGATGTGGACTCACTTACAAAAAATCAGCTCGATATCCGAAAATCCGAAAAACTGATATGTCCAGACTGATAGACGGACTGACGGACAGATGGATGGACAGACGGACGGAGCGCAAACCTATAGTCCCTTTCGGCTTTCGTGGGTAGGGGACTAATAATCACTTGAACATGCCCTTTAAATCATTGGCAAATAAAAGATCAACTCTGTGTACTTATATTTTTTCTTAAGCAATGAGAGTAGAACAAGATCATAAAGAGCATGAATAAGAGATGGTTCTTGTCGTATAAAGGGAAATCACTTGCTCTAGGGCCCGAGATTAAAAAACTTTTTTCTTACTCAGTTGAAAATTAACTCAAACTTCGAGTTTGGATTAAAGAAGTATTGCTGCTTTAATCCTATGTAAATTGTATGAAAATAAATGACAATATTTGTAGGCCATTAATTATTACTCTTGAAAATGCACTTGAAATTAAAACAAGATATTTATTCAAATTTGAAGTTTGAGTAAATTCTCAGTTGATTACGAAAAAAGTTTTATAATCTCAGGCCCTGGAGCAAGTGATTTCCCTTTATACAACAAGAACCATCTCTTCTTTATGCTCTGCTTTCATTTATTGATAAAATAGGAGATCCAGCCGTTTGAAAAATTTGTATTAAGTGGATCCCAATGGCTTTGCCAGTTTGTTTTGAAAAAAGTCTAAAGATCCGCCATTTTCAAACAAAACGCAAAATATTTACAATCTTTTGTGGGAAACTTCATAGAATTCATTAGCAAGAAGATCCAAAAAAACTCTAGAATTTGTTTTTAATAATACTTCCATTGCTAGTTGCATGAAGCTGTTTATTTAATGTCACACTAGATACGTAATTTGCTGTTGGCAAAATGTCACATCGAAATTCACATGTGAGTTATGGACATTAATAAGACCTTTTGATATTTTCTGTACCAAAATTGTTTCATTATGGGAGTTTGAGCTTACAATGAGCCAATTTGTTTGGTGTAGCCTGCTTCTCGGTTTTCTTGGATAAATGCAAGCTCAACACTCTTAACCCACTCCAACTCAATCCCTCCTTTTTACGCCCCTCAACGAAAAAGCTTTGGAAAACATTGTGGAAAATGAAGAAATTGCTTGTATCAAGCAATTTCTTCATTATCCACATGTTTTCTATCCAAAAAGACAAAAAATTCAAAATTCCATCAACTTGAAATTGTTGTCTGAAGCTTCTTTCAATTTGGACTGGTCTAAAATTTTGCTGTGTTGGAATGGGTTAACCAACTTGTTCAAGTTGTTTAGCCATTGCTGTCATTTTCCATTTAATCCTTCTAAAATCCAATATTAAAGTAAAGTGCTTTTTACATACAATCAGCTTTTCAAAGAGTTGTTTGCTATCCTTTGCTCTGTCTTTATCAGACAACTTGCACATGACAAGGCATTTATTGATTGATTATTAAATAAAACATTGATGAACAATAAAGAGTTAAGACTCATATCTATTTGAAAAGAAGTTTTAGGATATCTAATTCTTGAATAAGCCAAATAGAGAGTTTCTCTTATTAACAGGAATATTAGTTTTTTAAGTGTGTCCCTAATTATCATTATTTTAATTATGTCCCCTAGAAATCATGGTAGTGGGACAACTGTGTACCGTAAAACAATTGGCCTAGGCGCAACACTTGATAGATTATCAGAGCGTTTTGTATACCTTTTCTGTTTTTCGAAATTCTAGACTTGTCCAAAATCAAAGGGTAGCAGACATTTTTATAAAGTAAGTACAATTCAAAAAGTTGCCATTCTATGATAGAAAAAGAAGAAATTATTTTTTGAGAGCAATTTCATCTTTTTACAAAATGTGTTCTCAAATATAATATCAAAGCGACGTAAAAACCAGGGAATGTAGAGGAAAGGGATACCTATTTGACTCTGGAAAGAATATGCTAAAACAAAAGCATGACAGGTACTCAATTCAAGAGAATCATAACATGCAATGAAATGCATGGGAACATTAGAGAAAATTCAATAATTGGTTCTATGAAAGAACAACAGGCCTTAGAGACTGGAATGATTCAGCCAGAAAATTATTGATTTTATCTCTGTCCTTCTATTATCATTAAACTGTTTCCATTTAATCCAGCATTATCAGACTATATTTTTGAAATGACTTTGGGAAAATCAAATTAGCAAAAAGTTAATCAAGAGCAAGCATTTTGTTCTCACAATTGAATCATATTTGACAGACTTTGAAAGGATATAAATGTTTAAAAAAATTGAGTCCAGAGTACCCATTTTAAATTAAAAGTCAAGTTTTCAACCCTTGTGCAAAAATTTTGATTGATTAAATGGATTTAATGCTACTTTTTACAGTATTTCAGTCATATTGCAGCGACTGGAGCACCTAACAATGGATACCTGGTATTTCTCACACCAGCACTACCACTACATCCTTTCCTAACCTCTAGCTGCTATCCCACTTAGTTTTACGATTATCCACCCATTGGTGAGAGACAAATGTTTGAAATGGTATGTGCCGCTGCCGGGGATTAAACCCATGACATCTCATAATTGGAAATTGGGAGTCTAATGTGCTACCAACTGTACTATGAAGGTGGCACAAAATTTTTGATTAATATCATCAGCTCAAAAATAGCAAAGTGAGGTATTGTGGTTGGTCATTGTGCATCCTCCGTCTGCATGTCAGTCCACAATCTTTAGTTTAACTAGAGTTGCTTGAGCGCCTGATTCGCTCCACCGGCCTGAATTTAGTTATCATTCCCAAATAATTTGGTTGAAAACCATCCTCCAGTATGCAAGAATAAGATTTTCGAAATTTCACTATATACCATATATGGACCCCCCCCCCCCCCCCTAAAAACCATAATTTTCATCTGAGCCATATTTTATGAAGGAATCTGAAAAAGAGTCACCAAAGGATCATTTTGTGAAATTTTGTTGAAAACTCATAATAGTTTGTAATCTGAGAAGAATGTAGGTTTTCACTGATTACCATAATTATGAAAATAAGCCCAATCCGTTAAAGCAATTTTTACAGTCAATCAATTCTTTTTTAAGCAATCTCCAAAGGATCATTCCAGTGAAATTCGGTTGAAATCCATCCAATGGTTTCAGAGAAGACGATTTTCAAAGCTTTCATCATATATGGAAATTTGCCCCGCCCATAAAAGCCACTGTTCAACGATTGTTCCTTTAGACAACCCTTTGAACAACTGTCTCCAAACCTATGGAGACAGCTATTGTCAATATTGACAGTAGGTTATCAATTGCAGAGAAGCACGATTTTCTGCAAAAATGGCACCAACAATATCATTGGCTCACTTATGCAGTGTCTGATCTAGGACGCACGATTGCAGGAATCCCGGGTATTTCTGAAAGATTACGCATGTTTTTTATCAAGCGCGGGATGGTCGGGCAAAAAAAGGAATATCAACAAATCTAGCCTTTGACAGCAAGTCGCTTCTAACTGTTTACCTTTTTCTTCGAGCAGTATCATGGGGTGACTTCCCTTATTGTTTACTATGGTTGACTTCGATCGCAACTAAGACCATGCATTTGTAACTAGGCATTCCTACTATCGGCTACTATCGTATTCCTATTAGTAGCAGTCAAAGTCGACCGATGATTTTACAAATCTTTTTAAACGAACATTTGATTACATTCATTTATAATTTCATTGTGCGAGAAAACATTGTCAACAAAAAATATTCACTTCTGAACAAATAAATATAGTTTTTTTTTGGAAGTGAATTACTTCAGGACTCTGCAGAGTGGGCGACTCAGGCGAAAAAGTCGCCTGGTTTCATAAAACTTCGCCTGATTTGCTGATCAAAGCGAAGTCGAAGTCGCCTGGAATTTTCGGGAAGTCGCCTGGATACGATAGGTGATAACCAAATCTGGCCCAGTGGCTATAAAAGTAGGGGACAGTGTGCAATTATACAACTGCGGGTCGGAAGACCTTTGATCGTAATTCAAGCTTGTATCGATACTGTAGTCACGAGGCCAGCATATTATCAGAAATAGGGGTATGTAGTCAACATGCTTGATTCATTCACACCTACGCTGATTGATTTCGGCAATGCTGTGTATACTCTCGGCACTAGAAATCTTTATTTAAAATCCTTTCCCTTCTTAAGTTTTAA
Organism: Fragum fragum; assembly: GCA_946902895.1. Taxonomy (NCBI): domain Eukaryota; kingdom Metazoa; phylum Mollusca; class Bivalvia; order Cardiida; family Cardiidae; genus Fragum; species Fragum fragum. The sequence continues at coordinate 58,749,058 of OX336373.1, forward strand.
CTATTTCTGTAAATTAAGTTATCATCAGTCTACGAGATTTGTTGCTTACTTTCACATAATGAGAATAATGGCTGACATTTACGGACGCCGTGTCATTTACCAGAAGTCAAAATATTTTTTGAAAATTTGAAACCTTGATGAAAAATAATTCTGCCAAAAATCTACGTAGAGTAAATTCATTTTTCATTAGAATCCTTCAATTTCAGTTATCTGCTTTAATTGTAACAAGTGAAGAAAATTATGGCAAACAATTTAAAGGCTTCTACGGTCTTTTCCTGAGATTTTTGTTATGATACATTCTATCCAAAAACTAAATTTCACTTACTTGTGTTGGTAATAATTCCTTTAAATAACATGTAATCCTATAAAATGGAGCAAATTATCCTGTGTTAACTTTAAACCTCTGCATGTACAGAGTCTGGTTTTGTGTACTGAGCAGTAACCCTTACCCTTTACACACTATAACTGACTTAATCACAGAGGACCTATTTTGACCAATTAATGACAATTTTTATCCATTTATATGTTATCAGGTAGAGTGCACAGACTTTAACTCATTACTACACAATCCCCCATTTTGACATCTTGAAAATGTTTTTATGGGAACTGTGGAAAAAGGAGGAAATGTTTGCAGCAAGCAATTTATCCTTTCCCCACATGTTACTACCCTGTTTGGCACCTTCATTCTTATTTAAGCTCACTGTGAAATGTCTTATTTAGCTTCTTTTAATTTGTACCTGTCTGATTTTTTCTTCTGGTAATAGTTTGATTAAATACATGTTGTTACAATAAAATCTTTTCTCATTTTCTGCTTCAAATAGAAACACTACTCATTTCATTCAGACTGCCTATACACTATTTGCATTTTTTTTATTAGTTGACTTTTTTTATCATATATGAATCTATTATGAAATATTAAAAAAAAATAAATTCAGAATCAAACTCTTGAATTCTAAAACAAAAAAAAGAAATATACAAAAGTATTTGTTCACAGGAATAAGATCTTTATTGAGGACTGAAAGGATAAGCAGTATTTTCTATGTTTATTGCATGATACATAATATAAAATGCAACTACTTGGTTGTAAAGCTATTTTATTTTCTGATAGAAATGAGGAATACGCGCTAAAACTTAATTTTTAACACGATTCACTTCTCCTGAAAGTCTCACCACTTCTCCCCATTTTGAAAAACTTCTCCCAATTCTCAGACTAGTGAGAAGTGACTTCTCCCCAAATTCTGGGAGTCTGCAGAGCCCTGTACTTACAAAGAAAAATTTAAAAAATCGCTTTCGTTAACAGGAAAATTAGAATTTTACATTTGTTGTCATAGTATTGATCGAATCGTCAGCATTCTCTTCGACAAACCTTGCATTAAAATAAAAGGAAACATTGTGATAAAAAGTAAAGATTGCTTTTAATAAGCATTGTTTTCTTTTCTCACAATGATTCTTACTTGACATAATTGTTGTTAAAAAAAACTGAACTTTGAACACATGTCTTTACTTCTTTCATTACGGACCAGTCAATTGTTTTGTTGTTTGGTTAAGCTAACCCGAAGTACCCCATAGTAATTACAGATCTCCCATGTTTTTAAAACTAATGGGGGAATTTCCCCCATGTTTTTCAAATCCTGGATCAGACACTGCTTATGATAAATGTACTCTAATGAAATGTTTTGCAAATTGTGCAAAGATTGAATTAAAAAATGCGTTTACAATCGGAACAGACAATTTTAAGACACCCACTCTCTACAGATACATGTTCCATAGAGATCATCAAAGGGCCCTAGTTACTGGTGCTAAACTTCAAAATTTTAGACTGGCTGTGGACAAATTCTCGTCAAAAGAAGAAGAGGCTGTTACAATAGCCCTCAGAATGGTCCATTGGCTTACATAGGAAGTCATTCAACAGCAAAAATATCGGCCCATAGAAATTTGGGCTGATGGGCAATTGGCCCATCAACCTTAATCTCAAGATTAATACCTGTAAGTATTTATATTCAAATTCCAAGCCTCGGAATATGCTGGTCAAAAGAAAAGTTTTTAATTCTTGGGTAAGAACCAATAGTTCCGATGATTGGGAAAAAAACAAGCAAGATCTTAGAGAATTAAACATTTTGAACAATTGCTACTATTTCCATTTTAATGTCTAGATATTGAATTAATCTGACTGATTTCGTCATATTTGGTGACTTCCACTTTATAAAATTTTGATGTATGGGCTGGGAGATGGATACTACAAGAACTCCTTGATTTTTATCAAAAAGAAATACTATTGATAAAAATAACTATAGAAAATAAAATAACTGGCAGGAAAGTAGGCTTTAGAAGTATTTCCATTAAATTGTTTTAACATCCCCTTGAAATTATGGTGTGTGTGGGGGGGGGGCACCTGTGGGTTTACAGTCAACTTTCCCTGTGAATATCTTGTCCCGTCATCTTGGCCCTTTAACTTGGCCTGTATATATATCATTTAGAGACATACACAAAGGCATAAACACATTACTGTTTGTTGCTATGAATGATTATAATTCATTTTGTGAGTATGGTGCACTTAACAACAACTACATAATTTTTTCAAAGGTAACTACAAATATTATTATATATTTGTTGTTGTTATTGACAGTGCAAAGTTAACTTTTTTCTTCCACTTTGATTATTTGTTTGAATGATGTTTTACACCACTTTCAACAATCTTTCAGTTATATCGCAGCGGCTGGAGCACCTAACAATGGAATCCTAATATTTCTCACACCAGTACTACCATTACATCCTTTCCTAGCCTCCAGCTGCTATCTCACATTGGTCTACGATTATTGACCCATTGGTGAGAGACAAATAGTCGGAAAGGATGAGTGCCGCCGTCGGGGATCGACCTGGGACCTCTAGATTGACAGCCCGACGCGCTACCAACTGCGCTATGACAGTGGCTCCACTTTGATTAACCCTTTCCAGTTTTTTGACATTCTAGACTGGTCCGAATCGAAAGAGTTTGCAGACGACAAGAAATATTGGATAAAATTTAAAATGAAGCCATCCTATGTGGTATACAATATTGTGGGAAAAGGAGAAATTGCTTGTTACAAGCAATTTCTTCTCTTTCCACAATATTTTCTTAAGTATAAAATTACTGCAACGTAAAATCCCAGGTTTGTATAGAAATGGGTTAGACTGAGTATCATTGTTCAAAATTGAGTAAAATTGAATTATATATATCAATTGAAACTCTTTTGTTAATTCAATTACTTGAAATTCAGAAACATAGGACTGGTCACACTAAAACAAGCCCTACAGACACTCTATGCCAGTACACCCCCTATGAGTATCAATTCATTTATAATTCATTTGAGTGGTCTTAACATTTTTCTTCTTATTTTGTGATATATGAAACCAATTCCCTTTATAAAGAATGTTATTGACGTTTTTAATTTCAGATCATTTGACGAAATGCCCTAGTTTCAATGATTGCCCTAGTTTCAATGATCGCCCAACAAATTCATAAACAAATATCCTTATACAAATTAATATTTTTTGTAAGACAAATTCCAATCCTTTTAACCAAACCTGATACATGATTATCCCTTATATTCTCGTAGAGCGTAAACAACTTCTATAGGGCGTCTGTGGGGCTATAAATCTCATAGGGCTTGTTTAAGTATGACTCCATAGGACAGTGAAGTATAAAGTATTGTGTTAAATCCATTAAACTGTTCATCAATGAATGTGCACTGTTTTCACACTTCCTTAAGTGTAATTAACACCTTCTTGAACTATCCGATAACTTTGCTCATATACTATAACCTATACACAGGCCGAGTTGACAGGATGAATTATACACTGGCTAAGCTTTTAACAGGATGAATTGACTGTTTACCCATCTGTGTCATCCAAATATTTGGCCTAGGCACAACACTTCATTCTTACCATTATTTGTGGAACTTTCTGAACATTTCATTTTGAGTCTGTAATTATTATCAATTAAGGCGACTTGTGTAGTATTTTGCCCATGTGAGCAATGGCCCTCATGGGATGGTCTAATGTTATTTTCATTTCAGTCCGACAGGTAATGTCATGGATGCAAGCAAGGAGTTGGGACAGCATTATTTAGAGTAAATTATTGTGACCTTATTTCATCATACCTCCACAAATTTATCAAACCATGGAAGGTCTTCCACTGAGAACCCGGAAATAAACAGTAGTCTGTAATTATTATCAATTAAGGCGACTTGTGTAGTATTTTGCCCATGTGAGCAATGGCCCTCATGGGATGGTCTAATGTTATTTTCATTTCAGTCCGACAGGTAATGTCATGGATGCAAGCAAGGAGTTGGGACAGCATTATTTAGAGTAAATTATTGTGACCTTATTTCATCATACCTCCACAAATTTATCAAACCATGGAAGGTCTTCCACTGAGAACCCGGAAATAAACAGCCTTATAAAAATCAATAACATTGAGCTGGTCAATGAAAGAATTGACAGTCGCGTTACCTTTGAATTTCTAGTTTCTTTAAAAGAAAAGTATTTTCTTTATTGACAGTTGCAGAACCTGATTATCGAGCATTTATGACGTAATCCAAAAGTCGGTCGAAAAGTAATAAACATAATAAATCCATAAAAAAAACTTACCCATATTTATCGAGTACCGAAATTCGCCGCCACTAAAGTCACAATACGCATGCGCACTTAAAAATTAATTTATTGACCTTCTTTCTTTGCGCCTGTATGTTCATTCATTATTTTGTTAGTTAGGTACTTTAAATCTATTTTTTCTTAAGGTCTTTAAGTACTTAATGCATCGTTAAAATATGCCCCGTGTCTTTTGATTCATTCTTTAACTGGACACTTTGACGAGTTCAAGAGATAGGTAAAATTCAACAATGGAGAGTCCTATGAATAAGGGAGGCTACTGCCCAAAGAGGCAAATGGGAGTAACTAACAGAAATAACCCTAATGTCAAGTTTGGATTACTTTACCAGAGAGCCATCCTTTACTTAAAATCGGAAATTACTAATGAAAGAAGTATATTTTGTTCTTGTAATGTACAGTGCTTGTACACAACGCCTATCCATTCAGGGAAAAAATCCTCAACCCCAAATGTTTCGACTTTGTTTTTATGAAACTACAAATAGTCACTTGTATAATTATGTATAGGTTTTCTAATTTACATGTCACTACAAATTACCCCCTCTGTCACATTTCTTCCCCCCCCCTCCGAAAAGACTCGTCCCGAGGGAGGGCGTGGGTAAGACAATTTCTGGGTCTAGCAGTTGTCTTCAGTCCAGCCTCTGTCACCATATAACGTTATGTACAGGGTCTGTTACCTGTGCGTCGAGACCAATTCTTAGGTATGTAGGTCTGGTAATTCTATTGATTGTCCACTTTCGATCCGTATCGATCGGGAGAAAACTTAACAGGTTGACCTTTAAAACATTTATTTAATGCACTTTTAAGGCTATTTACAGTTTCATTACTGCCGACATACCTTGGCAGTTTATTCCAAGCATTTACTATTCTCTGAGAAAAGCTATACTTACGAGTGTTGCTTTTACATCTCTTCTTAAGAAATTTGTAGTTGTGCCCTTGTGACTGGCTGAGTGGAAATAACTTATTTATAGTTCTTAGTTCTTAGTTTTAGTTCGTTTGTTTGCAGATGACACTGCCGTTTACTTAGCTATTAACAACAGACAAGACTGTTTGACCCTACAAGAAGATCTAGACAAGTTAATGCAGTGGGAGAAAAAGTGGGAAATGGAGTTTAACCCCAGCAAATGCATTGTCCTAAATATTACTAAAAAGAAGAAAAAGATTTCCTTTGATTACAGGTTACATGGACAAGTACTAGAGACTGTGGACAATGCCAAATACCTAGGAGTTACAATATCTGGAGATCTTTCCTGGAACAAACACATTGACAATATAACATCAAATGCTAATAAAACTTTAGGTTTTCTCCGCAGAAACATCCAGACCAAAAATAAGAAGATCAGAGAAATAGCGTATAAAACTTTAGTGAGATCCCAGGTAGAATACGCATCAACAGTTTGGAGCCCCTACACAAAAACCTATATCAACAAAGTGGAAAAAGTACAACGTAGAGCGGCAAGATGGGTTCAAAATAATTTCTCTTGTTATGACAGTGTTACCTGCATGCAGAAGGAGCTTGGTTGGGAAACTCTCCAATACAGACGGGACATCTCCAGAGTCACCATGTTTTATAAAATCGTTAACAATTTTGTTGCAGTGCCAGTACCAGCTTATCTTGAAAGACCAATGAGGACCACCCGACATATGCACACAGCATCTTTCAGACAGATCCACACAAATGCAGCCTACTTTAAATATTCTTTTTTTCCCTACACAGTGATACTATGGAACAGCCTCCCAGAAACAATTGTACAGCAACCTGATATTGCAGCATTCAAAAAGAGTCTTGATTCTTTTCAGATAGTGAGCCGTCCCTGAATGACCAAAATATGTTTTATCAGCTCTTTTAATCTAACACTCACAATACTTTTAAAATTTTGCACCCTAACAAATGTCTAACAGCTTTTATTCCAGCACAGACGCGCACCTGCCAGTAATACCCGAAAGGGGAGTTGGGCAGTATATATAGATAGATAGATAGATTATATCTGATTCATTATTTAAATACCTGTATCAGATCCGATCTTTGTCGTCTGTGTTGGAGTGTAGGTACACCAAGTTGTCCTAATTGTCTTAATCTTTGGTTGTAGTTTTTATTTTTAGGCAAGCTAGGATCTTGGTTGCCCTTCTCTGCACATTCTCTAGTTTTACTTAATCTTTTTTATCTGTTGCAGACCATACATTTGAGCCGTATTCTATATGCGGTTGGATCAGACTTTTATAAAGGACCAGAAAGATAGAATTGTCCAGATAGTTTAATGTTCTTTTTATCAGTCCAAGGATTTTGTTTTCAGATTTTGCTTTTATGCTGATGTGCTCTCTGATTGTTAATTTGTCATCTATGTGTATACCTAAGTTTTTTTTCTGTCGTGACTTTTGTAATGTTTTTCCCATGTAATTTATAACTTGAAATTTTTATCCTTTCCTATTTGTGGATGTTTGCATTTTTCTTGGTTGAATTTTAACAGCCATTTTCAAATAGGACCATTATTCTATTGTGTTTAGATCTATTTGTATATTTTGCTGGTCTATTTGGTTATTTACAGGGGAGTAAATTTTCGTATCATCTGCAAACAGTTGTGTTGTATTTGTTGTACAGTCTGGTAAATCAATATTTGATAAAAAAGGGTTGGTCCAAGAACATTGCCTTGTGGAAAACCACTTGTTACTGTTGAAATATTTTGTTGTGCTCCATTTAGTAACACCCTTTGATTCCTACCTGGTAAAAACCTCTAATCCATTTCAAAAAAAAATATCCTGTATTCCATATTTTTGTAGTTTTCAGGGGTTCCGTTTGACCCGAGACCTCGAGTTTTGACGCATGAAAATTAAAAAAGAAGCAATTTTCACGCTCGAGAACTTGTCACTGTGCGTCATATTGACTCTCGTAAATTAGCAGCCATGCGTCAAGGGTCATCATGAGTGTGCCAAATTATTGGAAAATGGTCAATTGATTATGAAAATATACGCTTGATTGTAGTTTCTTTTATTTTGCATTACAGAATTGGTTTTTCTTCCACTTGGTTTGCTTGGTTTTGACTGCTTCCAGGGTGTCAGATTTCATCCACGGAGTATCGAAGGCGTTATCTTCCGATAGGTGGCATTTTTCATATACTGACCTATCTAATTTGAGCATTCTGGGTAGACCGGTACCGCCGTCGACTTTTTGTTAAAGTCGACAGTGGTACCAGTCTACATTCTGGGTAGTGTCATTCGTGACAACTCGGCCGATTCCGTCGAACTACATTCAAAATGTCAGCGCCCGTGAAAAGCACGCTTCGAATTTTTGATGTCTCTTCTTGGAGCACAGGTAAGACATGAGTGCTTCCGCAATTAAGAATAATTATTTTTCTAATTAATTTTGGGTGACAGTTAAGTTTGATTTCTCCACTATTTTAGGTTTTATTGCAATTACCCACTTGCTACTTTTTGGCGATATAAAATGGAGTTATGCGTACGACGTAGTAATATTTATCCCAATCTTGATAAGTGATACGGTCCCGAAGACAGGTCAATATTCGGAGAATATGACATGCGCAGACAACGGTATTGAAGGGTCTTAGTTTGAAGTTGCACACCGGCATGTTTTCCCTAGTTATTTTATAAAGTAGTTCGACAAACTTCATCCAAATCTCTTCCACACTCTCATAGTTGAGTTCTCTTTCCAAGTTTACTCTGTTTAGTTCTTCACTTATTGCATCATATTCTCCTTTATAGTAGTTTAGTTTGGACTTTGTTGTTTTCGGTAGTTTATCTTGTTTTAAGATTATGGTAAATATTATTATATCATGGTCACTTTTACCTAGCGGTGCATTGTGGGATATGTCATCGATTAATCCCACCTCGTTTGTAATTATTAGGTCCAACATGTATCGTGTGTTTCCATCTCTATGTCTAGTTGGGGTGGTTATATGTTGGGTAGACAGGCCTCTTCTAATATTTCTAAGAATTTGGAGGATATATGATTAGAGCTTGTTGTTGTTGCTTGTAATTCCCAATCAATGTCTTTTAGGTTGAAATCACCAACGTGTACCATAAAGTCAAATTTAGTATTTTGGATTTTGTTTGTAATTAGAAGATGTTTATTTCATGCAGGGCTGTTTGGTCTGTTGCATTTGGACTCTTGTAGATACATGAACAAAGTAATTTTGAATTGTGATAGAAAGGTAGTTATTCTTTAGTATAGATTAAGCCTCCTCTTGCTTTTTTTTTTCTTTTTTGCTGGTTTATGACAGACATATCCTTCATTGCTCCACAGGGATGAGTCGTAATCCATTATATCACTGTTTTTTTGGAACACTTCTGTGATTGCAATGACGTCATAGTCATTACTTTTAATTAACGCATTGAGCTCTGACAGTTTATTAGACAGTGTGTCAGATTTTGTATACATTACTTTAAAATCCTTATTCACATAATTTTTACAGTTAAAAATAAAACTTGTACCCTATAAGTAAGAAATTGATCAGTGTTCTTTTAGTTGACTGCTTCTAGTGAAGTCAGAAGTTAAGGAATGTTCGTTTAGTTGACTGTAACTAGTAAAGCTCCCAATGATAGTGTCGTCGAATGGAAGTGATTGAATAGCCTGTGTATCCAATCCTTTGACTGGGGAATTTTGTTGTAACAATGTTGCCTTTGTTAGTTTAGAATTACCATCTGAGAGTAGACTAGCTTCTGGGTATTTTTTTAGTTGGTTGGATTTTGTGCTATTTCCGTCCATCATTGAGTTATCTACAACAGTTTCTTCGTCGTAATCTTCTGTACTGGAATTTCCTTTGTCGACATGTGCTTTTAATACGTTTTTACTTCTTTTTCTTTGTTGAGATTTCTCTGTTCAGGAGTCAAGTCTTTAACGATGAAACAACTTATAAGGTCAGTTTCAGTAGTTGTTCGGATTTCTGATGCATTGTTTTCCTCTGTTCTTTGTTATTTAGTATTATTTTTAGTGGTCTTTTTCTTCCTTCAGGCATATTGGTTAGTCTGAACATAGTTTTAATTTCTACGTCGTCTACGACTATTATTTAAGTAGTTCTGCTAATTTTCTTTCATCGTCTTTTTTCCTTAGGATAGATGCTCGTCCAGTACTCTCTGACAGATTAAAATCAAAAGGTTTAATGCTCTTCTGCGATGATCTTCTATTTCTTGTATTTCTTTTCGTACATGGTCTTGAAGTTTGTATCTGATAATACTTTCTATTTCTTTTGTTATTTCTGGTTTGAGTGTATTTTTATTTCTTCTTTCACATTATCTTTCAAATCCACTTTCATATTTCGTATGTCGTCTTCCATTTGATTTAGCCTGTTTTCTGTGTTTGTTTCAATGCATTTTATGCGTTTAGATTATGATACTCATGCTATAAGTAACACAATAATAGTTCAAATACACTACAACATAAAATTTCTGTATCATCTGTAATTGGTTTTTCGCATTTTGGGCAGCTGTTACTTGCTAATCTGAGTCGTTTTGTTTTGGGAATCGAGCTTGTTAGAGAGTGTGCCATTTTGAACAAGGCTACCTTATTCAGTTTGTTTGAATGGGGTTTTACGCCGCTTTCAACAATCTTTCAGTTATATCGCAGCGGCTGGAGCACCTAACAATGGAATCCTGGTATTTCTCACACCAGTACTACCATTACATCATTTCCTAGCCTCCAGCTGCTATCCCACATAGGTCAACGATTATTGGTGAGAGACAAATAGTCGGAAAGGATGTGTGCCGCCGTCGGGGATCGAACCCGGGACCTCTAGATTGACAGCCCGACGCGCTACCAACTGCGCTATGACGGCGGTACGCTACCTTATTAAGATCTTTGGGTTCCAAAGGATTTTTCTGTGTTAATCTTATTTTGAACAAGGCTTCCATATTCAGTTCTGGTGCTTTTCACTAATTTATTTTTTGACAGGCAGGAGTTGGGGTCCAAAGGATTTTTTCTCTGTTGCTCTTATTTTGGATTACGATTCATTTCTATTCCAATATTTGTTTACTTTCTCGAATAGGACTTCCCTATTCTGTCTTCAGAGAGTTGTCAGTAATAACTCTATTATATTCGATTTTGAATTTTGAATATTGAACAGGGCTTCCCTATTTCAATTAAAATGAGCACATAAATTGGCTTCCCTATTCTTGAGACTGTACAGCAAATGTTTCACGCAGTGTATGTTTTTGTCTTCCAATTTTCTTGTTTTGTTTTGATATGATTTTTATTTTGAACAGGGCTTCCCTATTGCAGAACTTGCAGACAAAGACTATTCGTTAAGAGAAACGGATCACCAACTCTGAATCGGTCGAATTTGTCTATTATAACTACAAATACTCACATGTCTCTATGAGGGTAGTCTTAATTCGCACATCACTACAAATTAACGCAGGCTTATAAAACCGTCGCATTTTTAAAGGCAGTCGACACAACTTGAACGTCTTCCGTGTACCATCACCTCGCCAAACATACGCGGCCTGGTAAAACTGGTCCTAAGTTGGTCAAACCGGTTCCAAAATCAAAATAGCATAGAGCACTGATCATAGTTTTATGCATATAACACCCCTACTTTCATATATGATGCAACCAAGTTAGGGTGATCTAAAGGCCCAACCCGGTCACAATGAATTTTACATAAATAAAGTATAAAAAAACTTCTATAAGATATCACAAAGCATAAAAGCTTCATGTATTGTATTGGTTACCGCATGTTGACACTCGATAAAATTGTTAAAACAATGTGCCTTGCATAACATTAGTAAGCATTGGCATAGGTTAGCGCTTTAGGACAATCGATCCTTGTTGATTGTTCTACCAGTGTTACAGGAAGGTAAATTGTTTATGTTCGATATCAGACTGTGTATCAAATCGCAGTTGGTATGTGTATTTCCGTTTATTTATAGTCGGTCCCGAGACTCTTGCCCATATGAGCGACGCCCCCAGATTACGATTAGTTGTTACGGGGGATAGTGCAAGGATACAGGACATAACTGCAGAGAGCTTCGCCTGGTTCTTTAACGTGCTTGATGGATAGCAACGTCACACAGGGCCTCGGTTTTACCGCTCGTTCGAAAGACAATTACTTTGTTAGTTGATATGGTCAGCCCAGGGCTCGAACCCGTGATCTTAAGGTATGAAGTCAAGTGCTCTACCGATTGAGCTAATCGGGCTGACAATGCACACTTGGTACAAGGTAGCTTCGGTATCGTAGCCCTCTTTCTGATAATCTGCTGGCGAGGTGATGCGTATTGATAAACACTACTACACGCCCGGTAATCTCGGGCTCCATCTCTTTTTGGAGAACAGTGCAAAATGGAGACAATGATACTTCCGATATGGAGCCAAGGACCGGAACTGAACAGAAAAGGTAAATAAAACTGTGCACCTCGCGTACAATTTGATCTCCTATTAACCTATTATACATTTTCCCGAAACGTCCAAAGTTTCATACCACATAGAAATGATTATATTATTCGTTGGCGGTGATAGATTTCAAAAATAATTCCGTTTGCGAATAGAAACTTGAATCAAAGTTTGGACATCGGACCCGATCAAACACGAAAATGCGTGTTGAAATCGTTCAAGTCCATGTAATCAACAGTTCTGAAAGATTTAAACGGCAATGTCTGTGAAATGAATGATAACGTGTTGATATACAATAATGTTACCACAAAGAACTGCATTTTTCCTACCCCTTTTGCGGATTTTCTCAGATGAGAAGGAGACCAGGATGCGGTGCGGGAGACAAGATTCAGAGGGAGAGGCGATGCATATAAAAGAATACAGTGAATGATTTTCTAGGATTGTAACTTTATGCATATTACAGGACACTTTTTCTTTCCCTTTTACACAGTAAATGTGTCTCTCAGACTCTCTAGAACAGCCATAATTATATCTGGTCTATATTTTTCCTATCTCCAAACTGACTTACCGGGCCACAATCGTGAATATAAAGTGAACGCGTAATAATTTTTGTAAATCTATTCTAACGAAACATTAGAAAAACAAATAGCTAATTTGAGAATTCAGGTCATCCTAAAATTTGAAAAATACGCTAGGTTCTTAAAAATATGTATAGCGGAAGGAGTTCAGATCTGCAATAAACGGACGTTCTGTGCCTTATACGTTGTAAAAGCTCTATTACAACACCGGTGGTTTATTAGAATTTTCACACTTCTTTAAAAGGGGTGGGTGTTAATTACAGACTACAGATGTTAAGACGGAAAAAGGGGGGGGGGGGGCGAAGATTTACTTTGACTGCAAAGAGCATGTGGTTCATGACTAGAATGAATTTACAATATACATACTATACAGTTAGTAACATCGTGAAATTGACATTTACATCGATCAAAACCATTCAAAATCACTCAAACAGCGCTCCAATCATTCATTCCAAACATTCACTCAAACCATTAAAAAACGCTCAAAATAGTTCAAAAACATTTAACAACCATCCAAAATGCGCAGCATTTCATTCAAATCGATAACAATTTTCCACAATTTTTACTGGCAGCTGTGGGTTTTAAAGCGTCTAATTGGTCCGTGAAGACACACGGACACAAAATCACGTATAATTTTATAAAAGGAGGTAAAAACATCGCAAATTGGACGAAATTAGCGATCTTGGATTACATACTTTTAATTTCATTCAAAACTCGCTTCTCCTATTCATTCAATTTCATCCCGAAATCATTCCCAAATCATCCAAACATTGTCAATTTCACGTTGATTTAACTTAAGTAGTGAAGTTTTTTACCTTTTGACATAATCTAGGATACAGCGCCTTCTAAATATAAAGAAAAAAAAAACTTTAAGCAAACCAATTATCTAAGCATTGAACCATCACAAAGGGGACATTTGGTTGAGAACAGTTACATTCGCCCTCTATTGAATTCATTGTGGCATTGATTTGTTTCGGATTGGGGTTTATTACAGGTTTTAAGTTCTCCGAAAATATACAAAAAGGGTCGGCTTTGACGTCCGAAGAGGGGCTGGGGTTACATAAGAGTATGGGGTTCTATTTGAAGTTTTACAGTACATTTATATATGCACCGCCTCTCCCTCTGAATCTTGTCTCCCGCACCGCATCCTGGTCTCCTTCTCATCTGAGAAAATCCGCAAAAGGGGTAGGAAAACGCAGTTCTTTGTGGTAACATTATTCTATATCAACACGTTATCATTTATTTCACAGTCATTGCCCCTAAAATTTTCAGAACTATTGATTACATGGATTTGAACGATTTCAACACGCATTTTCGTGTTTGATCGGGTTCGATGTCCAAACTTTGATTCAAGTTTCTATTCACAAACGGAATTATTTTTGAAATCTATCACCGCCAACGGATAATATAATCATTTCTATGTGGTATGAAACTCTGGACGTTTTGGGAAAATGTATAATAGGTTAATAGGAGATCAAATTGTACGCGAGGTGCACAGTTTTATTTACCTTTTCTGTTCAGTTCCGGTCCTTGGCTCCATATCGGAAGTATCATTGTCTCCATTTTGCACTGTTCTCCAAAAAGAGATGGAGCCCGAGATTACCGGGCGTGTACTACCCTACCAAAAATGGGCATTATAAATTGAATAGTTACGAGGTAAATACGAAATGTTTAATATTTTGTATGGTTTTGATTGACCGGAGGACAGAGAAACATACAGATAGACAACCATAAAGACTTGTTTACAACAGTAATAAGATTTGACCGACCTTATCAATGAGGACAAAAAACATTCAAAAGACTTTGTCTTATTCGAATTTTTAGGAAAACTATTGAAAAATGCAGTAAACTGTTTTTTTTCGTGTGTAATAAAGCTCTTTTAGAAAGTGAAACTAGACTTACAAGAAACTGCCCTAGTTTTCTGTGAGTATTGGTCGCGTGGTTACCAAATAAGGAGATTGCGCGTCATGAATAACAAATAAGAATTTTTGCTTTCCTTTTAAAGGTTATCTATAAAAGATTTAGAGGACTATTAATGCATATTTATCCAGAAAGTAATACACGGACCTTTATTTTACTATCTCCAGCTAAAACAAACATTCGTTAACAAAACTACGACTTCAAATTTCATTTTTCTGGAACTTTTTCATTCAGTTCTTATCATCAAAAGTTTAAAATAGGGAAATAAACAACAACCCCCCCCCAATTAAAACACTGTCAAACATGTCAACTCATTTCGAAATGATTTATTTCAAAAAGGGTTTTATTTCAAAATGGGTTTTAGCAGTGCATTCTTTCGTCAAGATGAAAATCCCTCTAATTAATATTTTGGAGACTCTCTAAAGAACGGTTTATTATTTTGAAAACAATTCTAATTGTTTAAGCAGACACTTTAGTGCCTTAAAACACCCACCAGTGATTTAAGACAAAACCAGACCCCCTAATCACTGTAACGGTCATTTTGGCATTCTTCAAGAGTTTAACAGCATGAGGGCAATAGAATCATTCTGGCCAACCAGTACTGAGTAGATCATAAATCGTCACACGTTTGCTCTGATCATGTTACAATTAAACTTTTTCTGCTGAATTTATGTTTCTCTGAGCATTGACTGGTTTCAACCACATTCACAGTTTATCAAGTCATTTGACTGTGGAATGTATACTTATTTACCAATTTAAGTCCATCTGAAATTATAATTGAGAAAATATTGTAGAAAAAGAAGATATTCAATTTTTTCCACAATATTTTCTACCTAAATGGAGGTATCAATGTTTCTGAAACCTAGATAAGAAAAAACTGCCAAATGCCTGAAAATACGCATACGCGGGCACTTAACACTTAAATTGAGTCAGATATTGTCTTCGCGATAATTTGTTAGGCTTTAAGTGGCCTTTTTGGCTAGCAAAGCGTCAGCTTCGATAACTTAAGCTAACAGACAAATTTTGAGGTCGTCTCAAAGTTCAACGAGTGCAAACCGCCACTGGAGGCTTAACCACTAAATCCGTTAAATGCCTACGCCATAAAAATAGTTCTCATGTATTTCAGGAATATTGCAAACTCTATTCAAATTGTAGAGAACTCTTTCAAAAGCATGCTGTTTTACCCATTCCAACTCAAATCCGCTTTTTAAGCATCTCAAGAAAAAAGCTTTGGAAAACATTGTGGACAATGAAGAAATTGCTTGTGAAAAGCAATTTCTTCATTGTCCACAATGTTTTCCACCCAACAAGGGAAATATTATCTGTCAATAAACTTAAGCAAGAAACATTACATGTACTTAACAAAACTATGCTTTGCTAGCTTGAAGTACTTTCAGTACTTTGATTGTTATATAGGAAAGGTTCAGAGGAATTCCAAGTTGTCGACACCGCGTGACCTCATTAAGTCAATGGTAGGTAACAAATTGCCAAGCGAAACAACAAACGTCCTAAATCATGTCATACCAGATAGGTGACGCATACGGCAGTTTGAGACTGGTCTTTCAAGAATTTCCACTGCGTGAAGGATTCACTTCCGGTTTTGTTTCAGCGGGTCTCATATTAGAGCATCCCGTCATTTAGCTTCGTTTTACTACACTGTACAATAAAAAGAATAGGCTAAATTATGTAGATAATTGTTTATTACAACATTTAATAATTCATACTGTTGTCCCATATTTTCAGTATTATTCTTTATCAGGATTAAACGTATCGCATTTTAACGGCTTTAAAGAATAAACGGCGGATGTTTGTTTCATGATCTATTTTTCACCACATACAATAAAATGTATGATATTACTCAATATATTGTATATGTTGGAGCAAACGTCTGTAAGGAATGAATGCTTATGATTTTAGTTAGCAAAGCGTCAGCTTTGTTAGCTTAAGTTAACAGACAGAATTTTGAGGTCTTCTCAGAGTTTAAAGAGTACACGAAATCAAAACGCCTAAAAAATAGTTTTTATGTATTTCAGGAATATTGCCAACTCTGCCTAAGCACATCGTGATCAAAATGACTCTGGTCAAAGTTAAAGAAGTTGCAGACAAAAATATTTAGTTGGTGGAAATTTTAAATATATTGTCTCTCTTGGTTAGAAAACAATGTGTTACAAGCAATTTCTTCATTTTCTACATTGTTTTCCAGAACTATTTCATTAAGGGGCGTAAAAAGGAGGGATCATATGAAATTGGATTAACTCCTATGTTACCCTAACCACGTTTATTTGTCATGATAAAAAAAGAAAAATCTTATCATATTGGAAATATCATTGTAGAAAGGGATAATTTTCACAAAACTCGAGGTACGTAATATTCTTTATGGCCTAGATTCAAGGCCGCTTTAGACTCAATTTGGTTACAAAAATACGATCATGTCATCAATATTTTTCGCAAAAATTGGCATTCATATGTCTGCTCATGGGTTGAAACTCTTTTTTTTCACCAAAATTTTGATTTTTCATCCTTATTTTTGCTCGTTCAAAATAGCCAATTAATAGGTTTATATAGTAATAGTTTTTCTACTCCCCGCAATCGATCACGTTACTTAGTCTCGAGTAAATATCGGATTTAAAGAAATTTGCTTTGACGCATGCACAGTGAGGGCGTTAAAAGGTCTATTAAAGACCGGCTAGCGAACATGACTCCTGATAACGATGACGGTGGTTTGAGCAAATTCAAAGTGAATGCGGGTTTCCAACGGTTATACACACCGCGTGAATTGCCAAATTTTCTTTGCAACTGTCTCGGCTTAATATAAAAATAGATTAACAGCCTACGTAGACTATTAGGGAAATACCATGTTTTATTCTGATAAACGACCTCTGATTTTCGAAAAAACACTTTTCAGAATATTATTTTGAAATAGTATATGAGAGGGAATAAGGATAATAAAAATCTGTGACATGAAAAAAACATCGACACATACCTTTATCTAAATTAACTAAATTTTCGTCTGCAAAACTTTTGAATTTGGACATGTCTAAAATTTTGAAAAATGGGAAAAGGTTAAAAATTTACACCTTGACTTCACAGTGTTTCATATAAAATACAGAGGTACACGTAAGGTATCGCAAGGTCAAGGTTTTGAGCATAAAGTAGGCTGCGCATGTTTTTTACTTACATAACTTGAAAAGAATATCACTTCTTTTTTTACTCATCTTATCAAAAGTCACAAACCATATTGAAACAATGAAAACATTGATAATACTGGGCAATCTGATGTGGGTTGGAATAATTATTTTCCAGATAGACTTCCTGTATTTTACATGGTCATTCTACTTTACTGTATAATGTGTTTATGGGTATATATTGACAAAACTTGACAAGTAAAGGCTCTGGCTTTTTGATCAAATTGCTTATAATTTCAAAATAGTTCCTTAAAGTATGATGGGTCACTCATATTAAATTCGTTCACATTGCTCAATAATATTGTGGGGGGAAAAGATAATAATGTGGGAAAATCGCATCATGCAACATCTTTTTGTAAACATACGGTCTAAATGAACAGTTCCCTTCCGAAATTTACAGTTCCTGTTCCTAAACACTATCAACATAGTTTTTTATTAATTAATAATTCTTTACTTCTCATCAAAAGCCAGATATTATTATTGAAAGGAGTATATAAGCTAAATCAGACGCTAAATTTGGTTTTCACGGTCTAGTTTTCAATAATAAATGCCTAGAGTTTAATTCATAATATAACGAATAAATTTCTACCAAACCAATCAGTTTTTATTTGATATCGACCATAAACAACCAAACTCTGACCTCATCTTACCCATTTCCAGATAGACGTCAAAACTTAACTAGACGATTACACTTATCAAAACTGAAAGCGCTGAAAGTCTGAGATGTGTATACATGAGATTTGTAACCTGGGCAGAAAGGTTTTATGGTCGGATTATCGGATATGACACTTTCTACCAAAATCTACTGTGGATTATGCGCATATCTGCCAATTTGTGCGCTAGGGGACACGAACTGCCACAATAATTTTCTACCCGCTTTTTAGGTATTGTACATGTAAATATCGTTACATATTTTTCACCCGATCAAGATGCTCTGAAGGAATCTGATAAAGGCCACCCAAGGATCCTTCCTGTTAACTTTGGTTGAATACTGTTCAGTACTTTCTAAGAAGAAGATTTTTAAGTAAAAATTGACGGACGACGGACCACATCATGACAAAAGCTCGATGGCTTTCAGCTAGTGGAGCTGGGGAGAGAGAGAGGGAGATAGATAGAGAGAGAGGGGGATAGAGCTAGAGAGGGAGAGAAAGAGAGAAGAGGGATCGAGTATGTACCTAGGTTCGAATAAGGAGGCTCTCGCGTGCGATGCGGGTATTCTACCACACAGACCAATTTCTTTATGTAAATATGCACTTTATAATCTCCAGGAAAAAAGAGCGAGAGAGGGCGGGCGGGCGGTCGTTTACCAGGTATACATAATTATGTACACCTCTCAAAAGCGATATGCAGGCGTTGCATCCTATTGGTAGAATTCGAAGATAAATATAAATAAACACAAAGTCCGAGCACGACAAAACTATTTGCAGACAGTGCGAATATGATCCAATGAATGTCTACCTTAACAATATGATACAAGGTGCCAAATTGTCACAAGATACGCCCGTCACACTGCTTAATATTAACTGGGGGTTTGAATAGAACTAAGGTTATTTTGAATGAATATTTTTTGTCAAACAAAGTATGAAAAAGAACAAAGGACAATAACTCAAATTATTATTCATAGGTTCAAGATTCAAGTATGAAATACAACTCAAAAAATAGGCTGGGTAGAGTTATGGTTCTAGTACACTGCACTCCCCCCTTGGTGAGCTCTATCCATCCATGAAATTTCATGATTCTAGCTATTATACTTTTAGAAATAGACTCTGGACAAGATTCAAGTATGAAAAACAACAAAGGGCAATAACTCAAAAAATAGGCTAGGTAGAGTTATGGTTCTTGTACACTGCACTTCTACTTGGTGATCTCTATCCATACATGAAATTTCATGATTCTAGCTATTATACTTTTAGAGATATACTCCGGACAAGATTCAAGTATGAAAAACAACAAAGGGCAATAACTCAAAAAATAGGCTAGGTAGAGTTAAGGTTCTTGTGCACTGCACTCCCCCTTGGTGAGATCTATACACCCATGAAGTTTCATGATCCTAGCTATAATACTTATAGAGATATACTCCGGACAAGATTCAAGTATGAAAAACAATAAAGGGCAATAACTCAAAAAATAGGCAATGTAGAGTTATGGTTATTGAGCACTGCGCTCCGTATTGATGAGAAGAATATAACTGCCAAGTTTAAAGTCAATCGGACTTACGGTGACAGAGTTATGCTCCGGACAAAGAAGTGGACACCGCCCGGACGCCCTGACGCCCGGACACCACGGGTGATCCCATAATACGTCCCGTCTTCGACGGGCGTATAATAATTATACATGATTAATTATTGTCCAATATATTATGTATCTTCTTTCTTTCTGTCCATTCATTCATTAATTTTTTATAATTTTGCCGAATTCAGAACACTCACATGAAAGTACTGTACAAAAAGCGCCGGCTTCCAATGAGTCTTATCTCGCCTTCGTCCTTCTTGCCTCAATCGGGTGTATTAATTAATACGTGTAATTCGGTCCGATCTGCTTTCTAAGGGGCAAAATATTATATTTATTGCTTTAGATGTTTTTACATTAAACTCTGCGTCGGTTGAAATTCTACCGTGGTATCTTTAGCCTCAGATTGCTATGCAATCTCAGGCTAAAAATAAACTAGAGGCGCTTGAGCGCCTGATTCGCTCCACTTGCTTGAATTTACTTAACATTTAAGCAATTCATATTTCTTTAACATAGGAGGCCTCTCATTAAAAGAAAGGATGCAACTTTATTCCATATATGGAAATTAGCCCTGTAAATTTAAGCCGTGTTTTTCATTCAATCCAAATCCAAATTCTTTAAATGGATCTGATTGACGGTCACAAAAGTATCATTCCTGCAACATTTGGTTGAAATCCGTCGACTAATTTCTGAGAAAATGATTTTGAAAGTTTTCCCTATATACATGTACCATTTATTGAATGTATCCACATCCATAAAAGCCTGGTTTTTCATCTTACATTTTTTAAAAGGATCCTATAAAAGGATTTAACCTATTCCCACACCGTCAATGACGCTTTCTGATGCCCCCTAGAAAAACAGCTTTGGAAAACATTTTCTTCATCATCCACAATGTTTTCCACCTAAAAAAGAAAAAGAAATTACATCAACTTGAAATGGTTGTGTCTTTGAACGAACCTGATTAATAGTCACCCAAGGACCATTCCAGTGAAATTTGATGACTGGTTTCTGAGAAGATGTTCATCAAAGTTTTGCCCAATTATGGAAATTAGCTCCGCTCTTTAACCCATTCCCAAACGGCAAAATTTTAGATGGTCCAAATTGAGAGACATTGCAGACGACAATTCAAAATTGATGAAATTTTAGATTTTTTCAACTTTCTAGAAAGAAAAAATGTGTAAAATGAAGAAAAAGCTTGTAACAAGCAATTTGTTACAAGCAATTTCTTCATTTTATACAATGTTTTCCCAAATGTTTTTCTTGAGAGGCGTCCAAAGCGTCAATGTGTGGGAACAGGTTAAAGACATATTATTCTTATTTGATCAAAATTCTTTGGGGGAATCTGATAGAGGGTCACCTAAGGATCATTTCTGTGAAATTAAGTCGATCTATGTACGGTACTTTCCGAGAAGATGATTTCTAAAGTAGAAAATTTACGGACGCACGCAAGCACGGACGTGCGGAAGCACGACGGACACAACGCTGTGATAGTAGCTCGATGGCTTTCAGCCGGTGGAGCTAATTAATACAACTAACAATCGGCTCCAAGTAACAGTAAAAAACACAACATTTTCTCACTGGAATATTTTTTTTTTTCAGATATAACAACAAAAAGCCATAACTCATAAAACTTGAAAGTATATGGATTGTTACCGAAATAAATTATGCACTTTTTTCTTGGTACTATATAGTAGTAGAATAAACAATCAGATTTTTTAAATGACGGACTTTAACTCCGAGAGGGTTGAATTGAACGTTACAAAAATGTAATGTGTATATCTTTGGTTGATACTGGGTGTGTGTGTTCAAATTAAATCGATCGTTTTTTTTGTGTTTTTTTAAAACGATGAACAAGACAAAGCTACAGACCGACTGGCCGAGGGACCAGCCAACCGAACAACAAGCTGACTCTTGTATACCCCAAGCAGATTTTGTGTGTGTGTGTGGTTTGTTTGTTTTTCTTTGAGGAGAATGTAGGACAATAACATTTCATTCCATTGTTTGTTTTTCAAATTATGATAAATAAACAAAGCCTATAACAGTTGTTAGTAATACTGTCAATGGATAAATTGAAAATAACCCTAATTTCTATATTAATACCTTTATAATTTGACAATTCCAAGAAATTTTTAGCTACTCTAGCTTCCAAGCGTCATTTGTGCCAGGAAAAGGGTATTAAAGAAAATTTCTCCGTTTACACTCTAGATACCCAATTTAGCCCAATCGGGGTGAAACTTAATCAGATTTTGTGTCAGTTCATAAGCATGAATCATATTTAGAATTAGAAATTATATACAAAAAAAGGTGGCCTCTATGACAACTTATCGCTCTTAACGCTCTAGAGGCCACAATTTAGGGTAAATTCTTATGAAACCTAGTCAGAATATTTGGAAACAATTGGTTGGGGAAAAAACAACAGAAAAGGGGCCTTTATGACAATTTGGCTGTTAACTAGCTATAGGCTACAATTTGGCATATACTTCAATATTGATGAAATTTGGTTTTATTGGATACATGTCTATCTGTCAGGTCAAAAGGATGAGTCCGATCGAAAATGGAATAGTTCCGTCAAAAATACTGGCAATTGGGTCTCAATAAGAATTTTACTATTTATTTTGTATTAGCTTTAATTTCGGACCATTTCAGCTCACCTGAGCACATAGTGCTTAGGATGAGCTACTATGATCGATCATTGTCCATTCACTTGTCTGTCGACCTGTTCACAATTACAGAAAGAATAGCTTTTCTTCGCAACCTAACCATCAGATTTCAAAGAAACTTCACAGAAATTATCCTTCGGTGGTCATGCTCTTTCAAAATACTTCAAAGATTTCAAGTCCACAAAGATCTTTTGTTGCGTTGGTAACGCAAAAAAATAAATGATTAATTTTTCCTCGCAAATCGTATTGCCTAAAGCTTTGATATTTGGTACCCAATTCATAAGAGAAATTCTCTGAGTATTAGCTCCATGTAGTAGGATTCCGGCATAAGAATAAAGACGGAAACCATTTTTTAAATATTATTCCTAAACCAATAAGGCAATTAGAGCTTTGAAAATCAAAAGAAGATTGATCTTATCGACGGACAAGGAAAAGTACCAAATTAAGCATCCATTTTCCCCTTAACCCATAAAGTATTATTTCTTAGAAAAGGTTCATGATTTAAGAAACATAAATGGCCCTCGCTACTATAGGGGTGTTTTTTGCTGTAAAAAATGATATGCAGAAAGAATGCGAAGATGGTCCTATATCGTTTACCTGAGTTCTTTATTGGGCTACAATTTCAAGATTGATATTTCTTTAAAAAAATCTAAGCTTGTAGTAGTAATTATACGGTCATTATATAAAATGTGCTTTATCTCTAGACGAAATCCACAGTTTAACAATAGGGAATATTTTATCTAAGGGTGAGAATTTGACTTAGTTTGGTAGAAGACTAAAGGAAATATTCCATGCAAAATTTGAAAGCTCTGTGCAAAACAGATTGGGAGTAAAAGACTTTTAATATACCCTTCTTTATTTTTAAGTCAAATACCGGATCCCACAACAAATTGCTGATTTTCGATTGTTAATATCACTTTGTAGGGTACCATCAGGTAATGCTGCATGAATAATTCGAAAGCTCTAGCCTTTTTCATGCCCCCAAAGGGAGGCATACAGTAATCGAACAGTCCGTCCGTCAGTCAGTCCGTCCGTCCGTCTGTCCCGCTTTCGTGTCCGCTCCGTAAATTCTACATGCAATTGTGGATTTCAATATACATTTGCACAAATGTAAAAGCTATAAGACGACGTGTTGCGAAAAAGACCCAGGTTCCTAACTCAAAGATCAAGGTCACAATCTGGGGTCAAAGGTCAAGAATGGGGACTTTTTGCCGTGTCCACTCTGTAACTTCTATAATCATGCACGCAGGTACAAATTTCTTTCATACAAATATTCACCACCTTCAGACGACGTGTCGCGAAAAAGACACAGCTTCCTATCTCAAAGGTCAAGGTCACAATCTGGGGTCAAAGGTCAAGAATGGGGAATTTTTGCCGTGTCCGCTTTTTAACTTCTATAATCATGCACGCAGGTACAAATTTCTTGCATACAAATGTTCACCACCTTCAGATGACGTGTCGCACAAAAGACACAGGTTCCTATCTCAAAGGTCAAGGTCACAATCTGGGGTCAAGTGGGCGTCCAGAATAGTTAAATTGCGTCCGGAATGGTTAAATTGTATTTTCTCTCTTATTCTTCAATGGATTGCTTCCATATTTGGACAGATGCTTAATTGGGTGGACCACTTTACATGACCTTGACCTTGACCCAGTGACCTAAACCTTTGACCTACTTTTGACCTCAGAAAAATCCGTCCATAATGCATTTCTCGATTTCACTCTGTATTTATAGAAATTATTATATGTATTAAATTTCATTTATTAAAAACTAAGACGTATAGATTTCAAATGCATGTGGTTGTGTTTGCAAAACAAATCAAAGTGCCACATGCTTAACCCTGTCCTTTGGGGGCATTTGTCACATGACTGTGACCAGCTATTGCTTTAATCTCCATGTAAAAGAAATCTGAAACCCACAAAAGGCAAAGTTTAAAATCCTTTTGCCTTATGGTTTTGGGAGATTATTTAAACATATACTTTGTCTTCTTCATCTCAATATAAATCTATGATCCAAATTTAACACATTAGGCCTAAGTTTAATACAAATAGCTACAAGACAATGACTGGTTTGTATATGCATGATATTCTTATGTAGAGGATTACATTCTATTCTATTTGGTATAACTTTCCCATTAAGATCCCAACAAGCTCTTAATCCAACCGATTTTCCCAAGCAACTTTGCGTCAATAAAATATTGTAAAAAAGGAAGAGATTTCTTGTTCCAATGTGTAAAATGTCTTCAAGTCTTACCGTAGTTTTTCAAAATGTCTTTTTTAGCTTTAAACATACTGGGTATTTTTGGTGCTTTCTTTTCCCACTTTTTTTTATTTAGCGCCTACTATGTCTTCATATCTTCAACTTAGTTTAAGTTTAAACGTATTTTAAGCTATATTATAATTCAGGGGTCGTGTTTAAAGAGGTTAAAAAAACATCATATAAACAGTTCAACAATTCGCTACTCTGCAGTGTTGTTTTATAGCTTTTGTTTTATGGAGTCTTTTTTCCTTCTCTCTTATCTATCTATCTATCTATCTATCTATCTCTATCTATCTATCTATCTATCTATCTATCTATCTATCTATCTATCTATCTATCTATCTATCTATCTATCTATCTATCTATATCTATATCTATATCTATATATATATATATATATATATATATATATATATATATATATATATATATACTGCCCAACTCCTCTTTCGGGTATTACTGGCAGGTGTGCGTCTGTGCTGGAATAAAAGCTGTTAGACATTTGTTAGGGTTTAAAATTTTAGAAGTATTGTGAGGGTTAGATTAAAAGAGCTGATAAAACATATTTTGGTCATTCAGGGACGGCTCACTATCTGAAAAGAATCGAGACTCTTTCTGAACGCTGCAATATCAGGTTGCTGTACAATTGTTTCTGGTAGGCTACTGTGTATGGAAAAAAAAAAGAATATTTAAAGTAGGCTGTATTTGTGTGGATGTGTCTGAAAGATGCTGTGTGTTGGATGGTCCTCACAGGTCTTTCGAGATAAGCTGGTACTGGCACTGCAACAAAGTAATTAACGATTTTATAAAACATGGTGACTCTGGAAATGTCTCGTCTGTATTGAAGAGTTTCCCAACCAAGCTCCTTCTGCATGCAGGTAACACTGTCATATTAAGAGAAATTATTTTTAACCCATCTTGCCGCTCTACGTTGTACTTTTTCCACTGTGTTGATATGGATTTTTGTGTAGGGGCTCTAAACTGTTGATGCGTATTCTACCTGGGGTCTCACTAAAGTTTTATACGCTATTTCTCTGATCTTCTTATTTTTGGTCTGGATGTTTCTGCAGAGAAAACCTAAAGTTTTATGAGCATTTGTTGTTATATTGTCAATGTGTTTGTTCCAGGAAAGACCTCCAGATATTGTAACTCCTAGGTATCAAAGGAAATCTTTTTCTTCTTTTAGTAATATTTAGGACATTGCATTTGCTGGGGTTAAACTCCATTTCCCACCTTTTCTCCCACTGCATTAACTTGTCTAGATCTTCTTGTAGGGTCAAACAGCCTTGTCTGTTGTTTATAGCGAAGTAAACGGCAGTGCCATCTGCAAACAAACGAACTTGGGATGTGATGTTATTTGGAAGGTCATTTATATACAAAAGAAACAAAAGAGGGCCAAGTACAGATCCCTGAGGTACTCCAGACGTGACTGGTACTTCTGATGAGCATCCACCTTCTAAGACTACTTTTTGTGTTCTGCCTATTAGAAAAGATTTAATCCACAAAAGGGTGGCATTGTTAACACCATGTTCCGGCAATTTATACAAAAGTTTTAAGTGGCTAACTTTGTCAAAAGCATTGCTGAAGTCTAATAAAACTAGATCAGTTTGTTTTCCTTCAGTCAGGCTTCTGGCAAGATGGTCGGTCAGTTGAAGTAGCTGGGTTTCGCATGAACGCCTTTCTCTAAAACCATGCTGCAAGTCATAAAGGATATTATTGTTGTCAAAATGTTCAGTTAAATTTGAGGCTACAATATGTTCTAGAACTTTACACAATATACATGTTAAAGATATAGGTCTGTAATTTGCAGGATCTTCTTTGTTTCCTTTCTTGAAGAGTGGAGTCACGTTTGCTTTTGTCCAAACCAGGGGAAGAGTGCCTGTGTCTAGGGATTTCTGAAAGAGAATTTGTAAGATCGGGGAAATTTGATAACATAAGTTTTTTAGTACAAGAGGTTTGATGTTGTCTGGTCCTGCTGCTTTGTCTGGTTTCAGATTGGAAATAAGTTTTTGTACTCCGCTGGTGCAAATAGTATAACTGGGTATTTGCTGAAAGAGGAAGAAAATACGTTTTGTCTTATAGATGAAAGGCAGGACTGAGCCAAAGAAATTGGTGTCATTGGAGTGAAGACTGACTGGAACTGTTGATTTAAAGTATTCGCCTTTTCTGTGTTGTCCGATTTGATGGAACCTGAAATTTTATCGAGAAGGGGGCTTCTCCGGTTGCGTCTTGCTTGGCATTCATTATCAGACTGGAAAGTTCTTATTGTTAAATCTTGTGGCTTTCTCTTTGTCTTCAGTGGTTCCATCTAGGCCTAAAATATATTCAATATAATTAATACAGGAAGCTTTTATTTGATTTTTGATGTTTCTTTTTAGAGCCTTGAAAGCAGTCTTCATCTTGTTGTTTCCTTCTTTCTTCAATCTGAAATAGAGTTTATCCCTTTTTCTGATAAGGCGTTTTATAGGCTGTGTAATCCATGGAAGAGATCTCTTGTGGCCAAGTCATTTTGTTGGAACATATTTCTCGATACTTGTCGAGATTGCATCTGAAAATTTTAACAAAATTTCTTTCCTTGAAGTAAAATTATTTGAAGAAACAATCAGACAAAAAGAAACAACCGGGAAGATTTACATGAAATTCGGTCGTTTTTTATTCTAATGTCAGTGCACATGTGTCATGTGACTGTCTGTTATAGGCATTAATTACATGTCGATCTAAATACTGGCTTTAACCCATTCCCACACAATGGCGCTTTTTGACACCCCTGAAGAAAACAATACAGAAAATCATTGTGTAGTATGAAGAAATTGCTTGAAACAAGCAATTGTTTCATTTTCACAATATTTTCAACCGCCAGAAACTTGAAAAAATCCAAAATCTCACGAACTTTAAATTTGCAATTTGGATCAGTCTAAACTTTTGCCGTCTGGTAATGGGTTGATAGTTTCCTGAGGACCCTTAACTTGGCAGAAAAAAATGAACAATGAACAACTCCCTATGACTGGATCATCGGACCGGTGAGACAACCTGACAAGGGACGCAACTGATACACTGAATAACAACAACAACAGCAGTGATGGCTTCTAAAGGAAAAAGATTTCACAAATGGACAATCGACTTCACAGGGGCAAATAGGTATCTCTATTTACTTTTTATATGATTCAGATATATGATTCAAAATTTTCTGGTATACGAATAAAGCTGTAACTTCTTACTCCTGGGTATAGTTGTATTTGGAATGTGATTGTAATTCGGACAACACGTTTAATTCGGATACTCTCGCGTGAAGCATAAATTGACTTAAGGATGGTTTGATTGAGAGAATTTTAGCTAAAACAATCAAATTGAGTACACTTTGAAGGACACTTGCAGTTTACTGGGCGCAAAAATCACCATAATTCGCGTGAGAATATGCTCTACATTTAAGAGCACACTCAATAGTAAAAATCCATTAAAATGCTTGGAAAATGCTAAAATTCCACCACAAATATAAAGATCGTGGAAAAATGCTAAAAACGCCATTTGACCAGCTATCTAGCTAGGACCTTGAAACTTTATACAGTTTCATCCATGACGCAGGAGATGCCTTTTTGTTTGTGGAAAACATGGGCCAAAGGACAACTGTGTTACTGGAGTGACACAGTGCTGGGGGGGGGGGGGGGGGTATTAGTCTGATTTAAAACAATTCTAGTTTTTACCTATAAAGAGTTTATTATGTTATTCCAGGTCTAAAGGAGAAAAACAAGTTGCTTTACCTTCCCTGGGTAGTCTGTCAAAACCGTGTGGGTATTCCGGTGAAACTGTTCATGTCAAAGATACTGACCGTAAGGATGGTGAATCCCAATCTCACCTTATTGCAAAGGTACATTGTTATTAACTCACCAACAACTGAAAGAATTGTTTGACAGTCTATTTTGGAGGATGTTGCAGATGGTTCGAAAAGTGTGATTTGATTGAAGAAATAAACCTCATTTTTGGATAGAAATAATGAGAGAAAAAATGAAAATAAAAGCAGATTATTGTTTAACCAATTACCAGACAACAAATTTGAGACAGATCATGATTGAAAGAAGATGCAGATGATATTTTAAAGTGTACAAAAGTAAAAATATGTGGCTTATGGGGTATGAAACAGTTTGATAGAAAAAATTGCTTGTTATAAGCAATTGCTCCTTTTCAAACAGATTCCCATGACAAAATTATTTGTGCGTAAAATTTTGGACCAAGATACTGTGCATGAAACATCAGTTTAAAATTGTTAAAATCACTACCCACGGGTCCCAAGAGGCAGAGCTCTAGGGGGTAGGGCCTAATACCCTATATTGAAATGAAGAACACTTTTTGAATGACATCTCCCAAACTAATGGACTAATTTGAACCAAATTAGACAGAAATGTACCTTAGGTGGTCCTCTTTCACAATAGCTTAAATGAAAGATACCTAGTGGAAGAACTTGGGTTACCATGGGAATGAAAGTTAAATCTTTAAAAAAATCTTTTCCATTCCTGACCCAGTTAGCCTTCAGCCTTGATATTTAGCATGAAGGATCAGTCCTTTCAATTCTTTCATATTTCTGAAATCATTAGCCATGGATCCAGAGGGAGTAAAAAGTGTTCGCCTCTTTTCATTTTTGTCTTAAAGCTTTTGAATTTG
This sequence comes from Fragum fragum, assembly GCA_946902895.1. Lineage (NCBI taxonomy): Eukaryota > Metazoa > Mollusca > Bivalvia > Cardiida > Cardiidae > Fragum > Fragum fragum. Next base: position 58,778,529 of record OX336373.1, read on the forward strand.
TCATTAAGACTTTGGGATACCCAGGTAGAGAGCCTATATTATTGTCAAGCCTGCTTGTATCATATCCCTCCCCTTGACATTAAGTTAGACTGTTGAAAGAAATAGATCCTTTATCTCTGATGAGCGCTCAAGGGCCAACAGCCTTCTTGTAAAGTAAAAGTTTACAAACAGATTGACAGACGGACAATAGACAATCTGCTATGACAATTACTCTCTGGCTTTCAGCCAGTGAAGCTATAAACTAAATTACCAGTATGACTAATAAAGTGGGGTGAATTAGGTGCTCAAGTGCCTGTAATTGTCTTTGATATCTTGATAATTGGTCAGAATGTTTGTTTTCATTATGTTTTACACAACTAACACAACATGGAATGTTAGGCCATGTTGGACAAAATAGGTCACAAGGTCAAATCAAAGAAATACCTCGAGTGCACTGCTATTTGTCAGATGATTGTCTGAATGATAATGTAGAAAGTCTCAAGCTTGGATAAAATGTTAGAAAAACCTTCTTTTTACTCCAGAAACTTCATGGTTTTGTCTTAAATGTCTTAAAACTTCACCATGTTTGACTCGTGTATATTGAGTCACTTTAGGATTCAAGACTAGTTCACCAGTGTTATCTTAATATATGCATTCTTTGACTCAGATGATCATTTAAGATCTCTGTCTGTCTTGCCTACTTTCAGAAATCCTGGGATATTGCCCTAGGGCCTCTGAAGCAGATTCCTATGAACTTTTTCATCATGTGGATGGCTGGAAATACTATCTCAATATTCCCAATCATGATGGTTGGAATGATGTTTTTTAGACCAATTCAGGCACTCATGTCTGCTTCCACAAGTAAGTCAAATTATTAACCCATTACCAAACAACAAACTTTTAGACTGGTTTGAAAGAAGGTGAAGACAACATTATTTAGTAGATGAAATTTTAAAAAATATTGGTCTTTTGCGCAAGATAACATTGTCCGTATTTTCCGCAATATTTTCTTTCAAGTGGGATCTTGGGTAATGGGTGAAAGCCATGCAGATAGGAAAATAACAAATATAAAAAAACAGATGAAAAGAGTTCTAAACGCAAAAAAGAAGATGCTTGAATGATGCCAAACCATTACCTGTAATATGCCATCTGCTTGTTGGTAAAATGAAAAAAGTGATTTGCTTCCAGGTATCTCATTTTTAAGCCTGTCAGGAATATGTCTCTTTTGGCAGGAGGTATAGATAAAGATCAGCCTGCACATACATGCAGTCTGATCTTAATCTACACCACTTATTTGTCCTTTAAGTCAGAGTTGTTATATTTGTTGATTTTCATAAGAATTATTGACCCACCTCCCAAACCCACTATCAGGGATTCCTTTCCTTTAATTTTTAGCTTGACTGTCTTTGAGAACACCCTAGGTACAATGTATTGCTATGGCCATGTTGCCGTCTGCGTCCATATCTGTGTCAGTTATTCTTGTCTAAAAAGTTAGAAATTTGGTAATATCTTTGGTATTGCTGAACACATTCACTTGAAATTCATGATATGTATGCACTATCAAAGAGCAATGTATATGTACACGAGGATAACTCAGCCGCCATCATAGCGCAGTCGGTAGTGCGTCGGACTCCTTATCTTCAATCATGGGACGTCATGGGTTCGATCCCCGGTGGCGGCACATATTCTTTCCAATATTTGTCTCTCACCAATGGGTGGATAATCGTAAACCTAAGTTGGATAGCATCTGAAGGCTAGGAAAGGATGTAGTGGTAGTACTGGTGTGAGAAATACCAGGAATCCATTGTTAGGTGCTCCAGCCACCGCAATCTGACTGAAATACTGTCAAAAGCAGCGTTGTTAAACCCTATTCAATCAACAAGGATAACTCAGAATACAATGATGGCCCTTTTTAGACTAAGAAGACATTTTGCATTTTGTAATGTCTCTGGTATTTCTGAACATGATCGTTCGAAACTGAAATGCATCTGTTCACTCTCAAAAGAGCCATCATTTCTAACATGGAGGATAATTTGTAGCAACAAACAGTGTTATTGTGTGGGAGTGGAATAAACTTGTAGAAGAGTACAAGCCCAGATGATAATGTTATTTTTCAGCTGCGTTCAAGATGATAGAAGGATCACAAGCTGTATTACAAAAATTTGTTTATATGTTTGGAAACATCGTCTGTCTTGGCCTGGCTGTGTATAAGTGTCAAGTTATGGGGCTTTTACCAACAACAACATCGGATTGGTTAGCTTTTGTAGAACCTGCAAAAGTAAGTACATGTGAATGATTTAAAGCTGCTCTATCGCAGATTTTTACAAAGTTTCAAGAATTAGGGATACTGAAATCAACTTTTTGCCTGTGTTTTTGATCATTTTTTAGCAAACCTGAGCAAAACAATATTTTGATTTGCCAAAAAATAGGGCGTGGCAGAGCGGGCTTATCAGACTTAGATAGTTCATAGAATGATTCTTTAAAATTCGTCTCCTCCTAAACTGGTTTTCTAATTTTGACCAAACTTAGCAGAAATGTTCCGTTGGTGACCCTTGTCAAAACTTGTTAGTGAAATTTTGATTTGCAAAAAAATGTGGGCGTGGCAGGGCCGAGCTTATCAGACTTAGAGAAATGGTGGAATAATTCTTTAAAGATCCTCTCCTCCTAAACCATTTGGGCCAAATTTGGCAGAAATGTTCCCTTTGTGACCTTTTTCAAAACTTGTTTGTAAAAAAAACTGAAAATAATTTTATAAAAATCTTATACTCTTAAATGATTTAGCAAATTTGGACAGAATTTGGCAGGACATTTTGATTTGCAAAATTAACAGGGACAAGGCAGGGCTGATCTTGTCAGACTTTGAGAAATCATGAAATTAGGCCAAATGTCTCTTTGATAAACCTTTCAAAACTTGTCATGAAATTCTGATTTGCAAAGAAATTATGAGTATGGCAGTGTCAGGCTTAACGGACCTAGATTATTCTTTAAAAATTTATCTGCGTGTCAGGTACAGCTTAGTTAAAATCATTCTCAGATTAGCAATTTAGGGCCATTATTAGAGGCATTATTTTTCACTACTTCTAAAGCTTGAATTTCCTTTTGCACAAGGTATGATTTTCTTCACAAATCTTTGTCACACTCATTCCTTTTAAAGTGGCTCTTGAACAGAATTCATGAAAGTTTGATATAAGAAATATAACTGCTTTTCCAATAGTTATAATGTTAGCTTCACAATAAATATTCTTTCTTTCTGTTAAATCTAATGAATTCACTATGAATTTAAATTACATGTGATATATTCTCTCTGCCTGCCTTGGAAACATTTGAATTCATTGGATGAGGTCGTTAGTATTCGGGTGATGTCGACTGTTTTGCTAGCGGAAGCTAATGACGTAATTGGTATGTCATGAAATTTACAAACAAGGCCAGATAATGTATTTAACCGATGAATTCCAGTTCCATTCGGGTAGTTCTTCGCTGACTTATTTGATGTCTCGTAATTCCAAATATATTTGATTCTTTTCTCACTTTTGAAAAGTTATGAACAGCCATATTCATTTCAAAGTCGGCTTAATCACCTGTTTACAAACCTCTAAAAGCATTACAGTTTGAAATTTGAAAATTGAGAGCAAAAAGGTTTCTTTCATAATCTGTGCCAGAGTAACTTTAAGTACAACCTCAGAATATAGACAAAGAATATTTTTTCAAAATATATGGAAGGTTAGCAAAACTTGTCATATGAAATTTACACTTCAGCTGTGGAGGTATTATTTTATGTGCATATAACTTTCTTTTATGTCCCTGCGTTGAAAGATTTTGGGGCACATTGTTTTACCATTGCCCCGCTTTATGTCTGTCTGTTGGTCTGTCTGTCTGCAAATCTTAACCAGAAAACTTTACATTTAAAAATATTTTAAGCCTATTCAAGATACAATACTCATATTTGGCATGATGGTAGATATCATCAATATAAATCTGCAGATACCAAGGGCAAGGTCGTGCGACAAAGTCAATTTCATTTGCCAAGGTCAAACTTGTGCAAAAGGTAACCAAAAACCTAACACTTACAAGGCTGTTTTGGGGGCAAGTTGTTTCACAAACGCATCTTGATTGCCCTTCTTCAATGAAATACCAGACTGGAACTTAATATACAGCTTGTTTGTCATAACTATTCTATTAATGCTCGTACTTGAAGAAAAAAATGAAAGCATTGGGGTAAATTTACAAGCAATTTCTTCATTTTCCACAGTATTTTCTATCCTATAAAGGTAGAAAGTACTAAAGAGGATTCAACCAAATTTCACAGAAATGATCACTGGGTAACCCCTTATCAGATTCCTTCAAAGAATTTTGATGGGATAAAAAACATGGCTTTAATGAGCAGGGCTAATTTCCATATATGGTGAAAACTTTGAAATCTTTATCTCAGAAACCAACGGATGGGTTTCAACCAAATTTTACAGGAATGATCATTGGTTGACCCTTTATCAGATTCCTTTCAAAGAGTTAAGATTGGATAAAAAAAATTATGGCTTAATGAGCAGGGCTAATTTCCATATATGGTGAAAACTTTGAAATCTTGGTCTCAGAAACCAATGGATGGATTTCAGCCAAATATCACTGAATTGATCTTTGGATGACCTTTCATCAGATTCCTTTCAAAGAATTAAGATTGGATGAAACAATATGGCTTAATGAGCAGGGTTAATTTCCATATATGGTGAAAACTTTGAAAATTTCTTCTCAGAAACCATTTGATGGTTTTCAATCAAATTTCACTGGAATGGTCCTTTGGTGATCCCTTATTAGATTGCTAAAAAAATAATTGATAGGCTGTAAACATTGCTTTAATGGATTGGGCTAATTTCCATATATGGTAAACAGTGAAAACCTACAATCTTCTCATATTACAAACGATCATAAGTTTTCAAGAAAAATTTCACAACATCAATTGATTCTCTGGTGACTCTTTGTAAGATTCCTTCATAAAATATGGCTCAGATGAAAATTATAGTTATAAGGGGTTAAAGGGGGGGGGCGTTTGTCTCCATATATAGTTTAAAGTGAAATTTTGAAAATCTTATTCTTACAAACTCCAAGATAGTTTTCAACCAAATAAAAATTAAGTTATATCAGGCCGGTGGAGCGAATCAGGCGCTCAAGCACCTCTAGTTTATCTCACACCTATGGGTGGATAAACCTAAACCTAGGTGAGAAAGCAGCTAGAGACTAGGAAAGGATGTAATGGTAGTACTGGTGCGAGATATACTGGGAATCCACTGTAAGGTGCTCCAGCCATCGCGAAATGACTGAAAAATTGTTAAAAGTGGCGTTAAACCCAATTCAAACAAACAAATCACAAGTGTAACAGAAGGCTTATATCTGAAAATCTTTTTCTCTCAAACAGAAAGGCCTAGAGCTATGGTATGTGGTATGTAGCATCATCTGGTGGACCTCCATCAAGATTATATAAATTATGGTCCTAGCCTCCCAGGGTCATAATAAGCCTATCCCTGGACGTCCTAAGTTTAACATAGGGCTTATTAAGTGAAAATTTTAAAAAACATCTCCCGAACAGGAGGGCCTATAACTTGATATTTGGTATATAGCATCATTTGGTGGACATCTATCCAGATATTATAAATTATGGCTCCAGGGTCAGAATTAGCATGTTCCTGGATGTCACACGTTTGTTAGAGGCTTATATTGTGTAAACTTTAAAAATCTCTTGTATTTGGTATGTAGCATCATTTTGTGGACTTCTATCAAATTAATGTTAAGTATGGCCCCAGGGTCATAATTAACCCATTCCCTGGCTTATATATTGAACATTTTAGAAATCTTCTTTTCAAAAACAGGAGAGCCTAGAGCTTTGATATTTGTTACAGTACATCTGTTGGACCTCTTTCAAAATTGTATAAATTACGGCCAAAGGGTCCAATTAGCTTGTTCCTGGATGTCGCAAGTTTAACATAGGCTTATTTAGTGAAAGCTTTAAAAAATCTTTTTCTCCAAAACTGAAGGGCCTAGAGCTTTGATATGTAGCATCATCTGGTGGACTTTTATCAGTTTTTGTGCTCTTTCAGTTTGGATTCAGTTGACCAATAAGGCCCTATGGGCCTCAGTATTTAAGGTTCACTAACTTTACATTGTCATCTTTACACCCAGTCAAGTTTTGGCCTGTCCAAATTCTTCATGTGTGGTAATGATTCAAAACTTTACTTTCTCAGATTGTTTTCTACCCTATATGGCTTTTAATTTTCAATTAAAACGCACTTTGAAATGTGTCTTAAACTTCTTTCCATTTGGATCATTCTAGATTGAGTAATCTGGTAATGGTTTAAGGTACCTTGAATTTGCACATTTACATATGATACAGTTGTTGCAGGGATAATATTTTATAACCAGATGACAAAATTTTAGACAGGTCCAAATTTAAAGAAGTTGCAGACGATTCGTAGTAAGTAAAATTGTAAAAACCATTGTCTTTTTGGGTAGTAAACCTGGTTTACAATGAAGAAATAGCCTGTGTAAAGCAATTTCTTCATTATCCATCATGTTATCCAAATCTTTTTTCTTGATGGGCATGAAAAAGGGGGATTGTGTTTGAATATGAAAAAAGGGGATTGTGTTGGAATATGTAAAATCACATCTTGTTTGTTTTCTTCTGTTTCAGAGATTAGAGTGGTCTGGAGGAGGTGCAATGTTGTGATAGAACTACGGATGTCTGTCATTCTTGTGTCATACAATAATCTTTGAATATTGGTCAAATGTAGATAACTTCAAATTTCTGTCAGAAAATATACATGTACTAGTAATGATTTAACCAGTTTGATGGCCTTAACCCATTCTCACACAGTGACGATTTTTGGACACCCCCCAAGAATAACAATTAGGAAAACATTTTGTAAAATGAAGAAATTGCTTGTAACATGCAATTTCTTCATTTTACACAATGTTTTTACCCAGAAAGTTGAAAAAAATCTAAAATTTCATACACCTTACATTGTCGTCTGCAACTCCTTTCAATTTGGACTTGTCTAAAAATTTGCCGTCTGGTTATGAGTTAAATTATCATATTAAGGAAAAGAAATGGGAGCAAAGATACTAAATCAACAAAGAGATTAGCATTGAAATAAGTACTTGTACATGTAATTTTACCAGACAACAAACTATAAGAATGGACCAAATTGAAAAAGGTTGCAAACAACAATTTCAAGTGAATAGAATTTTTTTATATCTCTGTCAATTATGGTAGAAAACATGACAAATGGGGAAATTGCTTATTTTTTCCTACATTGTTTTCTCAAACTCTTGTCTTGAGGATCATAAAAAAACATGAGTGTGTGTGAATGGTTAATCAATACCTCTTTACCACACAATCTTTCATTTTTATGCACCAAAGAAATATAGTGTATAGAAACTTTGTAAAAAAAGAATAAATTGCTTGTCACAAGCAATTTCCTCTTTTCTCACAATCCTTTCTGGCTAACATAGCTCTTATTTTTCAGTTCAAACCAATTTTATTTTGTTGACTGCGCAACCTCCTTCAATTTGAACCATTCTAACATTTTATTTAGAATTGGTTATCTAAAAGGTACTGATATTGTTTTATGATAATCAATTTAAGATGTTGTTTGTCACTTCTGTCAATTCTCACATGTAAACAATTACATTTACCTGTCAAACCAAGGTTAGCTTGTGGAATTGTGTAAAATTTATTTTGATTTTTTTGTCGAGCAATGACCAAATTGATTTTTGTTCAAACTAAAATGAAGCTTAAACTCTCCATGAAATAAACAGAAAAAAGAAAAAAGTATTTCCTGACAGTTTTAATTCATTTCATTAGCTATGCTCTGTTGACCTACACCAAATGATTAAACTTTTTTAAAATACTTGATATTTAAATTTCAAATTAAATAATTATATACTGTAAGTATAGCTATAGTTGTGTTTTTGTGGGCCATGTTGACGATTTCCTATGTATACGCCGCTGTATGTGGACGTATTTTTGTATCGTCTTCTCCGTCCTTCACAATGTCCGTCCGTTCATCCACATCTTGTTATCACTTCTCCTCATGCATTTAACCCATTCCAATACGGCAAAATTTTAGACCGATCCAAACTGAAAGAAGCTGCAGATGATCAAGGTGATTGAATTTTAAATTTCTTCATTTTCTACAATGTTTTCCAAAGCTTTTATCTTAAAGGGCGTAAAAAGCAGGGCTTGAGTGGGAATGGGTTAAGGATGAATTTGAATAAAATTTGCATAGAATGTTCTTAGTCACCGAACCTTGTAGATAATGTCCGAGTTTTGCCATCATAAGCTGCATCACAGAAAAAGGGGGCTTAAAGCAAACCGGCAGCATATATTGTGAGTATGACACTCTTGTTACTGATCTACATGTCACTTTTTTGCTCATTCTTTATCAAACTTGCTGGAAATGTATATTTTGTTTAACCCTTTCCCGTTTTTGGAAATTTTAGACTAGTCCAAATTGAAAGAGTTTGCAGACGACAATGAATACTGGATGCCATTTGAAATGAAACAATCCTATGTGGTAGAAAATATTGTGGAAAAAGAAGAAATTGCTTGTTACAAGCAATTTCTTCTTTTTTCACAATGTTTTCTCAAGTATAAAATCAGAGGATCGTAAAATCCCGTATTTGAACGGGAAAGGGTTAAAGGAAGACCCCTATTGAATATATATGTATTTACATTCTGACCGATACTAAAGTAAAAAGTACCTTTGTGACAATTTCCTTGTTTCTACTCTTCTTGTCAAAATTAGATGTCATTCTCTTGCAAACTTAATGAAATACTGAGCGCATTTAGTAATATATGTACAAATGTATTTGTATCAACTTTACTGTACTACTGAAGTCCAATATTTACCATTGGACGGAGATTTTTTACACTTCTGAATATTTTGAAAAAACGAGGTACAGGGTTCTGGTTGTCAAATTCCAAACACTCAAAAAAGAATGAAATTTGTTGAAAGCTCTGGTAGCTATGACAATAATGTTTAAGTGAAATGTAACCCTTTCTGTTTTTGAAATTTTTACCCAGTCCAAATTGAAATAGGTTGAAGACGACAATGAAAATTGGATTCAATTTGAAATAAAACCATCCTATGAGGTAGAAAATATTGTGGAAAAAGGAGAAATTGCTTGTTACAAGCAATTAATGTCTTTTTTTTCCACAATGTTTTCTCAAGTATTAAATCACTATGACGTGAAATCACGGGTTTGTACAGGAAAGTGTTAAAAAAAATATCTCGGCTTGACCCAGATTACATAGACTCTTGATATTTTGCATAAAGAAATAGTACATAATAACATTGCGCTATTTCAAAATTGCTAAAATCATTACCTTCGAGTCCTAGGGGATGGAAATACAGAAGCATTAAAAAACCACACAATCGCAATTTGAAACAAATTTGATAGACACGTTCCTGTAGTGGCTTCCTCCACAAATCGTTAAAATAACTTAAATAGTACAAGCTCTGGTTGAAATGGCAACATACATAGTATAAGCTCTGGTTGAAATGGCAACATAGATGAAATTAGAAAAAATAAATGTTTAAAAATCATCTCCTTAGCCAGAGGGCATATAGCCGTGATAATTGCAGAAGAAACAGTACATTGACCTCTTTCAGTATTGCTAAAATCAATACCCGCGAGTCACGAGGACGGAACTCCGGGGGGTGGGGGTGGACGTAGAAATAAATAAGGGAGCCGAAGTGAGATGGTGCTAAAATCGAATTAAAGAAGGATTTTCAAAACGACAACTCCTCTCAACTACAAGGATATTTTCAACCAACTTTGCCTGAAATGTTCCATAGATGGTTCTCTATCAAAATAGCCAAAAGAACTGAAATCCGTTCTTGTGCCATGGCAAAATATAAGTCAAATTTAAAAAAAATGTCCAGACCCACTTGGATTTGAGCCTTGGGGAAAGAGAGCCTTATCTCAGGTGAGCGCACCGGGACCAATGACCCTCTTGTTATACGAGATCGCAAGGTTCACAGCGTTAGTAAAACATTGCAACTATCGTGCTTCTGCACGGACCCCGTACGATCTTGGAGTTGTGGCGAGACAGTATGAGTGTGATGATAAACGCACCCGTTATGAAATGTTTTCTTTCGCAGATTTTAGCATGTTGCCATGATCGACGCTTATTGAATTACGTGCCATATAAAACAAGTGAGTTTCATATTGCGATGCAATGCATTAGAGGAGTCCCCCACCGGATAAAACGATACTGGTTTTGACGTCTCTAAGAGCAAGTTTAGGACAACATTAAGAGAAAATGAAAAAAATGCTGATAATTAACATTTCTCCCTTTTCTTCAAAATTTTCTGTACTGTTGTTCTCATTATTTCTTTATCTCTGTAGCAACAGTTAATTTGACATAGTCTAATTTTTTTGCAGTTTGGGAGAGGGTTAACCAAATTTTGACGTATAAAGGTAGACATTTTTGAGAAGGCAATAAAAATGAAAATAACAAAGGGCATTAACTCAGAAAGTGGGTGTGGCAGAGAAAGAGTTCTTGAACATGACTTTTCTCAACATTATGATCTATAAGTGTATAAAGTTTGGAGTTGCTAGCTCTTACGGTTTAGGAGATATGGTCCGGACAAAAAATGCAAAGGTTAAAACAACAAATGGCGATAATTCAAGAAGTGGGCATGGTAGACTAACGATTTTTGTACATGACACTTCTCCACATTGTGATCTACACTTGTATAAAGTTGGAAATTCTTAGCGCGTATGGTTTAGGAGATACGATCTGGACAAAAGTGTGACAGACGGTTACACAGACGGACGGACGGAATCGAGCAAAGCTATAGTCCCCCAAGATTTAGTACGGAAATTTACTAAAGTGGCAATTCTTCATTATAAGCATCTTAAATTTTCATAAATAATGCATAGCATTGTAGCCTTGCCAATGCACTTTTGAAAGATACAGATAAAGATATTGTTTTCCTAAATTCACATCCTACTTTTCCTTTCTTTATACTTGATGGAAGGCAGTGTAACATGTCTTGATCAGGAACCGTGAAAGTGATATCAAAATAACACAAATGACCTCAAAGTATTAGCAAATCATCTGTCTGCGAAAATAACACCAAGTACAAATGTATGTTGTTTATTTCATATCAATGTGGTAAGAAATAATTAAGGAATGTTCTTATTCTGAAGTTGCATAGCATTGTTATATACGCGTAACGTTATCTTTTGCATGGTGATATTTGAGAGAAATATTTCGAAAAGAAAATTGTATAGATATGGAGGAGTGAATTCTGTCTGTAAAATAGAAATAGGGAGGAATTTTAAAAAATAACAGACGACAAGCAAAATAGGGTGCGACATTCGGTACAGTCAGGGGATAGAAATCCACGCATTGATAATTTCCCATACTATTTGAAAAAGCAGATCAATTCCAGAAAAAACCACGGGAAAGAGAATAACTGATAAAATGCGACTTTGACTCTATCACGTTCTTGAAAGTTTCACTGTACTTCACTACCCGGGTCAACACTCGACTGTTAGTAGTATGCCGGTTTTTAAGCTTTACTTTGAAAGTCATATATATTTGTGGAGGCAGCTCGCTGTTTAAATATTTCATAATCTAGTAGACCAAATGTCGATGCTATTTCACCCATTCCCACACAATGACACTTTTTGGCGCCCTCAAGAAAAAGCAATTGGGAAAACATTGTGTAAAATGAAGAAAGCAATTTCTTCATTTCACACAATGTTTTCTATCCAAAAAGTTGAAAAAATCTAGAATTCCATTATCCTTCAAATATCGCCTGCAATTCCTTTGAATTTGGACGATTCTAAAATTTTGCCATCTATTAATGGGTTAAGGGTTGGCACGTTAGTACCAGTCGAAGTCGCGCAAGGATAACTGTACGCATGGACTGCATTTTGGCATTTTGTTATGAAAAATAAACTGCTTTCCTTGGATGAAATTTACATTGCCTCCATGAGCAATATTTACGACGTTGTAGCTAGAGAAGGTGCATTTTATGCCAATTTAGACATTTAACCTAATTTGTAGGAAATATGATCTTGATAAGTAACCATTACCTTGTCGCACGACCTCGATCTTGGTATCTGCAGATGTGATGATGTCAAATAGGAGGATTGTATCTTCAATAGACTTGAATAAATTGTAATAGTAAATTGTTTTTGTTAAGATTGCAGGTATAAGCAGACCGACAAACAGACAACAGTGTAAACAGTATGCACTCGATCTCTCGATACGGGGGCATAAAAATCACAACATTAGATCAGTATCTTGTACTGTGTACAAGAAAGCCATCCATAATGACTTAGTTTAGATTTCAGTCTTGTTTTGCACCATACGCATGTATGCACCATACGCATGTATACCCGCTCGAACGAGTTTGCTGGCGATGCCATAGAGTTCACATCCGATCTCCCTGCCTTCTCTCTATGCCTACACCGTCCTAGCGACGACAAATTAAATTTGGATTTTTATTTCGAGAAAATTTCTTTGTTCATTTAGTACAAGTACTAAAACATTTGAATTACGTTAAACGTTGCATTAACTTGAAATCTAGGCAAGCATATAGTTTGCATGCACAATGTCTCGCGAGACAGAGCTAATCACGAACGATTTGTCTCCTCACATTTACTCTCCTTAATCTCCTTTCTCGTAAAATCCTATTTTTGACCTATTATTTTCTTTCGTTTTGCATCTATTTGATTTTTATTGAGTAAAAGCTGAAAATCCCATAATAATCACGTTTGCTTGATGCCTACGATCCCCCTTAATCGCTCTAGAATATTTTAAAGCCCTGGGCGGCGTGATTATTGTAAAAATGCATTTGCGATTCGAGCCATATTTGTAAACATTGTCTATCTATGGTCACATGACTACCACGTGTCACTTGAGATCACCTGATTACCAAACATGGGACGGCGAATCACAAAAAAAAAAAAAAAACAAATTACTGCGCTGATTATTACTTTATTTTCAAATAATTTAAAGCAAATTAAAGCATGTTTAGAAGTCTCTAAACAATTTTTATATCATCCTTTACATGTGCCATATTATTGTCTTCGGCTACAACTATCTGGTTGTCCGTGGCATGTTGAGAAGTAACCCGAGGTATATTCATATCTAAGAGTTCACGTGATATGTGTGTTCATTTTGTGGTTTTGTTCAATCTAATTTGGAATTGCGCTGACATTCATTTTAGTGGAAAAATGACCCCTTTTCCGACTTAGTCATTTGGTTAAAGTTTTATGCGCAAGTCTCAAATCTCTGTTTCTCCTAATGCTATTACTATGAGATTTTACACATGCTCTTGTGATAATCATATTATCTCCTAGGCAAAGATTTGTTGATATAACTTTTAATTTAGTGGAATTCTGAGCCTCTTTGGACTTATAAATTCTTGCTATAAGTTTTACATGCAACTGCCATATTTCTGTTATATCTCTCTTCCTACTAATGCTTATGCTCTGATACTATGCGCATAAGTTTGTGACAATCCTATAATCTCCTTGGCAAATCTCGTTACATTGAAATTCATTTTAATGGAATTATGACCAATATTTTACTTTGGTTGAAGTTTTATATCTCTGTTTCTACTAATTCTGTCGGTCAGAAACCTTGCACCTACTCTTCAGACAAACATATCATACCCTGGGCAAAGATTCACTTCTCTCACATTCATTTTAGTGGGATTTTGACCCTTTATCGACTTACAAATTCTCGGTTAAAGTTTTACGTGCAACCCCTCCATTTCCATTTCTCTGAAATTCTATGCTCATAATATCAACCGTTTATTCATTACTCTGGCATTTATGTTCGTTGATATTTGACCCTTTTTGTCTAGACATTCTTAATTTTTATGTGAAAGTCATTCCAACTGTTTCATCTTTGTTGAACTTCACACATAATTTCGTATTATATTTCGACTAACAAACAAATATTGATTACTCTGACATTTTCTATAGTGGAGTTTTTAATCTTGTTGTCTTCGATATTTAAGAACAGGATTTTCATTCTTTATTACAATCTCTGTTAAGGTAATGGTTTGAGGCTGTAAAAATGTTTTCAGAGTTCTGATATAACAATTATTACTCTAGCATTCATTTAGCGGAATTTCAATCAATGTCGACATTAAATTGCAGATTCGTCCAGCTCTCAGAATAGCCGAGTGTTCTTGTCCTGTGACAGCTCTTGTTTGTTTGTTTTTTTTTTTGTTTTTTTTTGTTTTTTTTTTTTTCGATTTTTTTTTATTGTTATCAGGATATTGATTCTATAGAAGAAATCAACACAATTAATTGTAGAAGGTATTCTAAAACACAATCTATAAATTCCTCTCTGTTGGCTAGTCAGTAATTAGTATCACTCAATCCCTATAAAACTGTTGCGGAGTATTTCTTCAATAAAGTTTATAATCACCCATTTGATATTTCATGATGTGCAAATCCAGTTTATTGATTACAAAAACCTTCTCTCAATCAAAAATATATCTATTTTTTATGCCCAATTCTAGAGTATGCTTCGGTAGTCTGAGATACCTGTACAACATGAGAAAAAGAATCCTGGGGAAAATCAAAACAAAGCAGACAGAATCTTAAAATGCCTCACTAGTTGAATTTCAATCAATACCTGTACAAAGAAATCGGTCTTTTTGACAGACTAAAATACCAGAAACTTGTACTTGCATTAAATCCTTGATATTTTTCAACCCAGTGTGATCTCAAGATCACTATATTTATTACTCTGTGCACATTATAATATTCTTTTCTCTCGTGTGCAAGGATTGTTTGCTAATTCTTATTTCCCATCCACAGTCTAACTTTGGAATGGCCTACCCAAAAACATTAAATTCGCGCCGTGTTCGTCTTGATGCAAATCTAAAATATTGCAATGTTTCCAGTTTCTTATGTACCAAAATAATACCTTTCGGGAGTTCGGAAGTTTTCTGTTTTATCAAACGCGCACAGGAACCGATGTAGTGATTTAAATCCCGACCAAATTTTTCAATCGTGTATCAGTTCATGTCTCATGCAGCTTTGGTCATCCGAAAGAAGACGCAAAACAATATATATTTCAATGTCGAAATTCTATGGCGCAAATGGTCATTTTTAGGTATTTACACCATTTTCACGGGGAAATGCTTCTATTCCGATCACCCAGGTTCAATGACGAGGATAAATTTGAAATTGTAAGTGTGTGTAAACTTAAACAAAGGATACAAAAGGTTTGTCCCCCCCACCTCAATCTAACCATTTACTACATGGTTCTTGGAGACATGGTGAAATGTATAGCCATCACAAGTAATTCCATTGGCTTGGATAAAACTGTCTTCGGCATTTTTTTATATTTTTTAATGAACAAGAATAAATGAACAAGTCATCGGTGTGTTTCCCACACGTTATTATTCCAGCTTGATACAATATGTGATGATTCGGAACCTCACCGTAGATATAACAGAAATTTGATGACTCAATTAAATTACGGAATAGATACATACATACGGGAATAGCCTGATCTAAGTTGGACAACCTGTGGCCTTTTGCATTTTGTAAATTTATAATCAATAATTTGGATGTATGCATATACTATAAAATAGCAATAAATCATTTTTAAACCAAACTTATGGATACATATTCCTCAGCTGCTTGTAAATCTTGTAGTGTTCACAAATTTTCCAAGATCCACGAGGAGGCGTTTTGCTGGTTTTAGAGATACTAGAGGTCGAAACAATCGTTATTGAAAGCAAAGGTGTTATCATTTGATGATCATCTATACCTTACTTTGAGGTTACCATAACTTTTTATCAATATGAAAGCTACCGGGGAGAAATTTGTATACCTTTTCAATTAGTTAGATTTTTGGGGTCTTTGCGGTAAATCTCGTATAAAAAATTTGGTCGCTTTAATTCCGGTGGACAAGTTTTCATATTTGCTCAGTATTTAAGACTCTCTTGAGATAATTAGTAAGACTGTTTTTTACAGAAGCAATTTCTGTGAACTGGCAGTATTCATACTAGGAACTCGGAACGAAATAGTTCTGTTGTAACTCAAAAAGCTCGTTTCTTATAAAAGCATTTAAGCATCTTGGAAAATTTGCATAGGTCAAGTACAGATACACATACAGATAGTTTTACTGATTAATACTGATTGGGGGCCATCAAGTTCTAAAATGGCTGCCATTTGAATTTCAGGTTGCCAGCACTTTTCCTGAAACAGCATTCCGATCAAAAGTATACAAAATTTTACCCTTTCCAAATCCGTGGTTATCTATTCCGCTACAGAGAAAGATTTGCATTTCTAACGTTTTATCTGAAGTTCAGTTTTTAAGCGAAATCTCGGTGTCAAACACAGGTAGTTTGGTACAAGGTGGGCGGTTGACAGAGGGTGGTCACAGTATCTCATTTTATATCTTTCTGCACAAATATTTAGCTTCATTTTGCATCAGGCCTATGCCATTTTCTATTTATCGCGATCGCATGGTGTTTGCTGATGAAAATGTCCCAAACTAATTTCATGTAAGATTATTTGCTCCAAGGTTACAGGGAACTATTCCGCTTTCAATAGGCGACCATCAGAAGAAAATAGCACATAGCTCATCCCCAGAAATTGCAAGTGATTCAAAATAAATATCATATTTAAGAAAAATTATTAATCCTTCAAAATTACAGAATTCTGATATGGCATGATCCCATTTATCAAAGGCCTATTCTTTCTTTTTTATGATTACCCTGTCTTACTTCATTTTCCGGAAATACCCTATGGTATAGAAACCACCTTCCAATGGCCGAAAAACATTAAAATGTTATCCTTTTTACTTTGTTTAGTTTAAACATATTTTATTGCCACTATTTTTATATTAGATATATACATATTGTTTTACATTACATAAAGGGTCTAGCAGTCTTAGAAGTCGGCCATCTCCTTTTCAGTATTTACAAAAGATATGTGTCTTTTTTAACTATACAAATTTCGTGTGTATGTATGCACGTACGCACACAAATACTATAAGTAAGGCGTATCTATTTATGTACACGCACCCATACGTGTTGGTTTGATAACGTCTGATATCGACAAGCACATACCTGACACTTTTGCATGCTTACGTTCATAGAAATTGTGAATGTGGATGCATGTCGTGCCCAGCACTAGAAAAGAAAAGACAATTCCGTTCCAGTAATGAAATCTAGGCTCATTCATGATGAATAAAATGTGTTCAAGGAGAAATAAGAAGTGTTGGTAGACCCCGTTTATAGCCGAGACAAAAGATGTATCTATTGACATAGTAGTAAAAATAGTCTAGCTAGGCTGCGCTCGATGATTAAACCTTCCTGATTCACTTATGAATGCTTGAACAATAATGGAAATTGAACAATTATCCTCATTTTCAGATCCAAAAAGTAGTAAGTCTTTACCGAGACTGCATCGTGCATTTAGAGGACAGTTAAATGAATAGTGATCAGCGTCTTCAACGGGATATCCGCAATTGCAAGTGGCATCAATGTAATTGACGAAAAGTTCATGCTTGAGATCACTCCATTTATTCCGGATTCTTGTGTATAATACTGATAGTTTGCGTTCACCAACCATGTAGTACTTTGGTACCACAAAAAAGAGAAACATTTGAAGTACACGAGATTTAAATATTGATAAAGATTGCTCGGATTTCAAACTTTCTGGAAGCCCATTCCAGAGATTGACTGCAGATGGCATGAAGTTCTTTGCAAATAATTCAGTCCGACATTGAACTACATCAATTTTTTGAAAAGTTCGTAACCTGTAAGTTGAGTCCACGAGTTTACATTTCTAGGGAAAATATCATGAAGATAATCGGGACTTAGGCCATTAATGATTTTGAAAGTGAAAATGGGCTTTTGATATGCTCTCCAGTTGTTAACCAGCCGATTTCTTTATAAATTTTGCTAATGGAGGTGGATCTTGTAATGCCAGTAACGATTCTAGCCGCTTCAATTTATATTTTTTCAATTGCTTCTTTTTCTCTTAAATTGCAGTTGTCCCAAACTACTGCAGCATATTCTAATATTGGGCGTAGACTGGTACCACTGTCGACTTAAAGTCGACGGCGGTACCGGTCTAATATTGGGCGTAGAAAGGATAGGTAAATTTGATTAAGCGAATCTCTCCTTAATTTGAATTTTAAACATCTTGTCATCCCAAGTAGTTTTGACGCTGATTTGGTTATATTATTATCGTTGAGGAATATGTTTTCGTCCGTCATATGGTTTCACACCAATTCATGTTTTACTTATTGCATGAGGAAAGGTTGTTGTACAATAACAATTTTCGTTATCTAAAATTAGTTTAGAAACATAGCTATCGCAATAAGTCTTTCACACATGTTCCAAGTCAATTTAATCGACAGAAGAATTATTTGAGTGTGAGCTGCTTTTTTGTGTGTTTTACTAAGTCCCTTTTTTGTATATCTCCAATTAAAATAATCTAGAAGAATCATAAAATCTAGCTATGTTGATTGGTGATTTGACATCAAATTTTGATGTCACTTGACTGTCAAGTGGTTTTCTCTAGTATAAATAGCTTCTTTTTCCAAATGAAGATTAGACGATTCTTATATTTTACCAGTCCTTACAGTATTTTTAATAAATAAAATACAGCTAATACTCTTAAACATATTTTACTTTTAACTCTATAAATTCTTTGCAGGCTTATAAAATGAATAAGTACATTCTCAACAAACCTTGCGTAAAAGGTTGGTAGGCCTATTATTTTTTTTTCAAAATTAAGTGCCTTTTTGTTAATGTAGGTTAGGATTAGCACGGAATTACAGGTTCAACACTGAATATTGTTTTACCATTTGAAAATTGGTTATTATAAAATTATTTTGTAACAGTTACTTAAAACATATACATATGAAGAAAGGTAAATCATTGTATTTTGAAAATGACTGGTTTCTATATTCAAATCTTGTTTCTACATCCGTAAATGGCCCATTTATAAAATAGGACGAAAACACATGACACTGTTTTACTGACCCCAAAAATCTTGACCAGAATCGCAAACAGGAAAAGAATATTCATAGTAATGTATTATAGCTTAGGAGGAAGAAAAAATAAAAGAGAAAATACTTTGATATTATATGCAGGAATTCTTTGATACAATAGATTTTAGTAACCCCAAAACTGAAAACTCATTATTAGGACGAAAACCCATACCGCGAGGATAATACGATCATTCCATTTCCATTAAAACTGAATGTTAGACCGAGATGTTTGTGAGTTTGTACAAAATCGATTTTAACATCGTCAAAAAACAAGTTTGGTGTTTGTAAATTACTTATTCCTTTTGGTTTCTAAGTATCAATCTATCGGATCAAGTCGTTAGATTTCGACTTGATATATATGGCCCAATCAAAGGTCACTTTTATCTTTGTTTACAAGCCCGGACTTTTTCCCAGACAAAAATTGACAGATGGCGGGAAACTGAATTAGTTCCTTGAAACCCCCATTCTACTTGAAGTCCGACAGTGTGCCAGTCTAAACCAAAACGTGCTAGCGCTCAGTATCCCATTGAATTTTTATTTCTACCTTCATACGACCGTATTTTCAGGTAACTGATATATGTTTATGTATCTGAGACTTCCTTAGAGTACCCACTCTCAAAAAAGTAGCTAGAACCGTCAAAATCGTGGCCCAAAATCATCTGATCGAGTCCCGTAGACCCTCTGTTATTCGACTAGGGATACCCTAGCTGCGATATCGTAGCCCTCTTTCTGATAATCTGCTGGCTCGCCAGCAGATTATCAGAAAGAGGGCTACGATATCGCAGCTAGGGATACCCCCTTTCTAAGCTGAGCACCCAATTGGTATCACAGGTGCTTGTCACCTTTTATCTATATATAATGCCCAACTCCACTTTCGGGTATTTTCTTTTAATTTATTGAGCTTGACAAGAAGTACAACCATACGGTATACAGTCATTTCGTACCAAACCATTTCGTAACATAATTTCTATGGTTATTTCGTACCATACAAAGGTTATTTCGTACCATGCGTTGGTCATTTCGTACCAAATAATTGGTTATTTCGTACCATCTTGTACCACAAATAAACCACTCAATCAAGTTCAGAGAATTTGATAATTAGATTGTTTGTCATTGTTTGCGACCTGTTAGGTAAGATCATTTAAGATCTAATTGTGGAAGGTGAACGATTGTTGATTGCTTAATTATGATTAGATTGGTATTTGCCTTTCATTTGACTGTCCCACGTTTTTACACCCATACTTAGGAAAACATTGCTGGAGACAAGCAATAATTATCACAATGTTTTCTTCTCCAAAAGACAAATATTTTAAAAAATTCCGTCCTCATGAAATTGTGGTCTGGAAATTTCTTAATATTTGGACCTGCCTTATATATCGTTGTGTGGCGATTGGCTAATGGTTAATTTGTCAAATTATTCGGTTAATTGTGATACAATATTGACGGAAATACAGATCTGATTCCCTACTAATTTTCTTCTAATGAACACAATCCTCCTGTTCCTCCAGCTGCTATCCCACATAGGTCTACGATTATCGACCCATTGGTGAGAGACAAATAGTCGGAAAGGCACTCATCCATTCCGACTATTTGTCTCTCACCAATGGGTCGATAATCGCAGACCTCTGTGGGATAGCAGCTGGAGCTAGGAAAGGATGTAATGGTAGTACTGGTGTGAGAAATACCAGGATTCCACTGTTAGGTGCTCCAGCCGCCGCGATATAACGATATATGAAAGATTGTTGAAAGAGGCGTAAAACCCCATTAAAAAAAAGTAATGTGCTGATACGCTAATACTGTATCACTAACTCTCCGTTTGCCTGAATGGACTGTCTTAATTGATTTTCACTTGTTTAATGATCGATACATTAGATAAAGCAAAAAGAAAATACAAATACTTTATAAATGTTGAAAGCGTTTTTTTACTATTCAAATAATATAAGATTTTTTCTAAACAAGGTACTAAACATTTGACGTATGGTACGAAATGACTACATCATGGTACGAAATGGTCACAGCATGGTACGAAACAACCAATACCATGGTACAAAATGACCTATACCATGATACGAAATGACCAATACCATGGTACGAAATGACTGATACGAAATGGTTTTGGTACGAAACGTCCGTAATTCAACCATACCTTGTACGAATGAATTCGCCGTTCTGACTTCAAAACGAAATTTTTTGCTTATCAATACAAGGAGTTTTTGTATTCCATATTGATATTTTAATCATCCTGATGGATCCAGTGAAGAATGTCATTGTCATATCAAATGTATAATTGTAGCCCTCTTGGAGGTAAATGCATAAATAATACTGTTGTTGATGGTCTTGAATTACAGTGTTTAATGGTGGTTATTAAATGGATAATGTTCTCACCCTTGGCCAATCGACAGTACTATCTCTCAGATAGATTGCTGATGCTGTGGTTTACTATTGGGCGATGTTGTGTATTGGTTTGGTATCATGGCTGAAGGGGTGGATGGAAAAACTGGAAAGGACCAAAAAGGACCCCATAATCGTATTTTGCCTTTATTTATGACACAAATAATGATTCCCAGAAATTGAATGCACCCAAAATCTCCATTGTCGCACAAACTGTAAAGCACATAGGAAAAACAGGAAAGGACCAGAAAGGAAAATGGGAAAACCGGAAAGGACCCCATAATCGCATTTTGCCTTTATTTATGACACGAATAATGATTCCCAGCAATTGAATGCACCCAAAAACTCCATTGTCGGACAAACTGAAAAGCACATAGGAAAAACCGGAAAGGACCTCAGGATTGTATATAATATTCATTTCAAGACACAAGAACGTTTTTCTGGTTTAAGATGCGTCTAAAAGCAATGTTTATTTTGTAAACGCGTCCAAATGTAGCGATTTCGGAAAACACGAAAAGGACCATGGAAAAACCAAAAAGGACATGGGAAAAACCAATGAGGACTCAGAATAGTATATTTAGCTATCTTATCACATAGCAACATTTCACTTGTATAGAAAGCGTCGAAATAAAAGGTGTCAGTGGCTTAAACACATTACAATATCCCACTAATGGAAAACCGAAAAGACCGAAAGGACCATGAAAAAAACGAGAAGGACCTCAGAAATGCTTATAAAGCATTTCTATCACACAACAATGTTTCACTGGTGTCAAATGTGCCAAAAACAGGTTCCCTGGTTTAATCAAGTCCAAACACTCAAATTTTTGGAAAAACCGAAAAGGACCAAAAGGACCATGAAAAAATCGAAAAGTACATGGAAAAAAACGGAAAGGACCTCAAAATTGAAAATGAAAAATTTCTATCACACAACAATGTTTAACCCTTTCGTGGATAAACCCGGGATTTTACGTCACTGTGAATTTATACTTGAGAAAACATTGTGGAAAAAGGAGAAATTGCTTATAATAAGCAATTTCTTCTTTTCCCACAATGTTTTATACCACATAGGATGGTTTTATTTGGAAATGCATTCAATTTTCATTGTCGTCTGCATCCTCTTTCAATTTGGACCAGTCTAAAATATCAAAAACCAGGAAAGGGTTAACTGTTTTCTAATGCATCCAAAAACAAGGTTTCTGTGGTTAAACACATCCAAACACTCTATTTTTTGGAAAAAAAAAAAGGACCATGGAAAAAACAGAAAGGACATGGGGAAAACCAGAAAGGACCTCAAAATTGCAAATGAAGCATTTCTATCACACAACAATGTTTCACTGGGGTCAAATGCGTCCAAAAACAAGGGTTCCCTGGTTAAAAACTCCAAACAATTTTTTTTGGAAAAACTAAAAAGGACCATTGAAAAACCGGAAAGGACATGGGAAAAACAGGAAAGGACCTCAAAATTCCAATAAGGAATTTTTATCACATAAAATTGTTTGACTGGTCTAAAATGCATCCAAACACAAGGGTTCCCTGGTTTAAACACGTCCAAACACTCTATTTTAGTAAAAACCGAAAAGGACAGAAAAGGACTATGGAAAAACCGAAAAGGCCATGGGAAAACCTGAAAAGGATCTCAAAAATGCAAATGAAGCATTTCTATCACACAACAATGTTTCACTGGGGTCAAATGCTTCCAAAAACAAGGGTTCCATGGTTAAAACACGTCCGAACACTCTTTTTTTTTTTTTTTTTTTTTTTTTTGAAAAAATGAAAAGGACCATAAAAAAACGGAAAGGACATGGGAAAAACCAGAAAGGACCTCAAAATTGCAAATGAAGCATTTCTATCACACAACTATGTTTCACTGGGGTCAAATGCGTCAGAACTCAAGGGTTCCCTGGTTTAAACACGTCCAAACACTGTATTATTGGAAAATACCGAAAAGCACCATAAAAAAACGGGAAGGACACATTTACTGAATAAACCTTGCTGTTTGATGCATCTGAAACCAGAAAATGTTCTTGCATCTTGAAATATATATTATATACAATCCTGAGGTCCTTTCCGATTTTTCCGTTTTGCTTTACAGTTTGTGCACAAATGGAGTTTTTGGTGCATTCAATTGCTGGGAATCATGATTTGTGTCGTAAAATAATGTAAAATGCGATTATGGGGTCCTTTTCGGTTTTTCCATTGTCCTTTCCGGTCCTTTCCAGTTTTTCCTATGTGCTTTACAGTTTGTCCAACAATTGATTTTTTGGGTGCATTCAATTGCTGGGAATCATTATTTGTGTCATAAAATAAAGGCAAAATGCGATTATGGGGTCCTTTCCGGTCCTTTCCGGTTTTCCATTGTCCTTCCTGTCCTTTCTGGTTTTTACTAAGTGCTTAACAGTTTGTCCCACAATTGGAGTTTTTTGTTGCAATCAGTTGCTGGGAATCTTGATTTGTTTCACCAATAAAGGCAAAATGTGATTATGGGTTCCTTTTCGGTTTTTCCATTGTCCTTTCCGGTTCTTCCTATTTGCTTTACAGTTTGTGCGAAAATGGAGTTTTTGGGTGCATTCAATTGCTGGGTATCATTATTTGTGTTATAGATAAAGGCAAAATGCGATTATGGGGTCCTTTTCGGTCCTTTCCAGTATTTCCATTGTCCTTTCCGGTCCTTTTTTGTCCTTTTTGGTCCTTTCAGGTTTTTCCATCCATCCTGGCTGAATTCATTACCAGCAGTATCCATTACAATAGCAATACTTTAGATTATGACTAAATAGCATATTTGTGAATGTTTCCTTATATTTGTATTGGCCCAAACCACTTATCATAACTGAGTTAGAGCCAATAAAATATTTGTTTTGTATTTGTAAACCTAGATTAGAAAATAACATTTATGAGCAATAGTGATACCAATTATGAAGTACATACAAGAATGTCAAACAAATCTATGCTATTTTTGTTATTTGGACAAACTGTACATCTTGACATCTTAACCCTTGTCATGCTGGATACATTACCTTATTGAATAGCTGTAATATCAAAGGGCTGAAAGCACTGGTAGAACTTGTTCAAAATTCAATATTTCTTTTAGAAATCAACTTCATAAACAACTCTGGCAGGGAAAGTACAAGCAGGAGGTGTAGACTAAGATCAGACTGCACTCTTGGTCTACAGCTCCAGCCCAAACCAGAATATTCCGGCCTCAGCATGACAAGGGTTAACCTATGTCTTATAATAATTTTTATTGGGTTTTAACAGTGAAGCTGTTTTGTGGTGCTGTTTTGCCGTTTCTGTCAAATCAATTTTCCACCAATCAAATGTCATCTTTCACATGATACAAAAGTGTGATGTAATTGTGATTTCAGATTCGTACCTTTTAACAATCTTTAAATTATGAAATTCAGATGTGTGTCCTCAATCACTGATATTTTAGGCAATATTAAAGGTTTTGTAATTTGTTGTAAAATGAATATATTCTAAGAGCAAGTTGGGTAAAAAAGGTCGAGATTGGAAGGTGATTGTTAGCCTTATAATGCAGCTGTGCACAGTTTTGTCCAACTTCCAAGAATACCCTTGATTCACCTGATATCCCAGTTTGTATTTAAAGATTGATATCACTGTAGCTCAAAAGTGTTCAATTATCGAGTAGATTATTCAGTTACCTTCACATTTATGCATTGTTCAACACAAAACGTCAGAAATTGATGTCAGAAAGGCAATTGCATTTGTATCAGGTATTTATGTTCAACCCCTTTGTCTATATTTTCATATACAAGTATATGTAGTGTAAAAATAAATTACAACAAGTCCCTTTGATTGGTCCAATAGTTTGTTGACCAATAACTACGTTATAACTTATGTATTCATGTAACACAAATTGAAAAAAACAGCCTATATTTAGATCAGAGTCTCCGAAATCTTAAGCAACGAGGATTATGTCGTGGACTGTCGAGCAGTTGATTTGCTTTACTGTCATACCGACCCCTTATCAGTCCTTACCCATAAAAGCCATGAATTTGGAATCAGCCCCACCCAGAAAAGCCTATCAAAAGTTTTGGCCTT
This sequence comes from Fragum fragum, assembly GCA_946902895.1. Taxonomy (NCBI): domain Eukaryota; kingdom Metazoa; phylum Mollusca; class Bivalvia; order Cardiida; family Cardiidae; genus Fragum; species Fragum fragum. Next base: position 58,804,006 of record OX336373.1, read on the forward strand.
TTTGCCAATGGGTAAAATTTTGGGAAAATAGCTAAAGAATTTTTCAATTAGTGCTGGCTAAAGAACAGAAAAGGTGTTGTCAAAAAATATTTCTACAGAAAATAGAAAACAACCAAATAAGGGTCTGGTGGATAAAGCAATTAGAATATGGGTCAGTTTGGCCCAAAACATGTTTGCCCTAAGTAATATTTTGCCCTAATTCATGTTTGCCCCAGGTCCGTTTGCCCTAATTCACAATCATCATTGGTCCATGCGCCCTATTTTTGTCAAGCCCGCTTGCAGTGACAGAGACATAGTTGTCACCATGACAAGTTGGTGTATGTGTGTAAGTCAGTCAGTTAGTCCATCCATCTGTCCATCTGAATTCCTCTGGACAATTACTCCTACATTTAAGGATGGATTTCAAAATAACTTGGCATAATTATTCTCCATTATGAGTAGATGTGCAATTTGAAAGAATTTGTGGGATAGTTCTATTGTCAAGGTCACAGGACAATTACTCCTACATTAACGGATGGATTTCAAAATAACTTGGCACAATTATTCTCCATCATGAGTAGATGTGCCATTAGAAAGAATTTTTGGGATAGTTCTAATGTCAAGGTCACAGCTTAAGGTCAAAACACTAAATTTGTGATTGTCAAGAGCATGTCTCCTACAATTATGGATGGGTTACAAAATAACATGGCACAATTATTTTCCATCATGAGTAGAAGTGCCATTTGAAAGAATTTTTAGGATAGCTTCAAGTTCAAGGTCAAAGCTCAAGGACAAACACTAAAATTGTGCTTGTCCGGAGCATGTTGCCTACAAAACTTTGCGGGCTCGACAGCAGTTGTCCTGGGACAACCATCTAGTTATTCATTTAGTAGGTGCACAGATAATTATGATTATAAACATATGCTTAACCTTTTGAGATATTGACAGGTTTCATGAAGTGGATGGTGATCTTTCTTCACTGCTTAACCTGAAGACAACTCTTCAGACAAATCAAGTTAAGATGAAGACGGCATATGAAAATGAGCATGAATTGAAATGAAGCATAAAGTTAGGAAATAAAACTATTGCATGTGGGCAGAAATCTATGTTCCTTTAGAGTTTTGTTGTAAAAGAAAAATTGTGATTGATGCCAAACTAATTGACTTGTTATAATCTTGCTAATACTTGTTGAATTACTTGTAATGTATTTGACAAAGGGTAATACAAGTAATGTTTATTCAAAACCTTGCAAACCATAAAACATGATTTTTAAAGATACACCATTTGAACCGACAAATCAAGCGAAACCAAAAGAAATGAAATACAGTAAAACCCCTCTGATAAGATCACTGGCGGTACTTTTTGAAAGTGGTCTAAATAGCGGCGTAGTCTTATTTCAGGGTTTGGTGGTATGTTTAGCTTTTGTCATTAAGCTGATTTGGAAGAACAATTAAAAATGTTTTACAGAGAATCTTATGTCATTTACAAATTTATCATTTACCATGAATGTGCCTTCCAAGTTCTACTTTTGCTTTAATTTTTGCACTTTTCTCTAAAGTTTCTCCATTTTAATAGGATTTTGGAGTCAAACCTCAAATTATTGATACATAAGCACAGGTTCATAGTGTCAAATGTTGACATCATATCGTCTTTATTGAAAATAGCAAACAACAATTAAGTTGAAATCAAATTTTAATTGGTAGTAAATCCAGGTTAAGACTGTTCAGAAGGCCGTAAACAAACTAATCATAACTTCACATACAGTTAAACCCCTACTTACGACCACCCCGAAAATATGGGCACCCTGCTATTACGTCTAAATTTTTACAGAACGGAATTTTTTGTTCTTTATTTCAATGGTCGCGAACCCCTCTAAAACAGGCACTCCCCTATTCCGAATTACGACCACTAAATTCAGTCCCAACTATAGCTGATACACTATTTTGAACCCCACTAAAGCGACCAGTACCTTCACAGATTGAGACCGACCACCCAAATTTCACACTTGATAAGAGCGACACTAATTGGGTACAAATACATTGTAAATACATTATCGGATTTTTGATTATGTGATATCGACCCTTATTATAATAGGTGTTATGATTAAAGTGGCCAATCATTTTTAGAAATTATAGCTTGTATTTTTTTTATTGTTATTTGAATGTGTCACAGGTTTTGACTCGAGTAATAAATTGGAAACTGAAGTTACGATTAGTTTGTTAACTGCGTTCCGAGCAGTTAATAAGCATTTTTAACGTAATTGATGCTTGGTATTCGCATTATAGAAGATATGATATCGACAGTTTGACACTTTGAACATGTACTTACTAAGAAATAATCTGAGGTCGGACTTCTGAATCAGATCTAAATGGAGAATAGAGAAAGTAGAACTTATCAAAGGTCGTAAATTTGAAACTGACGTAAGATTCCTTTGTAATACATGTTCTTATAGTTTCATTTTTGTATGTATAGTATTAATATAGTCAAAATAACGAAAATAAAATAAACAAATTACTTGACAACAAACGACCAAACCTCAGTATTACGACCATCCCGCTATTAAGACCACTTTCAGAAAGTACTGCAAGTGGTCGTATTAGAGGGGTTTTACTGTATATTTTTTCATTTTTGGTTTTATTACTCAAGTGAAAACCTGTGACAAAAATAAAAAATAATTAATTATACAAACTGTAATTTTTAATACCAATCAGATATTTTAATCTGCATAATAAAAATAACACAAAAAGGTTTGATATCACCTAATCAAAAACCCGATATGCGTTCGTACACAATAAGTGTCACTCTTATTAAGTGCAAAATCCGGATGGTTGGTGCTAAGGTATGAAGTTACTGTTTGTTGTAGTGGGGTAACCAGATGACTGTCAGATTCCTTCATATAATTCTGATTGGTTAAACAACATGGCTATTATGGATTTAGGTTATTTCCATATAATGGTATACAGTGAAAATTTTACATGAATTTTGACTTGGCTTTTGTAAAAACAATGAAAAGTTTGAAATGGTTTTCTAGAACTATTTCAAAGATTTCAATGATTTAGATTTTTTTCAATATATTCATTTTACTTTAAATTCATGAAAAAATTTGCTTAATCAGTCCTACACTTAAGTGACTTTCAGCTAGAAATTTTCTGGACAAAGTAACTGTAAATGAATTTTCTGCAGCCAGTTAAATACGCAAACTGACCCAGAAATCACCCCAGGACACCAGATTGGCATGTTTGCTGATAAGCCTTGGATGTAATTTAAGTAACTTCAGTATAGCCTTTGCAATGGTGATAAATCCAATTCTCCATCATGAGAGGCTTTCATCAGCCTAACTACTTTTTTAAGTGAAACATCCACTCTGTACATATCACCAATTCCATATTTAATAATTATCATAAAATTTTCCCTTTTGACAAACAACATATCACCAATTCCATATTTAATAATTATCATAAAATTTTCCCTTTTGACAAACTAAAGAGCTTTATTTGGTATTTTTAGCTAACCTGAGCACAATGTGTTCTGGGTGAGCTATTGTGATCGGTCATCCTCCGGCATCTGTTCATCCATCGGTTCACAATTACAAAAAAAGAATTTTCTCCTCCTAAACTATAATGGAATTTTTAACCAAACTTCACAGAAAAGATCCTTAGGTCATGCTTTTTCAAAATACTTCAAATAATTGAAACCCATGAAGAACTATTGGTTGCCATTGCAACCAAGTGAAAAAACTTAAGTCTTCTCAAAAACCATTAGGCCCAGAGCTTTGATATTTGGTAGAAATTAACATCTATTGACCCTATACCAAAACACTTCAAAGAATTACAGTGTCTTGAAAATTAGCCCTTTTCTGTACAATACCTGATTTTACATAGAAATAACGAAAGGAAATCTTTGAAAATCTTTTTCTCCCAAACCATAAGTCCTAGAGCCATGATATTTGGTAGAAATCATCATCTATTCACCTTCTGGCAAAATGCTTCAAAGAATTACCGTATCTTGAAAATTAGCTATTTTCTATCCAATCATTGATTTTATAAAGAAATATAGAAGGAAATCTTTGAAAATCTTTTCCTCCCAAACCATAAGGCCCAAAGCCTTGATATTTGGTATAAATCTTTTGACCCTCTACTGAAATATTTCGAAGAATTTACTTAATCTGAAAATTAGCCCTTTTCTGTACGATCCTGTTTTTACATATTAATATAGAAGGACATCTTTGAAAATCTTCTTCTACAATGCTATAAGGCCTAGAGATGTATTATTTAGTGTATATCAAAACCTTTTGAACCTCTACCAAAAATCTTCATAGAATGAATGTATCTTGAAAGTTTCAACCATTTCTGTGTGATCCCGAATTTTAGGCACAAATAGAAAAGAAAATCTTCTGCTCACAAACCATAAGGCCTAGGGCTTTAATATTTGGCATATATCAATACCTATATACCCTTCACCAAAATACTTCATAGAATTACCGTATTCTGAAAATAAGCCCTTTTCTGTGCAATTCCTGATCTTAGAAAGGAATATATCTTTGAAAATCTTCTACTACTACTAACCATAATGCCTAGGGCTTTAAAATTTTGTGTTTTGATGCCTATTGACCCTTTATCAAAATACTTCAAAGTATTGTGCTCTGGAAATTGGCGCTATATGGTGGGATCTTCAATATACTTAGGATTCAGGGCTCTGCAGACTAGGCGACTCAGGCGAAAAGAATTCTTTCTCTTCCACACATAAGGCCTAGAGCTTTCAAATTTTGAATCCAGTATTTATGTGCGTTACTAAAGCTACCAAAATAGTTAGAATCGATTGGGGGAGGCCCATGCTATGGGAACCCAAATTTTTACAGAGATAAAGGGGCAAATCTTAGTAAATATTCTCCTTGCAGTCCATAAGGCATTTGGCTTTCAAATTTTGTAAGTAGCATTGCCTTACAGTATTTTTATAAAATACTACAAACTAACGGTCTTCGATTAACGTAAGCTCAGTATGTTATGGGATCACAGATTTTACATAGAGAAAAATAAGGACGTACTATAAAAATCTTTTCCTCAGAAACCATGAAGCCTAGAGCTTTCAAATTTTGGATTTAGCATTTCCCTTTTGTGGAAATATATTTCTAATCTATAACTTTCTATATAAACTTAAGCCATCAGTTGTTGGGTCTCGAATTTTATATTGAGATGAAGAAAGGAATCTTTGAATAATCTTCCTAAACTATGAGGCCAAGAGATTTCAATTTATGCCCTCTTGGTACTGTAATAAAATACTTTAAATGATTATTCTTAGATCAATATATAAATTATTTGTTGCGAGATCCTAGATTTCTTTTATCTGGAGATTCATATTAAAGAAAGAATCTCCTAAAATGGAGACTAAAGCTTTCGAATTATACAGACAGCATTACCTTACAGTAAATCAAAGTACTGAAAAGTACTGTAAGCTAGCAAAGCATTGTTTTGCTCTGTAATCTTCATTGTCAAACATTATCATGATGAAGAAACAAGGTAAAGTAACCAAGAAGTTAACCCATTTCCACAAAACCCCTCCTTTTTATTCCCCTTTAGAAAATAGTTGTTGAAAACAATGTGGAAAATGAAGAAATTGCTTGTTACAATTGTTAGATTTTAAACAATTTGAAATTGTCATCCGCAACTTCTTTGAAGACTCTAATCAGAGTCATTTTATAATAAATTGGATGCTTATGTTTGCATTTTTTATTTTCCTTCAATAAAACCAGATTTTTCTATACATGATAAATATCAATATTGCTTTCTACAAATCAATGTTGCCATGATACTTCAGAGAAACTATGAGGCTAGAATATGGGCTATATACATCTAATATACAAAGTTTGAAGTAGTTTAGTTGACGATTATAATGTCAAGCAACTGTTGACAGCATCCACTAGAAACTTGATGAAGTGGTTCATCTAGGGTTTCTCAATTGCATTTACCGAATTTAGGCCTACAAGTTATCACCTTCCTGCTTTAGGATTTGGCAACAAGTTAACCCAATGAATTCTCCATATTTCATTGGATTCACTTTAAACTATCACAGAATGATTCTGCCATCTTTAGGATCGATCTTGTAGAAATTTGGTCTGATCAATCAAGAATTATGGGACAAGGGACTTTATAGAAATTTTACCACAAATCTTTGTTTACACCATTAAGTCCACAGTTTTCATTGGATTCTCTTCAAACTTTCACAGAATGATTTTATAATCCTAAGAATTGATATTTTTAAACGGGTAAGGGAAAAGGGGCCTTATGAGAACTTGATTGAAATATCCCCATTAATGTAATACAGTTCACAGCTTTAATCAGATTTTCTACTCAAAGATGCAAGGAATAATTGTGGTACTGGAAACACTTGAAAAGGGGCCTTACAGATTATCTTTCAAAACAATCTCAAGTCCACAATTATCACCAGATTTTCTTTAAAATTTCACAGGACGGTTGTAGGCTCGTAAGAAAGTTCCTTTCGGAAATAAAGAAAGGTCTATAAGAAAACACAGGAAAAGGGGCCTTATTCATTGTTGCTCAATATAATAAGGGGATAAAGTCCAATTTGTTATTTTACGCATTCTTATTTAGGCTAATAGCTTCCTTAAATTTTATATTACTTTAAAGGAAAACTTGATGGCTTTTAGAGCGTCTCAGTCCCCGATGGGTCTCTTGTAAGGAAGAGGCCTTAAAATATCTGAAAAGATGGTTTACCAAAAGATGTTGCATAATGAGATTTACTTTATTTTTTGATGAGCCTGGTTGTGGTGAGCGAGACAAAGTTGTCACAATGACAAGTCGGTGTATGTGTGTTGTTCTGATAGTTAGTCTGTTCGTCCGTCTGTCCGAATTTGTTCGGACAATTATTCCTACATTTATGGATGGATTTCAAAATAACTTGGCACATGATGCCTACAAAACTTTGCGGGCTCAACAGCAGTTGACCTGGGACAACCATCTAGTTATGACATGAGGTTTTGAGATATTGACATTGGGATATACCAAAGATATACTAAAATTTCACAAATCTTAAATTGTCGTTAAATCGCAACTTCTTTTAATTTGGACCGATCTAAGATTTTGTCGTCTGGTAACGAGCTTAAATAAAGTATTTACTATTTTCCCCACAATACAGGACATAGATATGAACATAGATAATACGAGTAACCCGTTACACGTAAAGGAACCACCTTAAGGTTACAACAAGCTGTTGGATCCATAAGAAAACACAGGAAAAGTAGCCTGATGGATTTTCACTCAAAACAATCCTATTTATGTGATACAATTATTATTGGATTCTGATGAAAATTTCACAGGATGATTGCAGAAATCATAAGGAAATTGAGTGGATCTGTCATGAAATACGGGATAAGGATGATTGTTGCTTAAATAATAAAGGGGATAAAGTCCAATTTGTCATTTTTTTATGCATTCTTCTTTAACCAATTAACTTCCTTGAATATCGTATTTATAAGGTAGGTATTGATTTTTTTTTCATGATACAGATTTTAATTATTCTTATTCCCTTTCATTAACTATCTTAACAAGAGCTGTCAGAGACTGATTATGCTCCCCGAATAAGGCTTTGTCACAAAACTGTATGTCATTATCGGACAAAAAACTTCTTCTTGAATGCTACTATAGTTTGAAAGTTCAGTTTACAAGAAATTTGGAGGTTTGACTAACATTGAAGGAATCTGTTTGGCTTCACAGGCCTGATTCTTGTAAAATTCAATATTGTGTGGTAAAGGGTTTAATATTTTACCTTGACCATCAAAGTTTGAAAAATGTCAACATACAAATAATGAAGACTCTCACTTGAGTAGAATTACAGAAACAATAGACTGATTTATTTTAGAGTAGGATATATACAAAATGTAAAGCTACATGGCATTTAGCTACCCTTTTATCATGGTACGGTTAATTGAGTCAAAAATTGAAATAAACATTACCTAGGGCACTAAAAAAATCAACATTCATGTAAAGTAACAAGAAATTTTGGCAATTAGTAAAGAGATATATTTGAAAATTAATGACCTTGACAATTTGACCTTGACAAATGACCTTGATTTTGGTATCTGCTAAAGAGTAAAAAAAATTTGAAATATGAAGGCTTTATCACTTACCATTTTATAATTATGGACAATGTCAAAGTTAATTTTTTTGAAATTTTGACCTCGAGAAATGACCTTTACCTTAGCCAATGACCTTGAACTTTGTACCTTTGAAATATGAAGGCTATATCTCTTATTAATCAAAAGATATGGTCAATGTAAGTTTGTTGCTGAGAAATGGAGAGCTAACATAAAGCTAACAAACATTAAGCCCCCTTTTTCCATGACACATATTTCTGCAAATCTCAAATAGTTTATGGTCAATGGCATCTGATTTGCTACTCAAATATGAAATTTCATTAAATTCTGAACATTAGACTAGGAGAAATTTAAGAAAAACTATATTTTACCTAAGTCCCCTTTTTCCGTGACGAGGCCTCAAATAAAAAAACAGGGAAAAGGCATCAGCATCATATCATAGGGAGTTTACATGGTAAGTTTCATTTGATTTGGCCCAAGGGTTATGGAGAAATCGCTCCAGACGGACAGAATGACGGACAGACAGACGAAGCGGCAGCTCTCCCTACGGTTAGCATAATGAAATATTCTGAGAAGTAGTTTTGCGAAAATCAGAGGTTGTTTATCAGAATAAACCCTAATAGCCTACATAGGCTGTTAATCTATTTCTAGATTAACTTGAGATAGTTGTAATGAAATTGGGTCATTCACATGATATGTATAACCGTTGGAATCCCGCATTCAGTTTGAGTTTGTTCATACTAATGTCATTGTTACGTCATCAATTCTATAAACATCAGTTCAAAACTGTTGTAAGCTTTATTATGATATAAACAGTTGCTATAGTTTTGCGCTAACCATTTGATGTTACATGATTCAGGTCATTGGTTGTGTCGCTTGTCAATTAGTTACATTCCGTTGAATTTGGGTCATATGCACATGGGGTCACGTGATGTAGACAACTGAATTCCGTGATATCTTAAAATAACCTTGAATTCTGCTTAACCTTTCATATATAAGTACAAAAAGCCACTTTAAGCATGTAAGATTACATCCAAGATATTAACTGACTAAAATTTAAGTATTAAATATTGGTTTGAGCGTATTTTTCTTATCCAGGTTTCAGAAACATTGATACCTCCATTTAACGGAAAGCTTGATAACCAGTAGAGTGTCTCAGGTCCTCATTGGCCTCTTGTTATATTAATTGCACACAGTATACAACAAAATATGCAGCTACTTCATTGTAAAGCTATTTTTATTTTCCTATAGAAATGGGGAATACACGCAAGAACTTGTTATATGAGAAAGCCTAGAAGATTGATATTTGGTATGTAGAACTTCTAGGTGAACCTCATAAAGGTTTTTCATATGTTTACCCTGCGGACATATTTGGGCTCTGAACGGGCGCACCCAGGGCCCTAATTTTACAAAGAAACATAGTAGAAAATCTTATAAAACCCAACCAAGTCCACATTCTATTTTATTTTTAATTCGCTATCTAGTTCATTAACTCAAATCTTCATTGCAATAAACATGCTACATTTCTGCCTCAAAAATCCTATGTAACTTTGTAAGATCTTCTTTCTGATTTTTTATACAAGATTTTCTTGACGGGTGACTTTTGGCTGAAATTAGGTCACTTGGGCTTTCATTACTTCTGCAGTCATTGACTCAGGTATGCTCTTGTTTAACTCATTCCAACTCAATCCCTCCTTTTTAGGCCCCTCGAGAAAAAAGCTTTAGAAAATATTGTGGAAAATGAAGAAATTGCTTGTATCAAGCAATTTCTTCATTATCCACAATGTTTTCCATCCAAAAAGACAAAAAAATTCAAAATTCCATCAACTTGAAATTGTCGTCTGCAGCTTCTTTCAATTTGGACCAGTCTAAGATTTTGCTGTGTTGGAATGGGTTAAATTATGTTTAAAACTTCTATCTATGAAAAAACTTATCAAATAACATGAAACTATTCTACAGAAATTCAAAAGTTATAATTTAAAGAGTAAATATTTAATTTTTGAGTAAAAAATTTAAAGTATATAATCAGTCTGTCAATTTCTTTAACATCTCTCCTAAACCAGTGGGTCAATCTTGATGGAACTTAGTAAGAAATGTTGGTGAAGCTCCTCCAAGGTTGTTCAAATAATTGAAATTCTCACTTAACTCGGGTGGCAATGGCAACAAATGGGGTGAAAATAATGAAATGTTTATAAATCATCTCTGAAACCAGAAAACTGAGAGCTTTTATATTTGGTATGCAGCACCATCTTGGGATGGTGCCCGTTGGATCATATTTTGGTTTCACCTGGTAGCACTTCATTTTACATTGAAAAACAGAAGGAAGATTTTAAACTTTAAAATGCAGTGGGCCATTCTTGATGAAACTTGGTAGGCATGTTCCTTTCCTGAAGCTTTTCCAAGGTTGTTCAAATAATTGAAAATTAACATTTACTCTGATAGTCATGGCAACAAATAGGGTGAAAATAATGGAATCTTTAAAATTCGTCTTCTGAAATCAGAAAGCCTAGAGCATTGATATTTTGTATGCAGCATCTCATAGGGGACCTCTATCAAGTTTGTTCATATGATGCCACTTTGGGCATATTTAGGCTTCACTCGAGTACATCCTATTTAACATAGAAACAAAGAAGAAAAGTTTTAAAAGCTTCTCTAGAACCAGAAAGTCTAGAGTATTGATATTTGGTATGTAGAATCTCTGAGTGAGCCTGTACAAAAATTGTTAATGTGATGCCCTGTGGGTCATATTTGGACTTTGCGCCGGCATGCCTTATCTAACATGGAAACAAAATAGAAAATCTTTAAAATCTTCCCCCGACGTACCCTATCTTACATTGAAAAGAAATCTTCAGAAATCTTCTCCTTCAAAACCAGAAACTTTAGAACATTGATATTGCTATTTTTTAGCTCACCTGAGCACAACGTGCTCAAGGTGAGCTTTTGTTATCACCTATTGTCCGTCATGCGTTGTGCGTCGGAAGGCGTGGCAGGGCGTGGCAGTTTTTGACTTAGAAATCTTGAAACATCTTCTCCTCAGTAACCACCTGGCCACTTTCAACCAAACTTGGCATGAATGTTCCTTGGGTGACTCTTTTCAAAAGTTGTTCGTGGAATTTTGATTTATGCCCAAATATGGGCGTGGCAGGGCGTGGCAGTTTTTGACTTTGAAATCTTGAAACATCTTCTCCTCAGTAACCATTGGGCCAATTTCAACTAAACTTGGCATGAATGTTCCTTGGGTGACCCTTTTTAAAAGTTGTTCGCAGAATTTTGATTTATGCCCAAAAATGGGCGTGGCCGGGCGTGGCAGTTTTTTTACTTTGAAATTTTTAAACCTCTCCTCAGTAACCATTTGGCCAATTTCAACTAAACTTAAATGAATATTCCTTGGGTGAACCATTTCAAAAGTGTTGGCAAAATTTTGAATCATCTTACATTAGTCAGGTGAGCGATTTTAGGGCCATTCTGGCCCTCTTGTTTAGGTATGTAGATTATCCAAGTGAACTTAATTTATTCGTAAGACGCCCCTTTAGTCATATTTGGACTCCACTTGTAGGTCCATACTGTTTACATGGAAACTAAAAGGGAAATGTTATAGAATATTGTCCTTTGGCTCATCTAGAGCACTTATTAACTTATATAGAATCAAAGAAGAAATCTTCTTACAAGTCACAAAGCCCTGTGTTTGATATAATTTAAGCTTTGTCACATGTGAGCGCTGTAGGGCCAATGGTCCTCTTTTATACTTAGTGGCATATACATATTTAGCTCGGCAGTTTTTGGAGAAAACCCGAGGTATTGCTATAGCCTTGGTGCTGTCATCGTCATTATCGTCTGCAGTGTGTGAAAAACTTTGACATTTTGTGATATCTCTGTTTTTTCTAAAGGCATTCACTTGAAACTTGGCACACTTGTTCACTATCAGAAGAGCAGCCTATGCTATTAAGGGGGATAATTCTAGATTCATTTCGTCCACTATCAAGCTCCCAACAGCTGAGCCTAGGCACCCGTAAGTGGTGCTCTTGTCAAAGGCTACTTGTCTGGGGACAAGTGAATACTAGGGTAAAATCTTGGCATGGTACAAAATAGATCTTATTAACTTGTTGTATATTCTAAAATTGTCTTAAAATTTATACTGAAGGATAGAAAAAATTGTTGTGTGAACAAATTACCTCTCAACAAAATTCTAGACTAGTCCAAATTAAAAGAGGTTGTAGACAACAACTTTTAGTTGATTGAAAATTAACAATATTTGTCATTACGGGTAGAAAATATTGTGGATAATGAAGAAATTGCTTGTAACAAGCAATTTCTTCATTTTCTACAGTGTTTTCCAGAGCTTTTTTCCTGAGGGGCGTAAAAAATCGGGATCATGTGGGTATTGGTGAAAGAAGAAAATTCTGGGTTCAGCATTTTCTTTATCAACTAAGTTTTCTCAAAACTTACCTTTTCACTTTTTACAGATAGGTTCATCTTAATTTTAGACAAGTAGAAAACCTTATCTAACTTGTCTTGGGACAGGTGAAGAAAAATCTATATTTCCGTGCCACTGCTGGGATGGAAAATCTTTTTCTACAGATAGAGGGACCGCGATATAACTGAAAGACTGTTGAAAGCGGCGTTAAACCCCATTCAAACAAACAAACAGATAGAGGGTATACCGGTAATTCGTAATTTAGATTTAACCCATTCCAACTCAACTAAATTTTAGACTGGTCCAAATTGAAAGAAGCTGCAGACGATATTTTCAAGTTGGTGGAATTTAAATTTTCTTTGTCTTTTTGGATGGAAAACATTGTGGATAATGAAGAAATTGCTTGATACAAGCAAATTCTTCATTTTCCACAATGTTTTCCAAAGCTTTTTTCTTGAGGGGCGTAAAAAGGAGGGCTTGTGTGGGAATGGGTTAAATATTTCACTAATACTGCCATAAAACCTGTGTTTTAGGTACTCATTTGAATCATCTTGATGAGAAGATTCAAATAAATACTCACAACATAGTGTTTTGTTTAGATATAAGGATTTTAGAATGCTGTTATTTTCTCTTATCTAGACACCTGTTTCCCTGTTTTTGTAATGTGCCTTATTTACATTTTCGTTCTCCTTACAGGTACAAGATGGACTTCAAACCAAAGTGTGAAAAGTGTGAGACTATCTTTTCTTCATCACAAGAACTCTGGCAGCATATGGAGGAGGTTCATGCGACCTTAAATTGTCCTTATTGTAAATATGAGGCCATTTCTGACAAAAGCCTACGGGATCATATTAAAAACCACCAAATCGGTGCCAAATTTATATGCCAATTCTGTCACTTTATCACAAGAAGTATGCCTAACCTCAATCGTCATATTCAGTATATGCATACTAATGAAAGAAAGTTTATGTGTGATTACTGTTCATTTTCGTCTGTCGAGGAACACAAATTAAAAGCACATATGAGAGTCCATAGTGGGGAAAGACCTTTCAAATGTCTGACATGTGACAAGACTTTCAAACACTTGATCTCGTTACAGCGGCATGCACTTTCACATACAGATGCTAAACATAACATTTGTATTCTGTGCTTTCAGGTGTTCAAACTTGCTTTAACTCTTCGTAATCACTTGAAAAAAGTTCATGGTGTGGATAATGTCCATATTGAAGGTGTTCGTAAGTGTAAAGAAAAAGGGTTACCCAAGACCATTGAGTGGTACATCAAGAAACTAGGTGTAGCGAAGGAGTTTGTGATGGAAAAGTATATTGATCTGACCTATTATGAGATTAAACCAGTTTATGCTATGGCCTACACCAAACATTTTGAAAGAGTTTCACCTGTTATATGGGAAGCAGAAAAAAGGGTCCCTCATGGTGATATAAAAAAGGCACATAGTATTCCAAGAGGCTTGCACACAAGGCTTTTTCTTGCAGACCTTGCAGAAAACCAATCGATTAAAAATAAGATCTATAACATAGTTGCAGGGATCTCAAGTGAGCAAGACGCAGCCCTCAAGGCAATATCCAATGAGGAAAGTTCATCAGACACAGAAAACCAGTTCTTAAATTCACCCAATAGTAATACCCAGGAGACCAACGTTCCGTCACGAAATTTGGGAAATGAAGAAACAGTTGTGATGGAAGATGACAACAAACAACCAAACAATTCCTCAAGAACAAAGAGGACAAAAACAAGCAAGTCTGTTCAGTGGATAGAGGAATCTGCAGAAGAATTTTCCAATACAGATTTGGATTCTGATGATGAGAATGAAAAGAATGTCGAGTTGTTGTTGCCAAACAAGAGAAAAAGAGGCTTAATGTTGAAAAAAATGAAAGCAGGCGAGTTTGGTCCTCAACCTCGTGTCATTAAAGTTCTAGAAGATGGGACCATAATAGACACCACAGATAACTTTAAAGAATTTCTCCCGACATAGTAATCTGATTCCAATAATGATTTAACTTGTTAGTACTGAGGACCATGTTTTAGTCTGGTCAAAATAGCAAGAGGTCACAAACTGATACCATTTCTAAATAGATTAATTTCAAAACATTGTGAGAAAAGGAGAATTGCTTTTTCCAAATAATTTCTTGTATCGTCACATGTTTTAAACTCAATCAAAGATGTTGATGGGATTGTGGGATTGTGAGATTGCAAAATTGCTTTCATGAGTTTAACCCATTCCCACTGAGCCTCGCTTTTCACACACTTGAAGAAAAAAGCTTTTGAAACAGTGTTGAAAATGAAATTACTTTTAGCTCGTAATTTCATTATTTCCAAGAGCGTTTTCTACAAAGAGAAGTAAAATACTTTTTGTTCAACTAGAAAATGTTATATGCAACATCTTTAAATTTTTACTAGTCTAAAATTTTGTTGTATGGGAATGTGTGAAGGGGTTCATTACTAGATCAATAGAAATCATATTTTGCACTAGTTTAGAAAAATTGACCTTTAATGACCATATAAATCTACTGGCTGAAGGTCAGAAAAGTGAGAGATATGTTATGGTTATGTCTGTCCTAGTCTGTTAGGAATAATTGTTTACATGATAAAGGCCTATAATCAGATCAGAGGTGCTTTCTTTTCACCAAGATTCTTATTTAGATTTTTAGCACACCTGAGCACGTAGTGCTCAAGTGAGCTATTGTGATCGCCTTTTGTCCGGCGTCAGTCCGTCGTGCGTCTTCCGTCTTCCGTCAACAATTTCTTTAAACGACATCTCCTCCTAAACCACTGGGCCAATCTGAACCAAATTTGGCAGAAATGTTCCTTAGGTGGTCCCCTTCAAAAATAGCTAAAAGAATTGAAATCTGTTAAGAACTCTGGTTGCCATGGCAACAAAAGTGAAATTTTAAAATAATCTTTAAAAATCTTCTCCTCCTGACCCAGAAGGCGTAGAGCCTTGATATTTTGCATGAAGCATCAGTATATTGACCTCTTCCAAAATAGCTAAAATCATGATCCTCGGATCCCCAGGGGCGGAGCCCCAGGGGGGTGGGGTTTATATAGAAATAAAGAACGATTTTTTAAATGACATCTCCTCCTAAACCACTGGGCCAATCTGAAACAAATTTGGCAGAAATGTTCCTTAGGTGGTCCCCTTCAAAAATAGCTAAAAGAATTGAAATCCGTTAAAAACTCTGGTTGCCATGGCAACAAAAGTGAAATTTTAAAATAATCTTTAAAAATCTTCTCCTCCTGACCCAGAAGGCATAGAGCCTTGATATTTTGCATGAAGCATCAGTATATTGACCTCTTTCAAAATAGCTAAAATCATGATCCTCGGGTCCCCAGGGGCGGAGCCCCAGGGGGTGGGGTTTATATAGAAATAAAGAACAATTTTTTAAATGACATCTCCTCTCAAACCACTGGGTCGATTTGAACCAAATTTGGCAGAAATGTTGCTTAGGTGGCCCCCTTCAAAAATAGCTAAAAGAATTGAAATCCGTTAAAAACTCTGGTTGCCATGGCAACAAAAGTGAAATTTCAAAATAATCTTTTAAAATCTTCTCCTCCTGACCCAGAAGGTGTAGAACCTTGATATTTTGCATGAAACATCAGTATATTGATCTCTTACAAAAAAGCTAAAATCATGATCCTAGGGTTTCCAGGGGCAGACCCAAGGGGGGGGGGTTATAGACATGAAGCATCAGTTCACAGACGTCTTTCTTATTTCTGAAATTATAACCCATGGAAAAAGTTTTTTCCTTCTTTCAAATCAGCACTAAGGCCTTAGAATTTATTATTTAGACTTTTGGATCCCCAGGTTCATAGTCTTTATATGTAATTGTGGCCCACTTGTTACATAATCCTAACCTTAACATGAAATTAGACTGTTGAAAGAAAAAGAGCCTTTATCTCAGGTGAGCGCCCCAGGGCCAACGGCCCTCTTGTTAAGAAATAGCGTTCTTTAGATTAAGATTTTAAAGCGACTAAATATGAATCTTAAGAATTCTAAATGAGGATATTAAGTGCACTCGGCATTAACTTAAACGAGTGGCCTCGAGGCCACTGAATGTTTTCACTCAAATTAACAAAATTCATTATTTAGGATGACTCAAAAATCTTATTTAGAGGGATTCTTCATCTTGTCAAAAAGAACAAACCTCAGGCCTTAGATTCCTTTACCATGATATTCTTTGGTTTACCCTTTCTTGTTTTGCAAAATTTTAGATCTGTCCAAATTCAAAGGTTTGGCAGTCAAAAGTTAAAAGTGGACTTGATTTTTAAAATAACCTTTTAGTGGGGTAGAAAGTATTGTGGAAAAGAAGTAGAAATTGCTTGTTACAAACAATTTCTTCTTTTTCTACAATTATTTCTCAATTATAAATTTACAGGAACATAAAAACCAGAGATTGAACAGGATAGAATGATTTTAAAGAGATTGAACAGGATAGAATGATTTTAAAGGGGTCACAAAACGGGGACTCAAATATGTTTATTTCTCATATGTGTTGGTTCACACATTATAAATCTCTTATGAAGAAACGAAATTAGCAGTTACAGTTGTCACTTATTATTTTTTGTGGGGCCATGGTAAAAAGCTTAAGATAACCAAAGTTTGAGGGGAAAAATCATCCATCCAACCAGAAGTATTTACTGAAAGTCAGGGTTTTGGAAAAACATTGCAACAATACCAGTCGTTTGACAGCGACATGCATTTATTTCAGGCTTTTCACATCTCGGACAAATATCAACAAATATCAACCTTTAATTTTATCTGATACATGTCATAGGTTTATCATTATATTGATTACCTCATCAAACTGTATTTGCTAGTCGTATAATCTGCTTAACAGGTAAATTTCCACACCAAAATTCAAATTTGGCTCTTAAACAACTTGACTAAAAAGGTATTGCTGGTTTCATTAGTTCGAGATAAGCATTCAGTTTTATCTGTTATAAAGAAGGGATTATTTCTAGATTTTTTAGGGTCAAACCCTGGTTTAGGAGTTGAATAAGGGTCCATGCAGATTTTTTTGAAACTTTTACAAGATCTTTGTAATGTCATATGGATAGTAACTTTAAACAGGAAAAGGGACCTTACTAAATTTCACGAAAACCATTCCCACACAATCACACTTTTTATGCCTCTCAAGAAAAACCAGTAGGCAAGCATTGTGGAAAATAAAAAAATGGCTTATAACAAGCAATTTTCTTCATTTCCAACTATGTTTTCTACCAAAATTTTCAAATATCTTTAAATTTTCATCAACTCAAAATAGTTGTCTGCATCTTTCAATACGGACAAGTCTAAATTTTTTTAGTAGTGTAATGGGTTAAAACCCTGTTTACAAGATTAAGTCCACAATTATTAACTGATTATCTTTCAGCTTTCACAAGTGATTTGTATGATCTTTTGATTTGTTCCTATTGAAATTTTAGCAGATTTGTTTTGAAACCCAGTCAACCCATTACCATAGAACAAAAATTTGACTGGTCAAAGTAGAAAGAAATTGTAGACAACAATTACAAGTTAATTGGATTTAGAAATGTTTGACTTTCAGGATAGAAAACATTGTGGACAATGAAGAAATTGCTTGTTAGAAGCAATTTCTTAATTTTCCACAATTTTTTTCAAAGCCTTTTTCTTCAGGGGCATATAGAAGCAGAATTTTGTGGGAATGAGTAAAGGGCTTAAAGGGATTTCTTTTTAACTTGCCTGGGACAAAAGTCTGGGAAGAACCATTTTCAAATCTTCAGTGTCTGTGTCCCACTCAGTTAACTTTCTATTATAACAAGTGCTAGGGGGCTGTTTTTCACACATTCACTTATCAGAATATAGGCTTTCATGTTAGACAATGACCTTGACCCTGTGACCTTGATCTTTAACTTAATAAAAATTGTAACCAAAAACTTTTTTTTTTTTTATCTTGGACATTTTTCAACCTGGTGGGTCAAATTTCACACAAGCACTCATCAGGAGATAGGCTTTCATTTGAGCCAATAACTTGACCCCTGTGACCTCCACTTTTAAAATGGGTAAAAAACTTTAACCCAAAACATTAACTTTTTCTTTCTTAGTCATTTTTAGTTCCACTGGCTGATAGCTAGCAAGCTATTGTCATGGTGTTCTGTCCATTGTGCGTCCGTCAGTGCATGTGTGTGTCCACCCATCTGTTTACTTAAACTTTAAAAATCTTCTCCTCAGAAAGAACTGAACAGAATTCTACCGATTTCACAGAAATAATCCTTGGGTGACCCTTTATCAGATTCCTTCAAAGAATTTTGGTTGGATGAAAAAATGGCTTTAATGGGCAGGGCTAATTTCCATATATGGTGAAACCTTTAATTATCTTCTCTGAAGCCAGTTGATGGATTTCAACCGAATTTACAGGAATGATCTATGGTTGACCCTTTATCAAATTCCTTGTAAGGATTTTGATCTGATGATAAACATGGCTTAAATGGGTGGGGCTAATACCCATATATGGTGAAAGCTATAAAAATCTTTTTCTCACAAAACAATCGATTTAATTAATCAAATTTGACAAAAATGATCCTTGGGTGATGAGCAAGCAACAAGCAATTTCTACATTTTACATAATGTTTTTTCTTTCAGAAAGTTGAAAAAATCTAAAAAATTCATGAACTGTAAATTATCATCTGTAACTTCTTTCAATTTGGACCAGTCTGAAATTTTACAATCATATAATAACTTAAATGAAAGCAATTGCTTCAATATTACTTGTATATTCTAATATTACATATTAAACAGAACTTAGAAAAAGTCATATGTTTTTACTAGGCCACCTTGATGATTCTACAATGTTTAATACTTTATTTGACAAGGTTGATTGATTGAATGGGGTTTAATGCAGCTTTTAACAGTATTTCAGTCATATAGCAGCGGCTGGAGCACCTAACAGTGGATTCCTGTATTTCTCACACCAGTACTACCACTACATCCTTTCCTAGCCTCCAGCTGCTATCCCACTTAGGTTTACGATTATCCACCCATCAGTGAGAGACAAATGTCGGAAAGAATATGTGCCACCGCAAGGGATCGAACATATGACACCCCATGATTGAAGATTATGAGTCTGACGCTCTACCCACTGCGCTATGACGGCGGTCACTTATTTGACAAGGAGCTATTAGAGAAAGCTATGTCTTCAAAGAACCTGTAGAGCTTCTTGGGCCTCATGGGCCTATTGATTTTACCATTATTCACAGAGTTCTTTTTATGCCCCCGCATCAATAATAAAAATCACCTGTTTCTAAAGAATTACTGTTTCGGGGGCATGGTGTTTCACAAACACATCTTGTTCATTTTGGCTGTTTTCAGAGAAAACTGAAACCTTGTTATCGAGCAAAAACTTTGACATTTTGTAGTATATCTCAAGTTATACTGAAGGCAGTAACTTGAAACTTGGAATATATCAAAAGAGCAACCTACACTATGAAGGGAGGTACCTTTAAGAATATTTTTGTACAAATATCAAAGTACTGAAAGTACTGTAAGCTAGCAAAGCATGGTTTGTAATCTTCTTTGCCAAAGGTTTTGCTGATAAATAAAAGAGGTTAAAGTATCCCAAAAGCTTTTTTTACTTGGGGGCGTCTAAAAGTGTCACTGAGTGGGAATGGATTAAACCCTGTTCAAGATATATGGCTCATATTCAGGATATATGTGATCTTGCATTGTCAGGCATCAGCTGGTTCTAGGGTCAAGGTCATCCATCAATGTCAAGGTCACCTATGAAGATCAACATAACACAAAAACTGAGCATTTTGCTGCTATTCAAACAACTTTTAGGGCACATGGTTCATATTTGGGACATAAGTTCCTTGAATTGATATTCATTGGATGGTTGTAAGGTCAATTTCAACTGTTCAAGGTCACTTGACAGGGTCACATCTCTGATAAGAGGCTGTTACAAGGGCATGGCATTTGATTTTTGATTTAGATTTTTATCTACTATCTGCACCCAATAACGAAACTTCAACTTCATGCAGGCAGTACTCATGTTGATACATCCTTTGAATTTTTATTTTGTTATAGTCAGTTATTTTCAAGGAAAAGCAATTTATTGTATAAAGTTATTTTTGTGTAAATAAGTTTTCATTTGTTGAAATATGGTATACTTTTTTATTGTGTTCATTTAAGCCAATCCCACACAAGCCCTCCTTTTTACACCCCTCAATAAAAAAGCTTTGTAAAACATTGAGGAAATTCAAGAAATTGCTTGATTCAAACTATTTCTTCAATGTCTATAGTGTTTTCTATCCAAAAGACAAAGAATTTTAGAATTTCTTCAATCTAAAATTGTCGTCTGTATCTTCTTTCAATTTGGAATAGTCTAAAATTTTCCCATGTGGGAATGGGTTGACAAAGCAGGCATGATCAGAGCTAGAAACAGAAGGCGTAACAAAAGATTTAGAAAAGAGAAGTAAATTGTTTTAGCTCAGTCATATACAGAATTCTGCTTGCCTGATAAAAAGTATCCCTACCAAAGAAATATGTTAAACTGAATTTTCGTTGATAAAAATATGATTTGTTAAAAGATTTTGTCTTAGTTTTGCTCTTTATCCGGACTGCTTAAAGCCAGTGAACTATTGTCATGGAGGAGTGATGTCATGATTTTTCAGCTCCAGAGGCTGAAATCCAATAAGCTATTGTTGTGGCAAAGTGAGACTTAAAAATATTCTCCTTAGAAAGTACTGCACAGAATTCAACCAAATTTCACCTGAATTATCCGTAGATGACACTTTATCAGATTCCATCAAGAAGTTGATCGAATTTAAACAAGAGGACCTTGATGGTCCTATATCACTCCCCTGAGCATGATGGTTCATGGCTTTATGATATATACAAAATAGCAAAGCTGTCTAATTATTTTAGAGAAGAATATGTTTAAGGATTTTCTCCTTTAACCTTAGGTATATTGATGATTCCGCCATATAGCACTTATTTCCTGAGTAATTCTTTGAAGTATTTTGTTATAGGATCAATGTACATTGATACATACCAAATATCAAAGCTCTAGGCCTAATGGTTTAGGAGGAGAAGATTTTCAAAGATATCCTTCTTTATTCCTATCTAAAATCAGAATTTGCACAGAAAAGGGCTAGTTTTCAGAATATGATAATTCTATTAAGTATTAAAGAAGAGTGTCAAAATATAATGATTTATTCCAAACATCAAAGCTCTAGGCCTTATGGTTTTGGAAGAGAAGATTTTTAAAGATTTCCTTCTTTATTCTTATGTAAAATCAGGGATCACACAGAAAAAAGCACATTTTCAGAGTCCAGAAATTCATTGAAGTATTTAGTAGAGGGTCAACAACCATTAATATAAACCACATATCAAAGCTCTTGGCCTTACGGTTTGGGAGAAGAAGATTTTCAAAGACTTTACATCTTTATTCCTCTGTACAACCAGGGATCGCACAGAAAAGGGCTAATATTCATGGTATCGTAATTCTTTGAAGTACTTTGGTAAAGGGTCATAAGTTGATATTACATACCAAATAACAATGCTGTAGGCCTAATGGTATGGGAGGAGATTTTCAAAGGTTTCCTATGTAAAATCAGGTATTTCAAAGACAAGGGCTAATTTTCAGAGTACAGTTATTCTTTGAATTATTTTGGTAGATAGTCAAAAGGTTATAATATATAACAAATATCAAAGCTCTAGGCCTTATAGTTAAGAAGGAATAATTGTTTATGGACAGACAGAGGCCGGACATTTACCAATAACAATAGCCCATCTTCAACATGTGCTCAGGTGAGCTAAAATAAGGCTTTTGTGGGAGGATATCATTTCCATATATGGTGAAAACAAAAAAATTCTTCTCTGAAACCAGAAGATGGATTTCAACCATATCTCAGAGGAATGATTTTTGGTGACCTTTTATCAGATTTCCTTGAAGAATTTAATCAGAAAACATGTTTTATGCACTAGGCTAATTTCCCTATATGGTATTCGGTGATGACTTTTACACTGTTTACCCTCTACAGGCTATAAATTTTTCTCAATCTTAACTTTGTCAGGTGTTTGTTAGATCCTCAGGAGGAATCCTACTAAAAATGGACCTTTCATTCAAGAAAAAGCAGGAAAAGAGGTCTCAATTAAAAATTTGACTTTTTGCACTTGAAAGAACAAAACATTGGAGGGAGCCCTGGGGTACTCAGGCCTTAATAAGAATTAAGGATTATTTTGACACCTTCCTATCCTGCTTTTTTAGGCCATTCAATAAAAGGCTTTTGTAAACATGATGGAAAATGAAGATATTGATTATTGGAAGCAATTTCTTCTTTCCACAAAGGCAAACATCTTTGAAATTTGACCAAATCAAATTATTGTATGGAACTTCTTTAAAGATGGGCCAGGCCTTCATTGAAATAAAAGATGTCAATTAAAGTTCAATTGTGGCATTGACCTTTTACCTAGGTGACCCCAAAACACATGAACAACATGTGTATGAAGTTTCTGTCTTATATCACATGGCTTGCGAGCCAGAACCAGATAACTGTTTTCTATCAAAGTTCATTCTTGACCTTTGACCTCTATGACCCCAAAACAATAGGGCACTCCTTAGGTCATTTGAAACAATTGTATGAAGTTACAAGGTTGTCCATTGGTTCTTGAGTTAGAGACTGAAAACCGTTTTTCAATCATATGTCAATTGGGACCTTGATCTTTGACCTCTGTGACTCAAAACAATAGGGCACTTCCGTGGGTCATTTTTAACATTTATAGCAAGTTACCAGGTTGTAGGTCCATTGGTTTGAGCCCGGAAACTTTTCAATCAAATGTCATTTGTGTCCTTGACCTTTGACCTCCATCACCAAACAAGAGGGCCGTTGGCCCTGGGGCGCTCACCTGAGAAAAAGGCTCTTTTTCTTTCAACAGTCTAATTTCATGTTAAGGTTAGGATAATGAAACAAGTGGGCCACAATAACATATAAAGACTATGAACCTGGGGATCCATAAGTCTAAATTACAAATTCCAAGGCTTTAGTGCTGATTTGAAAGAAGGAAAAAACTTTTTCGATGGGTTATAATTTCAGAAATAAGAAAGAAGGCTGTGAACTGATGCTTCACGCCTATACACCCCCCCCCCCCCCCCCCCTGGGTCCGCCCCTGGGGACCCAAGGATCATGATTTTAGCTATTTTGAAAGAAGTCAATATGCTGATGCTACATGCAAAATATCAAGCCTCTACGCCTTCTGGGTCAGGAGAAGATTTTTAAAGATTATTTCAAAATTTCGTTTTTGTTGCCACGGCAACCAGAGTTTTTAACGGATTTCAATTCTTTTAGCTATTTTTGAAGGGGACCACCTCAGCAACATTTCTGCCAAATTTGGTTCAAATCAGCCCAGTGGTTTGAGAGTAGATGTCATTTAAAAAATCGTTCTTTATTTCTATATAAACCCCACCCCCCTGGAGCTCCGCCCCTGAGGATCATGATTTTAGCTATTTTGAAAGAGGTCAATATACTGATGCTTCATGCAAAATATCAAGGCTCTACGCCTTCTGGGTCAGGAGAAGATTTTTGAAGATTATTTTAAAATTCACTTTTGTTGCCATGGCAACCAGAGTTTTTAGCAGATTTCAATTCTTTTAGCTATTTTTGAAGGGGACCACCTAAGGAACATTTCTGCCAAATTTGGTTCAAATTGGCCCAGTGGTTTAGGAGGAGATGTCGTTTAAAGAAATTGTTGACGGACGACGCACGACACACGATGCACAACGGACGGACGCCGGACAAAAGGGGATCACAATAGCTCACTTGAGCACTACGTGCTCAGGTGAGCTTAAAACAATAGGGCTCTTCCTTGGTTCATTAGGAACAATAGTATGTAGTTACAAGGTTGTAGGTATATTTGTTCTAGAGTTAGAGCTCAGGAATGAAAAAGTCGACAGACAGACATACATGGATTAACCAATATACCCTCCTCTACTTCATAGGTGAGGGTATAAAAATTGTTCAACAGGGTTATTTCACCCATAGCTGTAGGCCATATGATTATTTATCCAAGGGTAATAAAAATAATGAATCTTTTTTTGAGTATTTTAGATTTTTTTTTAATATTTCTAATAATGATTCCAAAATAAAAAGACAATCATTATCAGTACATGTGTCACAATTTAAAATAAGATGAGCTTAACTTTCAATTAAAATTATAAAGCATATAAAATGAATGAAGTATATTTATTTTTATTTCTAGCATGAATACAGAATGGATAAAATTGTTGCTAATTTCAAATCTTTTGCAAGAAACAATGATCTGTAATAATTGAAAGATCAACATCCAAACCCAATGCAAAGGGAGATAACCACAAACAGTTTGTCGGATACTCCTGCTACAGTTATTTGCAGTTTGTAATTGTAGACAACAATCAATTGTTGGTGGGTGACCTTAATGTTGTAACTACAGCTTAAATAAGCTGTAGTTACAACAAGTGGATCTCCCACAAACAATATACGTTCATATTAATTGTCAGATTTAAAAATTGCCAGTCTACTTTGAGTGATTTATTCAATTGGCAGACTGCTCAATTGACAGAGGTGATTCATCTATTTTCTCCCTTATATTTAAAGCTTTTTAAACACAGTGACCTCCTTTTCACCATTGCTTATCAACCCTAAAAAATTCTACCAATCAATTCATTTTCTTCTTTGCAGTCTTTACATTATTGGACAAGGACGAGGGAATTACTATTTATTATATACCAGTAAAATGTAAACATTCCACACAAACAAAATCTAACACATCAGAAAAATACGACATGTCAGAAAAAATCCATATCTTAGTGTCAAATACGGTTCAATATAAGGCAGTCTAAGATGACGTCATTTTCTTTCCAATAGATGACATCATAATGTAAATAAACGTAACCCGAATGGTAAAGGAGAAGGAAAATACCTGTAGAAATACAGATTTTACTTATTTCATTTATTCTTTTCGAATTTATTTGATAAGCAATTAATAAATTGATTATTATGTTTAGATTGCAACATCTGCCATTTGCTTCTCACTGCCTAGGAAAATTTTGATATTCCGTCTCACGAAATATCAAAATTTTCGTCCCCAGCTCAAAGCAAATACAACATGTTGTATCCATCGTAACATAATATTCCTTATGTATTATCAGATATTAACAAAACAAGTTATACAGCCTAATAAATATGAATTATTATAGACAAGATATAAGACACACTTTTTCACGAATTTCATTATTTGCAACAAAATACATTTGGGTAAATAAATTTATTCACTTGACCTACAAACAAAATCTGTAAGCCGTTCAGCACTTAGAAAATTGAATAATTACAAACACAGCTCTAAGCATTTCTGGACATACAAATCAAAGAGCCTAACACTAACAAATCAATGCCTGAGTAAAGGAGTTAAATTATAATAAACATTTGTATTACAGAACATTATAAAATTCTCAATGAATATCAACATAAATTTATGAGCCAGGAGACACAAAAAGATGCCTTGTCCAATTACAAGACGGCAAAATTTTAGACTGGTTCAAATTGAAAAAAGTTGCAGAAGACAGTTTAAAGTGTAAATGAGTTTTAAATTTTTTCAACTACATGAAAAAAACTTTGTGTACAAAGAAGAAATTGCTTGTTACAAGCAATTTCTTCATTTTTCACAATGTTTCCTAATTATTTTCTTGATGGGAGTCAAAAGGCGTCATTGTATGGGAATGGGTTAAGATACAACTCTTCTTGATGCTTAAACTATCTTCACAACATGGTGAAAAGAACTTTTTCCAAAAAAACAGTCTTTTCTAAATTGTACTTCTATCCACATGTAAACAAATTCGTGGAAAGATTAAGGTAGATTCATTTTCACAGAGATCGCAATGAAATTATTCACAGTTGGAAGAAAAGCAAAACAATTTAGAAATCCATGTCCATAGTTTGACTTGAAAATGTTATTATCAAATCAACTTGGCTCAGCAAGCACAAATTGACAGCTGGCCCTGCCCTCTGAGCTACAACAGGAAGTTCAACTTCGATATTAAAAGATAGTCTGTTCTCCGTTATCATTTATGAGTCTATAAGGCAACTTTTATCAGATCGGAGCCCGTATCTTTTACCCTTTCTCATCAAATCCCAATCAAATCCTTGACTCACACTAACACTTAAAACAATCATTACTAAACAGAGATCAAGTTATATTCATATCACCTGATACGAGATTGCCTCAACTTTCATTTACACAATTATATACATGTAACGCATTTTAATAGCCTATTACAAGCAGTATTACACAGAAGATATCTATTTACACATTATTTACATAAATATACAGACTTGATACATGGATTTTAACCCATTCCAACACAGTGGAATTTTAGACTGGTCCAAATTGAAAGAAGCTGCAGACGACAATTTCAAGTTGATAGAATTTTGAATTTTTTCGTCATTTTGGGTAGAAAACATTGTGGATAATGAAGAAATTGCTTGATACAAGCAATTTCTTCATTTTCCACAATGTTTTCAAAAGCTTTTTTCTTGAGGGGCGTAAAAAGGAGGGATTGAGTTGTAATGGGTTAAATGAGTGTGTATTCATACACTTTAACATTTTTAAAGCTTACACTAATTATACAGAAGTCTCATATTTGTGATTTCACGAGAGACAATCCTGTAAAAATTCAAAGACTAGTGAAAGTTATACCAGGCTTTCCAATTCACATAGAGGAATCTAGAAGAAAACGTGGTATCTAAAACACTAAAACTTTTTAAGAACTTACGTTGCGGATTTATTATTTACATAGATCGGGCTAGTGAAAATAATAACCCATTCTCACACAATGAAACTTTTTGATGCTTCCAGAAAACCAATGGGGGAAAAAATCGGGTACAATGAAGAATTGATTTAATAGAACAAATTCTTCATTTTCCACAATGTTTTCAACCCAGAAAGTTGAAAAATCTAAAACTTCAAAAACTTTAAATAGTTCTCTGCAATTTTCAATTTGGACCATTCTACAATTTTGCCTTCTGTTAATGGGTTAAGGATAACATATACAATGTACACTAAATTTGATAACCAAATTAATTTACGCTATTTATCATTTTATTCATGTTGCATCACAAACCATCAATGTTTAACACTCTCCAGGACATTTCAGTTGACAAAAATAGTGGCCATATTTCCCCCCATAAATTGTGTGTTTAAACAGGAGAAGCAAAGTCCAAATGTCTGATCCTTTTTTATCATTCCAGCTTAGATGTTTTGATTAAAATGAACAGATAAAATCATAAAAGCATTAAAAGTAGACTAAAAATTTATTAGTATTGAAGAGCTAACTTGTAAAATATCTCGCATTTCTCATTTAAAAATATCTATATGAGGTCACTTTTTCTGAAACAAGTGGGCCGTTGGCCCTGGGGTGCTCACCTGAGATAAGGGCTCTTTTTCTTTCAACAGTCTAACTTTGTGTTAAGGTTAGGACAATGATAAAAGTGGGTCTGACCTTACTTTATACATATTCAGGCTATGTACCTGGGGATACTAAAGTCTTAATGACAAAGTCAAAGGCTTTAGGACTAATGTGAAAGGAGAACACTGGATCCATGGGAAATATGAAAGATATCAATTTGGTTCAAATTGGCCCAGCGGTTTTGAAGGAGATGTTGTTTAAAGAAATTATTGACACATGACGGCCAGAAACCAGACAAAAGGTGATCACAATAGCTCATTTGAGCACTACTTGCACAGATGAGCTAAATAAGAGGGCCATTGGCCCTAAAGTGATCACTTAGTCAGTGACTATAGAATTATAATAGCACAAGTGACCTTATTTTAGCAAAAAGTGACCCATTATCATATCTTGTTTTTATTAAGACAAACCTCTGAATAAATGTCCAGTCAATTGAGTAAAAATATCGCTTATAGGGTAAAAACAAGGTTTTTCTCAGATTTGACCTAGTTTTTTACCCAAATGACCCAAATTTTAACATGGTTGAGATATTTTGAAAACAGATATTCTGACCAAATATCAAACCAATTAGGCCAAAAATGTAGCCCCTGGGGTGTAAAGGTATTCCTAAGATTTGGCCTAGTTTTTTTATCCTATGTCAAACAAAGTCTAACTTTGCCAAGATATCATTGACACAAACATTCTGGCCAAATATCAATTCAATTGAGCCCAAAATGGGACCTCTAGAGTGCACACATGGAATTTCTAGGATTTGACCTAATGATATAGCTTTCGACCTCAAATAATCTGATATCCAATTTGACCTCGATTTTATACATACAAACATTCTGACCAATTATCAAATCAGTTGTGCCAAAAATATGGCCTCTGGGGTGCACACAAATTATCTCTTAAGATTTGACCTAGTTATTGACCCCCTGTAACCAAAATTTGAACTTGGCTGAGATAACAGAAAAAAACATTCTGACCAAATGTCATTTTATTTTGGCCCAAAATGTGGCCTCTAGAGTGCACAAAAGATTATTTCTAGGATTTGACCTAGTGACCGAGTTTTTGATCCCACATAACCCAATATCGAACTTGACCGAGATATAATGCAAAAAAAGATTCTGACCAAATATCAAGACATTTGAAGCTAAAATGTGACCTCTAGAGTGCACAAGATTTTTCAAATATTTGACCTAATGACCTAGTTTTTGACCCCATATGACCCATTATTGAACTTGTCCAAGGTTTCATGGAGACAAACATTCTGACCAAATTTCAAGACATTTGAGCAAAAGTTGTGGCCTCTAGAGTGCACAAGCTGTTGACACACGCCAAATGCCGGACACAGCTAGATCACAATAGCTCACCATGACCACTTTGTGGTCAAGTGAGCTAAAAACAACAACAACAAGCAATATTATAACAATTCAGCCTACAGACATGAAATACAGTTACATTTTTGCATAAAATCAATATATACATCTACATATAAGCTATGTTCTCAATTAAATACAATGAACTTTTAAATCTTGTTAAATTCTGCCAATAGTAAAATCCTGATACAGTTTCATTTCAAACGCTTAAAAAAAGGCCACAGAAATACAAAGCCTTGCAAGCATACTGTAGATACAATTTCACTGTTGAATCTCTGTCAGGGTAATTGAACCATTACAAGATCAATAAGCAAGCATTTTCTTTAATTTTCACCATGTTTTCCCAATTATATTGAGTTGCGTCCAAAGGTTTCATTGTGTGGGAATGGATGTAGGGGAACAATTGTGCCAAGTTATTTGGAAATTGTTATTTAATGTAGAAGATATGCTCTGGACAAGAATTTGACAAACTCTATAATATTATGCCTGTTGCCATTAAATGGCAGGGGCTGACTTGTAACTGAACTTAGAGCTTCTGAAGTGTATGAACTCATAAACCCATTACCAGACGACAAAATTTAAGAATTGTCCAAATTGAAAGGAGTTGCAGACAACAATTTAAGTTGATGAAATTCAATTTTTTTTTTAACTTTCTGGGTAGAAAACATTTTGCAAAATGAAGAAATTGCTTGTGACAAGCAATTTATTCTTTTTACACAATGTTTTCCAAATTGTTTTTCTTGAGGGGCATTTCAAAAGAGTCACTGTGTGGGAATGGGTTAACTAAATGCAAAATAAAAAGCATTTGAAAGCTAAGGAAAATAAGTTGGAAAAGACAAATACTACACATTTTTCAATGGAATGCAACAATAAAACAAAATGATAAAATGTTTTAAAGATGTATATGCAGCTCATTAATTCTTTATGTAACTTTCCCAAAATTTGCATCTTGCACATCTTCAAAAACAATTGATTTATAAATGGGGATTTAATGCAACTTTTAACAGTAATTCAGTCATATTGTGGCAACTGGAGCACCTAACAATGGATTCCTGTATTTTCTAACAACAGTCCTACCACCATATCCTATTGGAGTCTCCAGTTGGTCATTCTCCTTAGTTTCACGGTTATCTACCTATAGGAGACAAATGTCGGGAAGGATATTTGCTGGGACATGGGATCAAAGCAGGGACCTCATGATTGAGAGTCCTATGGCTGCCCCATGGTGGTGGCCTTCTACAAATGAACACATCTGCCAGCTATAAAATGAATCCGATTTAATACTCTAGGAGATGTATAGGCAAGCACTTATAAGTCAAATCTGGAGCAATAAGTTTTTTCGTTTCAAACCTCCATGAAAAAATGTATTCTATTCATCTGTTAAATGACATACTGTATGGTTCCTTTTGGATATTTTCCATTTCGTAATCAAAATGTGATTGTAATTAGAATACAATGATATGGCAGTTGAAGTTTGATGCAAAAGCATCAGTTGCAATATTTAAGAATATCAATGAAATGTTACTGAATGACATAAATCAGTATAGGTATATATTTCAAGTGATGCAAGATACCATGTCCCTTTTACAGGCAAATACTGATGTAATGCAATGAACTTGAAAATTACATCTCTGAGGCAAGATTGTTTTGAAGGTGTACTTCAGAGCCCTGAAGTCAGGAATTCTTGTCATGTGACTAGTTAGCTGCGATTTCATTGGTCAGTATGTTCAGTATCCTAGGCAACAGTAACTGTCAAGATACAGCAACTGCAGGCGTTGTTTTATGTTCATAGATTGCAACAGATGCTATATACTGATTCTGCATCACCTGCAAATATACACATATAACACTAATTTAATCCATTCCCATTAAACTGGTCAAATTGAAAGGAAATGCAGACAACAATTTAACATTCATGAAATTTTAGATTTTTTAAAACTTTTTATGAGTAGAAAACATTTTGTAAAATGAAGAAATTGCTTGTAGCAAGCAATTTCTTCATTTTACGAAATGTTTTCCCAACTGTTTTTCTTGAGGGGTGCCCAAATGCACCAAAGTGTGGGAATTGGTTAAACCATTACCAGTCTACAAAATTTTAAACTAGTACAAATTGTAAGAAGTAGCAGACATCATTTTTAAATTGCTCTGAAATTTGAAAATAAGTGCTAAATAGGATAGAAAACATTGCGAGAAAAGGAGAAATTGCTTATTACAAGTAAGTTCTCCTTTTTTCACAGTTTTCAACAATTGCATTTCTTCAGGGCGTCAAAAAGAGTCACTGTGTGGTGATAGGATAATCCCAGTCAATTTTACAACAAATATCACTCATACCAGCCAACCCATTACCAGACAGTAAAATTTTAACTACTCCAAAAGAAAAGAGGATGCAGATAGCATAGTAAAGAGAGTGTGAATGAAACAAGAGGACCAGAATGACCCTGGATTGCTTACCTGAAGTTATTTACAAGGCAAAATTTTTTACTGGTCCAAATTGAAAGGAGTTGCTGAGGACAATTTAAAGTTTATGAATTTTTAGAATTTTTCAAACTTTCTGGGTTGAAAACATTGTGGAAATGAAGAAATTGCCTGGCTGAAGCAATTTCTTCATTTTCACAATATTTGCCCAATTATTTTTTTGACAGCTGTCAAAAAGTGCCATTGTGAGGGAATGGGTTATATGAACAGCTATTGATAAAATTCAAAGTTAAGTATGCCCATCCCAAGGTCACCTATAACTTCAGATATATCAATGATTTATATAAACCTGATAAGCACAACCTGTCATGCCCCAATTTTTAACAAATCAAAATTTCAAGAACAAGTTTTAAGAGGAGTAACCAAAGAAAAATTCTTGCAAAGTTTGGGCGAGATTGGCCAAGTGGTGTAGTATGAAAAGGTTTTAAAAAATAACTCTTAACTCTTACCTGTTTTACAAAATTTTAGACCTGTCCAAATTCAAAAGTTTTGTAGACGACAATTTAAAGTTGATTTTATTGGAAAAATTATTATTCAGTAGGAATTGTTACAAGCAATTTCTTCTTTTTCCACAATATTTTCTCAAGTAAAAAAAATACTGGGACGTAAAAACCAGGGAATGAACAGGAAAGTGTTAAATGATAAATCATGAACAAGTTTAGATAAGAGCCACCAAAGGAACTTACCTACAAACTTTGAGCCTAGTGGTTTAGGTAAAGAAGATTTTACAGATTTATTTTAGAATTTCTCTTGATTTCTGTAAGTCTAATAAGCCCCGCCCTACCATCCCTCTGCCCTGTCAAATCGAAATTTCACAAACAAGTTTTGAAAAGGGTCACCCAAAGAAATTTTTGCCAAGATAAGTACAAATTGGCTCAGTGGTAGAGTAGGAAAGGATATTTCAATATTTATTTCATGATTTCTTTAAGTCTGATAACCCTATCCTGCCAATTTTTTGGTGAATCAAAATTTCAGAAACATGTTTTGAAAGTCCAAGTTTGGTCCAAATTGGCCCAGTGGTTAACCCATTACCAGACAGATAAATATTAGACTGGCCAGAATTGAAAGAAGTTGAAGACAATTAAAAGTTTGTGAAATTTGTTTTTTTTAAACTTAGAAAATATTGTGGAAAATGAAGAAATTACTTGTAACAAACTATTTCTTTATTTTCCACAATGTTTTCTGTTTTTGCTTGGGGACGTCTAAAAGTTTCACTGAGTGGGAATGGTTTAAGGAGTAGAAGATACAAGCAATTTCTCCAAAGGTCAACATTGTTTTTCAATACCTCTTTTACTGAGGGACCTAAAAAAGCTGGCTCTTTCAACAACTGCTTTCTTCAATGTCCACAATGTTTTCTACCCTAAAAGATGAAGATTTTTAAAATTTTACCTACTAGAATTTGTCATCTGAAACACCTTTCAGTTTTGACCAGTCTATATTTGTCGTGTAGGAATGGGTTAACAGCCTATTTCATACTCAAAATACCATGTTTTCTTACCTCAAAGACCATATCTTGCACACCAAAACAGAATGTTGAACCAAAGGGATTGCTAGTGTTTGTAGACGATGCCCTATTCAATATAACAGGTCTGTTGTCAGGCTTCACAAGGTATGTTTGAACTGTATCCCACTGTCAAATGTTCATATATCATATCATAGACTTTTAACAATCAATCAAGATGTAATTTAAAACATTATTGAAAGGCTAAAATGAAAGTTTCAGCAATATAATGTATCATTCTGATTTATTCATTTCAAATTACATCTGTGCAAATATCAATGAATAGTAATATCATTCTCTAATAATGCTAGCTAGGTATATCAAATCTTTTTATAGTTCAAAATTTCAAATGAAAGACTTTGCCAAAATGTATTTGGATGGGGTTTAATGCTGTTTTTTTAATAATTTATCAGTCATATCAAGGCAACTGGAGACCCTAACAATGGATTCCTGGTATATCTCACACCAGTACCACCATTATATCCTTTCCTAGCCTCCAGCTGCTATCTCGCATAGGTTTACAATTATCCACCTATTGAGACAAATGTTAGAAAGGATATGTGCCAACGCCGGGGATCAAACCAATGACAATGACATTGAAGATTGGGACTCTGATGCTCTGTGCTATGATGGCTGCTTGCCAAAATGTAGTAATCTCAAGAGTGGCAAGATGTCACAATAAAGATGGTCATACTGCTTTTTGTCAAAGAGGGAAAACGATCGTAACTCACTAGTAGAGAAAATTAAACAAGAGGACCATGATGTTCCTAGATCGCTCACCTGAACTGTCTGCTGTTAAAAAAAATGCAATTAGAGACAAAAAACTATAATCAGTTTCATGATAGAGGCAAAACTGTGACTTCTATATTGTAAACAAAGAAATTGTCATTATGGCCCCTTTTCCTGTGTTATCCTATAGAACCTTCCAATAATCTATAAGGTTCATCCTCATGCCCTAATAATTATTCTGGCCTAGTTTCATGAATATTGAGCCTAAATTGTGGCCTCTAGACTTTAAACAAAGAAATTGTCATTAAGGCCCCTTTTCCTGTGTTTTCCAATAGAACCTTTCCATAATCAATAGGGTTAATCCTTATGACCTAACAATTATTATGACCAAGTTTCATGAGCCAAAATTGTGGCCTCTAGAGTGTTAACAAAGAAATTATCATTAAGGCCCTTTTTCCTGTGTTTTCTAATAGAATCCTCCAATAATCGATAGGGTTCATCCTCATGATCAAACAATTATTCTGACCAAGTTTCATGAAGATTGGGCCAAAATTGTGGCCTCTAGAGTGTAAACAAAGAATTTGTCATAAAGGCCCCTTTTCCTGTGTTTTCCGAAAGATCCTTCTAGTAATTAATAGGGTTCATCTCTATGACCTAATAATTATTCTGGCAAAGTTTCATGAAGATAGAGACATATTTGTGGCCTCTAGAGTGTAAACAAAGAAATTGTCATTAAGGCCCCTTTTCCTGTGTTTTCAAATAGAACCCTCCCATAATCAATAGGGTTCATCCTCATGACCTAACAATTGTTCTGACCAAGTTTCATGAAGATTGGGTCAAAACTGTGGCCTCTAGAGTGTAAACACTTCAATTGTTGACGCAGCACGCCTCATGACAGACATTCAACAATCACAAAAGCTCACCATGAGCACGTTGTGCTCAGGTGAGCTAAAAATTGGGAAAATGAAACAATATCATACAATTCATTACTAATTTATTGGATCATTAAATCTTTGTAGATTCAAACTGTAAAAGGTACCTTTGTGTATGCTGTGATGATTAGCTCCTCTTCATCTATTTCCCCAGTTTGGGCTAAAGGTTGGGGTCTCTCCTTTTCTATAACTATTGGAATCTTAAACTCACATCGACAATACCTGTTGAAAGAATGGATATACTATATGATTAACCATTCCCACAAAAGCCTGGTTTTTGATGCCTCTAAAGAAAAGAAAGTAAGGAGAATATTGTCAAAGAAGAGGGCTAGTTGCCCTGGCACTCACTTGAGATAAGTCTCTTTTTTCTTTAAGACTCGAGGCAAACTGGGTCTGCAGAAGACATGGTTCATATCTAACTTCAATTGTTTACAGATTTTCATTCTTATGGGAATTTTCGAAGGAGGCAACCTACAGATTGTTCCTGTTAAATTTTGTTTAATTTGCCCCTTTGTTTGGGAGGAATTGTCATTTTAAAA
Organism: Fragum fragum; assembly: GCA_946902895.1. Taxonomy (NCBI): domain Eukaryota; kingdom Metazoa; phylum Mollusca; class Bivalvia; order Cardiida; family Cardiidae; genus Fragum; species Fragum fragum. The sequence goes on from OX336373.1 coordinate 58,839,519, forward strand.
ATCCTTCTTTATTTCCATATAGGCCCCACCCACCTTGGGCTCTACCCCTGCAGACCCGAGGGTAGTGATTTTAGCAATTTTCAAAAAAGTCATAGTAATGGTACTTTATGCAAAATTACATGGCTCTATGTCTTCTGGGTCATGAGGAGATAATTTTTCAAAAAAAAATATTTTTTTTTTACTTTTGTAAAGTCATATCGCAGCAGCTGGAGCACCTAACAATGGATTCCTGGTATTTCTTACACAAGAACTACCGCTACATCCTTTCCTAGCCTCCAGCTGCTATCGGACTTAGGTTTATGATTATCCATCCATTGGTGAGAGACAAATGCCATAAAGGATATGTGCCGCTGCCGGGCGTAGATTGATTGGAATTGTTGTTTTAAAAAACATTCTTTATTTCTTTATAGGCCCCATCCTCCTGGGGCTCTGGCCCTGGGGACATGAAGGTAATGATTTTAGCAATTTTGAAAGAGGTCAATGGCATTTGATTTTAGCAATTTCGAAAGCAATCAAATTACTGATGACTCTGGGTCAGGAGGAGATGATTTTTTGAAGAATTTTTCATACATGTAATTCACTTTTGTTGCGATGGCAACCAGATTTTTCAATACATTTCAATTTCCTTTAGCAATTTTTAACCCATTCCAACTCAATCCCTCCTTTTTACGCCTCACAAGAAAATAGCTTTTGAAAACCTTGTGGAGAATGAAGAAATTGCTTGTATCAAGCAATTTCTTCATTATCCACAATGTTTTCTATCCAAAACGACAAAAAAGTTCAAAATTCAATCAACTTTAGATTGTCGTCTGCAGCTTCTTTCAATTTGGACCAGTCTAAAATTTTGCTGTGTTGGAATGGGTTAAAGGAGACCATCAAAGGAACATACCTGCCAAATTTCACACGGTAGAATGGGAGATGTCATTAAAGAAGTTGTTAACACATGACAGATGACACATGCCAGGCGCTTGCGAGAAAGTGATCACATACCTCACAAAAAGCACTTTTACTCAGGTGAGCTAAAACAAAGAAGTTGCGTGTAACATGCAATTCCTTCATTCCCTATTATTTTTCTACCCCAAAAGATAAACAAGAGGGCTGTTGGCCCAGGGGCGCTCACCTGAGATAAAGGCTCTTTTTCTTTCAACAGTCTAATTTCATGTTAAGGTTAGGATAATGAAACAAGTGGGCCACACTTACATATAAAGACTATGAACCTGGGGATCCAAAAGTCTAAATTACAAATTCCAAGGCTTTAGTGCTGATTTGAAAGAAGGAAAAAACTTTTTACCTCCCTCTGGATCCATGGGTAATAATTTAGGAAATATGAAAGAAGTCTGTGAACTGATGCTTCAAGCCTATTCCCCCCCCCCCCACTGCCCCTGGAGACCAGAGGATCATGATTTTAGCTATTTTGAAAGAGGTCAATATTCTGTTACTTCATGCTAAATATCATGGCTCTACGCCTTCTTGGTCAGGAGGAGAAGACTTTTAAAGATTATTTTTAAATTTCACTTTTTTTTCCATGGCAACCAGAGTTTTTAATGGATTTCAATTCTTTTAGCTATTTTTGAAGGGGACCACCTAAGGAACATTTCTGCCAAATTTGGTTCAAATTGGCCCAGTGGTTTGGGAGGAGATGTCATTTAAAAAATCGTTCTTTATTTCTATATAAACCCCACCCTCCCTGAGGCTCCGCCCCTGGGGACACGAAAATCATTATTTTAGCTATTTTGAAAGAGGTCAATATTCTGTTACTTCATGCTAAATATCAAGGCTCTATGGAGGAGAAGATTTTTAAAGATTATTTTTAAATTTGACTTTTGTTGCCATTGAGTTTTTTACAGATTTCAATTCTTTTACCTGTTTTTGAAAAGGACCACCTAAGGAACATTTCTGCCAAATTTGGTTCAAATTGGCCCAATGGTTTTGGAGGAGATGTCGTTTAAAGAAATTGTCGACGGACTACAAACGCCGGACGCCAGATGGACGCCGGATGCCAGATGGAAGCCGGACAAAAGGAGACCACAATAGCTCACTTGAGCACTTCGTGCTCAGGTGAGCTAAAAAGACAGAGTTTTTAATTTTCCTCAAATCAAAATTGTTGTTGATTAAATTTTGTCAATTTGGACCATACTGAAATTTTGTCTAATGATGTAGTTATGGACCCCTTGTGACCTTAAATCAAACTTGACCGAGATATAATAGAAACAAACATTCTGACCATATATCAAGACATCTGAGCATTTACTGTTCACACAAGATGCAGACGGACGATGGACAATTGACGACACACATTGCAAGACACAGCAAGATCAAACAAGAGGACCATGATGGTCCTATATATATCGCTTCCCTGAGTATGATGGCTCAAGGATTTATGACTGATTGATTGAACGCCACATTTAACAGTATTTCAGTCATATTGTGGCGGCTGGAGCGCCTAACAATGGATTCCTGATATTTCTCACACCAGTACTACCACTACATCCTTTCCTAGCCTCCAGCTGCTATCCAACTTAGGTTTACGATTATCTACCCATTGGTGAGAGACAAATGTCGAAAAGGATATGTGCCGCCGCCGGGTCATGGCTTTATGGTGTAATTTACAAAATATCAAAGTTCTACACCTAATCATTTAGAGAAGAAGATTTTTTCAAGATTTTCTCCTTTAATCTTAGTGAAGATCCAACCATGTTGAGCTAATATCAAGATCATGGCAAATCTTTAAAGTGCTTAAGTAGAGGGCATTCATACATACCAAATACCAAAGCTCTAGGCCTAACGGTTTAGAAGGAGAACATTTTCTATGATATCCTTCTTTATTCCTTTCTGGGATTGCACAGAAAAGTGCTTATTTTCAGAATACAGTAATTCTATGAAGTATTTTGGTAGAGGGTCAATAGATATTATTACACACCAAATATCAAACCTCTAGGCCTTATGGTTTGGGAGAAGAAGATTTTTAAAGATTTCCTTCTTCAATTCTATGTAAAATCAGGGATCACACAGAAAAGGGCTGATTTTCAGAATACAGTAATTCTTTGAAGTATTTTGGTAGACGGTCAATAGATGATGATATATACAAAATATCAAAGCTCTAAGCCTAATGGTTTGGGAGAAAAAGACTTTTAGTTTTTTCACTCCATGCCATGGCAAACCAAGTTCTTTGTTGATTTCAATTCTTTGAAGTATTTTGAAAGAGCATGACCTAAGGATCATTTCTGTGCAGTTTGGTTGAATTCCCATGGTTAGTTTAGGAGAAGAAGAAGATTTTTTTGTAATTGACAGACAGATGGACAGACGGACAGATGCCGGACAATGACTGATCACAATAGCTCACTTTGAGCACATTGTAAACTAAAAGAGATGTTACCCATGATTACATTTCAGGATAAAATATATTATTTGTAAAAGTTGCATTATGACAAAATTCCATCACAGACTATTTAACAGTCAGTAAAACAAACTCATTGCTTCATCACTTACATATTAAAATTATAATGCCCCGGATAGTTAGTGTGGAGAACAAATTTTTTCACCAAGTGAGTGCTGGCATCAAACAAGATATCCTGTAAAAATAAAACAGTCTAGTTAGTCAAGAAATTCTCATAACAATTTTTTTATTTCTTTAGTTTACAAAATAAAAGAAGATTATGTCAAAATAGTAAAATATCAATATGAAAAACAAGAGAGCCATGATGTCTCTGGATCACTCATCTGAGTTCTATATTGAACAAAGAAATATGAAACTAAAAGACCAAAGCTTTTTTGTTTTTTCTGTGAAGACATAAGCAGTAGACACACCTTATAGAACTAATATTGATCAAAGATTTGAGCTTTTTTCCTTTTCCAAATGAACAGGTCCCATTTCTAATAGGATACAGCCTTACCACCTGACAGACAATCTGACCAATTGTCGCCCTGATTGATACAAAACTGCTGCCTCAAGAGATAAATATTGAAATATCATCAAGATTTAACCAAAATTGTGGCCTAGTGTTGAGTGTATATACTTCATAAGCATGACATGTCTCAGAGGTTCATTGGATTCATTAAACAAGAGCTTCGCAGAGCAGAACATATACCCCCAAAGGGGATTGTCAGTAACCTTGGGTTGTCAGTAACCTGAGCTAGAATGATTTTCAATAGAAAGATCTTATCACCTGAACAATAGTGTTTAAAACTAAGAAATAAGACAGCTTTATAATAACTTATCATTCAACATTATGTTTACATTCTATGATTTGAATAGAATTGACATGAAAAATTGACCTTGATCAATGACCTTGAAACAAGTTTCAACAGAAAGTACTCACTACAAGCAATGATAATATAATCTTGAAAAACTGATCTTGACAAATAAACTATTACAATGGTTCAGTTTAGGTTTTTCAGACCTCAAAATGACCTTGACATTTGAATTCAATCAATTCAAGGACAGATAATTCAAGAAAGACCCGAGCTTTTTGAATTTCTGAAGTGTTATGCTCAACTAAATATCAGACATACATTGTGGCAAGATTCAATTCAATCCAATAAAGTTTTTAGGAGGAGTTGTGCACACACACACACACACAAAAATGTAATTTTAAGCCATATTGTTAAGTAAAGGGCAGATATTTCAGGAACAACTTGACATACCGAACAAATTTTAGTCCCAAGCACAACTAGACATCATACAGAGTCATTGTGGCAAGTTTCAGTTAATTCCCATTCAAAATGTAGGAGAAAGTGTACTCACAAGAAATCAAGGGGTTTTCGTTCAATTCAAGGGCAGATAATTCAAGATAACTCAAGAAAAACTGGAGCGATTTGAATTTCAAAGGTCTAATGCAAATTTAGACATCATACAGAGTCATTGTGGGGAATTTAAGATCATTGCCATAAATAATATAGGATAAGATGTGCACACAATATAGTGATTTTTGATAATTCAAGATAACTGAAGAATGACACACAAAGCATAGTGATTTTTGTTCAATTCAAGGGCAGATAATTCAAGTTAACCCAGGAATGACTGGAGAGATTTGAATTTCAAAGGTCTTGAGCACAACTGGACATCATAGGGAGTAATAATGCTAAGTTTCAGCTCATTCCCATGGATAGTTTAGGAGGGGTTGCGTATACAAAAATTGCTAACAGACAGACAGACAGACAGACAGACAGACAGACAACAGGGGCCATAACATTATACAACCCTCTGGGCATATAAAAATCTTAGAAGTTTGGTAAGTAGAGGGTCAAAGAAATCAATTAAGCTTTAATTGTGAACACACTCATATATTTAAAGTTCATCATTTCAATTGTATCACAATGAAGAAATGCAGAAGTAATCTCAAAATCACACTCAATTCTGAATTAACTCTGATCATTCTGAATAAAATCCTTGTTGGGAATTACATCACAAGAAATAGGTTGACCAGGGACAACATGTCAAACAGACTGATTTGTACAGACAAAGTGGTGCACAGAATGTTGTTGTTTTTTTAAAATGTGACCTTGACCTTGGATGTATCACATAAAGTTTTGCATGACACTAGCATTAACCAAGTAGAGCAACTGTGCCAATTATTTTCAATCCGTACAAAAATATTGAAGTTATGCTCTGGACAAGGTTGTTTCACCTTCAACAGTGACCTTGACCATGCATGTATCATATGACACTAGCAATAATCGAGCAGAACAACTGTGCCAAGCAGAACAACTCTGCCACATTATTTTCAAATCTATCTATAAATGTAGAACTTATGCTGTGGACAAGATCGATTTTATTGTTTGACACTAGCACTCATCGAGAAGAACAACTGTGCCAAGTTATTTTCAAATCCATATATAAATGCAGAAATTATGCCCTAGACAAGGTCAATTTTGTCGTTTGACCATTAACTGTGACCTTGACCTTGGAGGTATCATAACAAATGTTTCACATGACACAAGCACTCATCAAGAAGAACAAATTTCAAACCCATACATAAATGAAGAAGTACTGCATTGGACAAAATTCTGGATGGACGGGCACATACACTAACACCGAAGTGAAACTGTGAAAAAATCTCCAACAAAAATTGTTACCTACAAATTGATTCAATTTGGACTAGTAAAACATTTTGTCTACTGGTAAATGGTTAAAGTAGTTTTGTAAAGTTGAATGTAAGAAATTTCTTACCACCCCCATAGTGAAATAGTTGTAGAAATAGTCAGAACTTTTGGCCCTGACTCGTCTGTGAGTATCTGGTGTATGAATTTTCATTCTATCATCTGACTTGTAGAAGACTTTCTCCGGACAGCCTAAGGCACTTATCACATCCTGCACAAAAAAGTAGAAAAAGAGTTCATCAACACAATAAATAAGTGGCCCTTTTCTGTTTGTGTGTTTTTTCCAGAGATATGTATAGAACAGGACCTTTCAACATCAGACTAAAAGAAAACTGATGGATCACTGGCCTCTGAGCTTCAACACAAAGTTCTACTTCGATATTGAATGGCATTATTTTGCAGTAAGTCGTCAAACCAACAAAAAACTTCACATGAATTTTGGCCAAAGTCAGAATTCAAGGTTCACTTCTGGTATAAATAATTGACTGAAATGGTTGATTGACAGCCATGATCCATTAATTCTCGAACAAACCAAAACTTAAACCTTTCCCGTTTTTGGAAATTTTAAACTAGTCCAAATTGAAAGAGGTTGCAGATGACAATGAAAACTGGATGCAATTTGAAATGAACCTATCCTATGTGGTAGAAAACATTGTGGAAAAAGAAGAAATTGCTTGTTACAAGCAATTTCTTCTTTTTTCAAAATGTTTTCTCAAGTAAAAAAATCATAGGAACATAAAATCCCGTGTTTGAAAGGGAAAGGGTTAAACCTTATTTTTCAGGATGAGATTAACCCTTTACATGCTGAATAAAATCCTCAACAGAATTTCATTCAATTCAAAGGGTGGACAGTTCTGGGTGCAAGCATTTTGTGCTAATCTTTCTTAAGCAATTTTTTCTTATAAACCACTCTTACTTAAAAGAAACAAGCAGGAGGTGTAGACTAAGATCAGACTGCACATATTCGCAGGCTTATCTTTGACTATGCCTCCTGCCAAAACAAGAATATTCCTGGTTCAGAATGACAAGGGTTAAGGTTACAAAGTCTTTGTCATAAAACAGTAATTATTATTAACCATACTATTGAATGCACTCTTATATAAATATCTTTGCAAAATTGTTACAGGAAATGTTTTATGGTGGTAACATATTCACAGAGTAACCCTTGCACTGACTTGCAGCGACCAAAAAGAAAACAAGAGGACCATGATGGTCCTAAATCGCTCACCTGAGGCATCTGCAAATTACAGTACTTTTTTGTACAACAAAGACACAACTTGAGCAAAATAAATAAAACAAATATAAGATTTTGGCTTTGTACAAAACAATCCAGTAATGCTTAAAAATGAAAATGAATGCCTTTGGCTTCATAGTTTAATCGATTACCAAACTATTCCAGAATTTGTCACCCTCAGGGAAAAAGGTTTAAAAAAGCATTGTTAGAAAGCAAGCAATTTCTCCATTCTTTTTAAGCAGAAAAATACTTTCAATGCGATCATGCAATTTTCAATCCCAGGAGCAGAGACATTTTTTATCCTAAGAGCATATTTTCCTGTAACATAGTACTAAATTATTTAGTCATGCTACATACCAAATATGAATGCCCTTCATCTTACATTTCAGAAGGAGAAGACTTTGAAGTTGCTCTAATTGAGTGTTTTCCTAAATTTTTGACCTCTGGGGCAGTGCCATGTTTTATCCCAGGGCTAAGATTTTAGCTAACATAGTAGAGAACCATATGGTTATGCTATAAATCAAATATGAATGCCTTAGACTTTGTAGATTGTGAGAAGACTGTTGAACATGGTCTAATTGAGAATTTTTACGAACTTTGGACACCCAGGGAAGGGATGTTTTTTAACCTAAAGGCACAATTTAATCAAAATTGATAGATAACAGCCAGGCTATGCTACAATCAAAATATAAATGCCCTCCGCCTTAAAATGAACAATTTTTTTCAACATACTCAAATTTTGCGTTTTCCAAATTTTTGGACCCCTAGTCAGGGCCGTTTTTGACCCTTGGATGAAAACTTTTTGTGATATAGTACAAAACCATCTAGTTATGCTACATACCCAATATGAATATCCTAGACCTTATAGTTTAAGAGGAGAAGCCTTTTGAAATTGCTCTTATGAAGAATTTTTCCAAACTTCAGACTACAGGGGTGGGGTCATTTTTGACCCCAGAGATTAAATATTTAAGAACTTGGTAGAGAACCATATGATTAAGCTCTTTACAAAATATAAAGGCCTTTGGCCTTGTAGTCTATGAAAAAAACAACATCAAAGATTTACTAAAATTTCCAATTTTCATATGCCGCGGCAACCAGAGTTTTTGACGGAATTAAATTCTATTAACAACTTTTGAAAAGCTTCACTAAATGAACATCCCTGCAAAGTTTCAGTTTGATTGGCCTAATGGTTTAGGAGGAGAAGATTTTTAAAGATATTTAAAGAATAACTAAAGATTCCAATTTTCAAATGCCGCGGCAACCAGAGTTTTTGACGGAATTAAATTCTTTTAACAACTTTTGAAGAGCTTCACCCAATGAACATCCCTGCAAAGTTTCAGCTTGATTGGCCTAATGGTTTAGGAGAAGAAGATTTTTAAAGATATTTAAAGAATTACTAAAGATTCCCATTTTCATATGCCGCGGCAACCAGAGTTTTTGACAAAATTAAATTCTTTTAACAACTTTTGAAGAGCTTCACCCAATGAACATCCCTGCAAAGTTTCAGCTTGATTGGCCTAATGGTTTATAAAGATATTTAAAGAATTACTAAAGATTCCCATTTTCATATGCCGCGGCAACCAGAGTTTTTGATGAAATTAAATTCTTTTTACAACTTTTGAAGAGCTTCACCCAATGAACATCCCTGCAAAGTTTCAGCTTGATTGGCCTAATGATTTAGGAGGAGAAGATTTTTAAAGATATTTAAAGAATTACTAAAGATTCCCATTTTCAAATGCCGCGGCAACCAGAGTTTTTGACGAAATTAAATTCTTTTAACAACTTTTGAAGAGCTTCACCCAAGAAACATCCCTGCAAAGTTTCAGCTTGATTGGCCTACTGGTTTAGGAGGAGAAGATTTTTAAAGAAATTGTGGACGGACGGACAGACGGACGGACGGACGACGGAAAACGACTGATCACAAAAGCTCACCTCGCACTTTGTGCTCAGGTGAGCTAACAAAAATAAGCTAGAAATGTGTCACAAATACTGATATCCCCACATAATTGCTCGTAAGGTGGTGGGGCATAATGAGGCGTTAAGCTTGTACAAAATGTTTTTAGAGATAGAATGAGTTGCTTTTTCAATAGTGAATATATATCTAGGTAGTTTCAGCCCCCTACTAACAGTAATGACAGATACAATACTTACATTAGGACAATCTCCAAATTTTACTATTCGTTCTACTATCTTCTTTCTGGGATCTAACAACTTGCCTGGTTCATTACCTGTTAAAACAACATATTTCTAACCAATGAAGGAAAGGTTTTTTAACTGTCACAAACTAAAACTTGTCTTCTGCAAGTTCTTTGAATTTTGTAATCTTCATTAGATTAACTCATAACTAGATGACAAAATTTTAGACTATTCATAATTGACAATAAAAAGCGGTCGCAGGGGACATTGAAATGTGCACTAAAATTGGAAAATAGGTGCCAAATAAGTTAGAAAACATTGTGACAAAAGCCGAAATTGCTTGTGACAAATACTTTCTCCTTTTCTCACAAATTTTTCCATGACTATGATTCTTCAGTACGTTAAAAAGTAGGATTGTTTGGAAATGGGTTGAAGAGGTATAACAAATTTTCTTTAACTAGAATTGTCACAAAGCAGACTAATACCACCTACCAGCGCTTTGTGACTTAAGTAGAACAATTAACCTTTGACATTCATTATGCAAGAATGGACATGGTTTTCAATCAAAGTTCAATTTTGACTTTGACCTACTTGACCCAAAAATATTGGGTATTTTCTTGTGTCATGGATAACATGAGTATAAAGTTTCATGGTCCTATTTCAAATTGATTAGGACTTAGGGCACAGAAATGGTTTTCAATCAAAATTCAATCTTGACTTTGCATTTCTACCTACATGACCCCAAAACAATAGGACACCTCCTTGGGTCATCGACAAAATGTGTTTAAAGTTTCATTGTCCAATGTCAAATAACTTAAGAGTTAGATTTCTGAAACAGTTTTCAATAAAAGGCCACTTGTAACCTTCACATTTGAATAACAATAGGGCACTTCCTTGGGTCATTAGCAACAATTGCACAAAGTTTGAAACATGAAGGTCTATTGGTTCTTGAGTAAGAGCCTGGAAATGGTTTTCAATCAAAGGTCAATTGTAACCTTTGACCTCTGTGACCCAAAACAATAGGGCACTTCTTTTGGTCAAAAACAACAACTGTATGTAGTTTAAAGCTTGTAGATCAGTTGGTTCTTGAGTAAGGGCCTGGAAATAGTTTTCACTTAAAGGTCAATTTTGACCTCTACCTTTGGCCTCTGTGACCCAATAACAATAGGGCTCTTCCTTGGGTCATAAGCAACAACTGTACGAGGTTTGAAGCTTGTAGGTCTATTAGTTCTTGAGTTAGAGTTTGGATACAATTTTTAATCAAAGGTCACTTGTAACCTAAGCCTTTGATCTCTGTAACCCCAAAACAATAGGGCATTTCCTTGGATAATTAGGAACAACTGTATGAACTTTGAAGGTTGTAGGACAATTGGTTCTTGAGATAGATCCCAGAAAAATTTTCAATCAAAGGTCCATTGTGACCTTGACCTTTGACCTTAGTGACCCCAAAAACAATAGGGCATTTCCTTGGGTCGTTAGCAGCAACTATAAGAAGATTGAAGCTTGTAGGTCTATTAGTTCTTGATTAAGAGCCCAAAAAACATTAGTTTGACCTTGAATGAATCACATAAACATAACGGTACCTTAAGACTATTAAGAAGTGTCAAAGAAAAGGTGAAGCAGCATGAGAATAGCCTGGCAATATCAAGAAATAATAAATGTTTGTCATTGATATCTTGATTAATTTTTTAGATACCATTCACAATTCTGATAATATTCATTATTATTAACCCTTGTCATGCGGAACCTGGAATATTCCTGTTTTGGCAGGAGGTACATACAAAGATCAGACTGCATGTATGTGCAGTCTGATATTTGTATACACCACCTTCTTGTCCAATTCAAGTCAGAATTGTTTATAAATTCATTTGTCAAAAGAAATATTGACTCACAATTAAAGCCTTACAGTTCTTTCAGACCTCTGATTTTCATATAATTCTCAATAAAGATTTTATTCAGCATCACAAGGGTTAAAGGTTCATTAAAATGAAGCTTACCCTCTGTGAACAATATAAATTTGAGCCCTTTTGTCAGCCTGTTTTCCCTCAATATTTCCAAACAGTCAACATAACAGTTTCCATGGTAACATGTTATGGGTAAGGGTGGCGCCCTGAATTTAAGGATATAATATCTGTGTTGTCAGTTAATAAAAAAACAATAAGTTGCCTGATAAAATTAACCCCACATGGCAAAATTTTAGACTGGTCCAAATTAAAGTAGCTGCAGCAGACAATATAAAGTTCATGAAATTTAAGATTTTTTCCAACTTATTGGCAAAAACATTGTGTGCAATGAAAAAAGAAATTGCTTGTTACATGTTTAGGTGGGTGGGGCCAGGGATTGGTCAGTTGTTGATTCCATGCTGCAAATGGTATTCTTGATTGATTGTAATTGATTGCATTTATTCAATCACAGAACCATTCGAATAATCAAGTCATTCTTTTGGATTGAAAGTGAAGTTTGGCAAACATTTGTGAGTCATTTTGTTGGATTGGTGACTAAAGTGTTGTAACTACAGCTTATTAAAGTTACAACATTTAGGTCACCAACCAACCATTTTACTTTTTTATTACTGGCACGATATTTTGCAGAATAACACTGTTAAATGTCTGAATGGAACTCCCCTTCAGAGCTCAATGAACATGGCCAGCAACCCATTAACCCTTGTCATGCTGAGCCCAGAATATTCCAGTTTTTGCAGGAGGTGAGACTAAGATCAGACTGCACTTATGTGCAGGCTGATTTTAGTCTACACCTCCTGCTTGTACTTTTCCTATCAGAGTTGTTTATGAAGTTGATTTCTTAAAGAAATATTGATTTTTGAACAACAAGTTCTGTCAGTGCTTCCAGCCCTTTGATTTGACAGTAGTTCAGTAAGGTAATTTATACAGCATGACAAGGGTTAATTGCTGGCTAGATAGAATTGAAAATACACATACTTTTGATGTTCAAATTGATACAAATAGGTGAGCTCTGCCCTAAGATTTAACATGTTTATACAGAAACTCCCCAACATGTGACTCAATGCAAATACATTACCATGCATTATTATTTCATTCAATGACAGCTTATGTTGGAATGCCATTACACAACCTAGTGATTTCTTTGACTTAATGACAAAGACTTCACCCATTTACACACATTCTGGCATTCTGGCATTTATACGTATTAAAGAAATATAGGTATGGAAAACGTTGGGAGAAAAGAAAAGATTACTTGTCATAAGCAAATTTTTCCTTTTCTCACCATGTTTCAACCTCATAAGGCCCTTATTTTCCATTCTATACCAAATTTTTATTGTTGTCTGCAGCCATTTTCCATTTCAATCGGTTTAAAATTTTGTTGTGAGGGAATGGGATAATCCAAGGTATTTCCTGATCATTACCTTTCAATTAGCAATCATGTGTTTGGAATCTGTAAACCCTAAAAATGCTAAGTTTCTTTTGGCTTCTAATACAATGAAAGTGAAGTAAAAAGAATAATTTGAAAATATGAAAATTACAGGACACAAGATGAGTTTTTAAAAACTAATTCCCTCAAAACAACTTCTTATTTAGAAGTTTAACTTTGACAGATGACCTTGACCTTTGTATCAATAGATAACTATCAATGAGAACTATCTCAGGTTAGATATGGGTTTATGAAATTTTAATATTTTTTCAGATTTCTGGGTAGAAAACATTGTGGATAATGAAGAAATTGCTTGCTGCAAGCAATTTCTTCATTTTCCACAATGCTTTCCCAATTTATTTTTCTTGAGGGACGTCAAAAAGTGTCACTGTGTCGGAATGGGTTAATCCATACTATATATTTACCCTAATTCCACTTTTTTCAATAAATAACAAATTACCTTGTTTCTTGTAAACTATTGCCAGAATATATACACATTCTTGAAACCACTGGAGATGCTCCATTTGGAAACTGCAATGAGCCTAAACCATGAGCATATCGGGGCTGAAAGTAAAGAACAAAGCACTTTAAAATAGGTACATATTTTTACCAGTCTAGTATCTGGATTGAAGATTATAAAACTTTTTTGTACCCACTTTAAAATTAACTAACTTCGAGTTGGGATTAAAGATGTATTTCTGCTTAGTACCTACCATAACTGAATGAAAATAAGTGAGAATATTTGTAGTTTTGTTACCTATTGCTCTTAATATACAATTTAGATTAAAACAAGAATTTATTCAAATTTGAAGTTTGAGTAAATTCTCAATTGACTACAAAAAAAGTTTTATAATCTCTGGCCCTGATGGCTAGCCCTCACCTCCTGTTGAAACGGTAAATCATCATAATTTAGATATTCTAAATAAATTAATTTCATCCCCTGTAAAAAAAACACAATATTTCTTTTCATACATGAAGCAAATAGAAATCCCTTTAATTGGAATCAAAATCTTGTTTTGTTTGCTGAAGGTGATCGATAAGCTAAAACGATAACCCAAACACCATTAAAGGGTTGTTAGAAAAATTCTTTAAACATCAATAAATACCTTTTCCTGTAAGTAAAAACAATGTGCAGTTCATTGACACCATGTATATGCACTTAATACCGTAACACACTTAACCATCTCAGTTTTATATAAACTTATTACATTTTTACCAAGTACCTAAAACTTTCTGAATTCAAAAAACTTGTGATGAATAACAGTCACAATTGATTATCTTCTGCAAATAAAATGTGTTTTAGATACAATAATGCCCCTAGACAACAATTTTTTTCAGAAGTTTAACCTTCATAGATGACCTTAACCTTGACAGTTGATTCAACCTTTGTATCAGCATATGCATATCTATGATAGTTATCATCAACTTATATATGAGCTTTGTAACTTGAATAGTTTGTTGGTTGGAGGAAAATGTTCACAAATTAAGTTTCAGCATGTAGATAGGCAGGCAGACTGACTGACAAATAAAAAAATACTACTCTGATCCATTGATGCAGGGACATACAAATACATTGAAATCAAATTCCAATTACACTCTCATTTCAAGCACTGCATTATTCAACTCTCTTGAAAAGTAAGGGTTCAGTATTGATTCAAGGGAGGCTATCATCTCAGAGAAATTTAGTCCTCGGTTATTTCCCTTGCATCAAAAAATGTCATTGGAAAACAATACACAGGTGTCAGTGTGACAAAATGTGTCAACTGGAAATGCAAAAGTATGGACAAGTGTATGAAAACTAATACTAGAAGCACTTGAGAGCCTGATTTGCTCCATTGGCCTGAATGTACTTATCGTACAGGTAGTAGTAGTTAGTTCTTTTTAACACAGGAGGCAACTCATCTAAAAAAAAAAAAAAAAAAAATGTGGCTTCTAGCGTGCACACAAGGCTTTTCTAAGATTTGACCTCATGATCAACTTTTTGACCCCAGGTGACTGGATACCAACTTTATAGAGATATTATTGGGACAAACATTTTGACAACATATCAAGACATTTGAAGCAAAAACATGACCTCTAGAGTGCACACAAGATATGGCCTAGTGACCTACTTATTAACCCCGTGTGAACTTATACTGAACTTGCCTGGGATTTCATGAAGGAAAACAATCAGACAATGTTACAAAATATTTGAGCAAAAATTGTGGCCTCAAGAGTGCACACAAGTTGTTTTAGTACACGGGACGATAGAAATCGAATCCCAGCCATGTTTCTAGCCCATGACTCACTTGAATAAATGGTGTAAATCACAATATTGGAGAATAAACATGAATGATAGTTTTAAGAGCATTGCCCTCAAATCTTTCAAAAAGTTCAAATGTATATGGGTTTCTTATTCAAGTTTTCGCTTCAAAATTCAACAGATTTAGAAGCAATTTCTCAACATTTTGAGAATCTTTGGATCCAATTCACAGATTATTTGACTGCTGTAATCAGAAAGACCAGGAACTGTAGAAAAGGGCGTGTTCGATTTCCCAGACTTTTAAGAAATGGGAATGATAATGGCAGGTAAATATATGAAATGGTGATTGGTGATTTTAAAGGCATTATTGAACCCCTTAAAATTTGTTATTAATGATTTTGAATATTTTTTACACAAAAACACATCTTATCTGTAACTCAGCCATTCCCTTGTTGTGACCTTAGCTCAGTGTTCAATACTACTCACAATTTAACAGGCCCAGTGGAACCAGTCTAGGATATCAGTTAAAATGGTAGTCAAAATCCCCTTATCACTACACATATCAGTGATTCAGTTTTTCCTCTGTCATATCTATGAATGGCTTTACTTTTCAACCCATTGACGTACAATGACGCTTTTGGACGCCCCTCAAGAAAAACACTTGGGAAAACATTGTGTAAATGAGGAAATTGCTTGTTGAAAAAATCTAAAATTTTATCAACGTTGATCTGTTGTCTGAAACGCCTTTCAATTTGGACCAGTCTAAAATTTTCTTGGGTGGTAATGGGTTAAAATAATAGTACTACAAGAAATCATGAATCAATTTACATAAAATAATATATATTTTGATATCATACCAAAGTTCCTAGAAGGAGAGAGGGAATTCCATCAAGTGCTATGTTACAGTCATCGCCTTGACTGCAATAATAAGTATTGCCTTGTCAATTTGAGCAACAAGACAGTAACAGATGACTAATTAAGTTGTAGTTATAATATTTTGAAGCTGTTGGCAATGAATATGGAATTCTAGACTCACAACAGACAACCTTTACCCTTGTCCTGCTGAATATTTATCCTCTTTTCACTTTATTTTTAAACTTTGACATAATTACATCAATAATGTGAAACAATATTTCTCTCAATACATTATGGCCAAGCAGGTTGTGTAGGCTGAGATCAGAAGGCATGCCAAAGCCAACTTCAAAGCAGAATCCTGGGTCAGCATGGCAATGGTTTAGTCTAAAACAAATTTAGACTGGTCCAAATTTTAAAGCAGTTGCCCACAATATCAAGTTTGTAAAATTTAGAAAAACTTCACCTTTAAGGGTAGAAAACACTGTGGACATAGAAGAAATCTCTTGCGACAAGCAATTTGTTCATTGTCCAAAATGGTTTCCAAAGCTTTTTTCTTGAAGGGACATCAAAAGTGTCATTGTGTGGGAATGGGTTAAAACACCACTATGACTACAGAAATGTCACCTAGACTGATGTTTGGCAACATAGAAACTAAATTCCAGTAACTTGAACTTTTTTTTTTAAATTCCAGTATTGTCATCTGGTAATCAGTTACAGGCTTTAACCCATTCACACACAATCCCTCCTTTTTAGGCACCTTTTAAAAGAAGCTTTTGAAAACATTGTGGAAAATGAGGAAATTGCTTGTATCAAGCAATTCCTTCATTATCCGCAATGGTTTCTATCCAAAAAGATGAAAAAAATGAAATTCCATCAAGTTGAAATTGTCATCTGCAGCTTCTTTCAATTTGGACCAGTCTAAAATTTTGCCATGTTGGAATTGGTTAATTTGGATGATTGAATATAAATTCCTTACCTCAAATTTAGATTCTATTGGAAAATCAAATGATAAGCCTCTAAAATTGAGAACAAATAACTGTTTTTCTGCATTGTAAACTGAAAAGGAAAGACAATAAAAAGAAAATTAGTGCATGTCTGTTACATTTTTAAAAGGTGTTTCTATTCATTCTAAACCCTTTCCGGACAAACCTTCTTTTCAAGATCCATGGATATTTCATGAAGGTTAAACTTATATAATCTCAAATAATTTTTTCATTGCACATTTGCAAACAATGGGTATTTTAATTAGGCCAGAATTTTTTTATTGGTTGATTTACAAACCCTGACAGTAGTTTTCCCGAAAACAGAAAAAAAAAGTTTCCATTATTTTTTTCCGCCGACCCTGTAAAAATTTATTTAGATGAAAAAAAATTGTTTCATTTGGAAAAAATCTTAAAATAGATAAACCCAAATTTTTTTCACTGGTTCTCGGCATCATGTTGAACTACTGAATTGGACCGGAATGAACAGTTAACACTGACAATTACATAAATCCGGTAACCAGTGGCAAACACACCTGTTACTGTGACACTGATAGAAGTGAAGAATGACCCCAACAACAAGAGCCATCAGAGATTGATTATGCTCCCCAAATAAGGCTTTTGTCGCAAAACTGACTGTAAGCCATTATTGGACAAAAAACTTCTTATTGAATGCAACTATAGTTTGAGAGTTCAGTTCACAAGAAATTCAGAAGTTTGACAAACATTGAAGGAATTTGTTTGGCGTCACAGGCCTGATTCTAGTAAAATTCAATATCATTATATAGTAAAGGGTTAAATATTTTACCTTGACCAATGAAAAATGTCTACATACAAAAATTGAAGACTCTAACTTGAGTAGTCTTACAAAAACAATAGACTGAGTTAGAGTAGGAAATATACAAAATGTAAAGCTACATGGCATTAAGCCCCCTTTTAGCATGGTAAGGTACATTAGGTCAAAAATTGAAATAAACATTACCTAGGGCACTTAATAAACAACATTTATGAAAAGTAACAAGAAATTTTCTTGTAAAGGAGGTATATTTGAAAATTAATGACCTTGACAATTTGACCTTGACCAATGACCTTGAACTTAGTACCAACAGAAAGGTCATGTCATAAGGAATGCACATGTAAAACAAGAGGACCATGATGGTCCTAAATTGCTCACCAGAGGCATCTGCAAGTTACAGTACTTCTTTGTATAAAAAAGACACAACTTGAGCAAAATAAATAAAACAAATATAAGAGTTTGGGCTTTGTACAAAACAATCCAGTAATGCTTTACAATAAAAGTTGGTCTAATTGGATGTTTTCCAAAATTTTTGACCTCTGGGGCAGTGCCATGGTTTTTTTATCCCAGGGCTATGGTTTGACCAACCATCTGTTTATGCTATATACCAAATATTAATGCCTTAGACTTTGTAGATTGGGAGGAGAAGACTGTTTAATATGGTCTAATTGAGCATTTTTACAAACTTTGGACACCCAGGGAAGGGGTGATTTTTAACCTACAGGCATAGTTTAATAAAAATTGATAGATAACAGCCAGGCTATGCTACACTCAAAACATAAATGCAATCCGCCTTAAAGTGTAGAATTCTTTTTGTTAACATACTCAAATTTTGCGTTTTTCCCAATTTTTGGACCCCTAGTGCAGGGCGGTTTTTGACCCTAGGAGGACAACTTTAACTGATATAGTACAAAAACCATCTAGTTATGCTACAAACACAATATGAATATCCTACACCTTATAGTTTAAGAGGAGAAGTCTTTTGAAATTGCTCTAATTAAGCATTTTTCCCAACTTCGGACTTCAGGGGCGGGGCCATTTTTGACCCGAGAGATTAAATATTTAAAAACTTGGTAGAGAACCATATGATTGAGCTCTATACAAAATATAAAGGTCTTTTTCCTTGTAGTCTATGAAAAAAACAACAACAAAGATTTACTAAAACTTCCCATTTTCATATGCCGCGGTTACAACAGTTTTTCATGAAATGAAATTCTTTTAACAACTTTTGAAGAGCTTCAACCAAGGAACACCCCTGCAATAATTCTGCTTGATTGGCCTACTGGTTCAGGAGGAGAAGATTTTTAAAGATATTTAAAGAATTACTAAAGATTCCCATTTTCAAATGCCGTGGCAACCAGAGTTTTTGATGGAATTAAATTCTTTTAACAACTTTTGTAAAACTTCACCAAAGGAACATCCCTGTAAAGTTTCAGCTTGATTGGCCTACCGCTTTAGGAGGAGACGATTTTTAAAGATACTTAAAGAAATACTAAAGATTCCCATTTTCAAATGCCGTGGCAACCAGAGTTTTGACAGAATTAAATTCTTTTAACAACTTTTGTAGAACTTCACCCAAGGAGCATCCCTGCAAAGTTTTAGCATGATTGGCCAACTGGTTTAGGTGGATAAGATTTTTAAAGAAATTGTGGACGGATGGACAGACGGACGATGGAAAACGACCGATCACAATAGCTCACCTCGCACTTTGTGCTCAGGTAAACTAATAAGAAGGCTATATCACTTACCATTATTGACCTTGACAATTTGACCTTGACCATAAACCTTGTCTTAGATATCTACTGAAAGATCTTGTCAAAAGTGATGAACATTTGAAATATGAAGGCTATATCATCTACCATTGCAAAATTATGGCCATTTTTTTCCAAATTTTTACCTTGAGAAATGACCCTGACTGATGACCTCTAACTTGGTACCAACAGAAAGGTCTTATTACAAGCAAAGCACATGTAAAATATGAAGACCCTATCTCATTCCAATAAAAAGTTATGGCCAACTTTGAGTTTTTATGATGGAAATTATTGACCTTGACAATTTGAACTTGATGTTGGGCAAGATCCTTACCTTAGTTTTCTAATAAAAGGTCTTGTCACAAGTAATAATCATTTGAAATATGAAGGCTATATCACTTACAATTGCAAAATTATGGCCAATTTTAAAGTTTTAATATTCTTAATTCTGACCTTGGCACATGACCTTGAACTTAGTACCAACAAAAAGCGTTTGTCACAAGCAATGCACATGTGAAATATGAAGACTATATCTGCAACCAAATAAAAGTTATGGCCAATATAAGTTTTTGCAGGACAAAAAGAGAGCTTACGTAAAGCTAATAACATTAAGGCCCCTTTTCCCATGACCCATTTTTTTAAATATAAATTTTCGATAGTTTAAGGTCAAGAGGATCTGATTTGCTACTCAAATATGAAATTTCATAAAATTTTGACTATTAGCCTAGGAGAAATTGGCAAAAAACTAATTTTTACATTAAGGCCCCTTTTTCCATGACGCAGCCTTAAATTGAGGAAATTTTAAAAATGTGCCTTGGAAATTTCCTAGGAAGATTATATATGAAGTTTCATCCAATTAGGCCCAAGGGTTCCTGAGATATGACGTTGGACAGACGGACGGACAACCGGACAGACAGACGCTTGCACAAGCCGGCAACTATATGCTCCCTGAAAATTTTTCGGGGAGCATAACAAACTACATCTCCATCTTCAATATTTGATGCGATGATGGCCTGCAGAAGAGTGTATAGCTGCAATATCATAGCCCTCTTTCTAATAATCTGCTGGCGAGCAGATTATCAGAAAGAGGGCTACGATATCGCAGCTAGAGGGTGTATGACTCCCATCCCATAGAAAGGTTTGACCCTTCAACATCTACTCCATATCTTCATTCCATTTAATAGGCCTGCTCTGATCACACATCTGATCATTGTGACAGGCGTACTTTGTAAACTTCTGGTTGAACTTGTATGTCCAAGTTCAGTTTGCTCGTGCGTTTTAGGGACTAATTTCTCCCACATCCGAACCCCTGGTGAAATAATGTCATTTGGAGTGTCACTAGGAAACTATTAAGATTCAGATTGAAAGATGTATGGCAGCAGCATATCCGTGGAATGTTTACCCCCATACATTGGGTTTTACACATGTATGCATTATTTTTGTTCCCAAAACTTGATCATGGGCACACATTAGAATGGCCTCGGCGAGGCAATTCTGATGTACCGTCAGTTTTAAATGAATTTGTAAGTAGTTTGCAGGGGTATACATTATTTTCTCTTATTTTTGTTCCTAAAAATAGATTGTAGGCAGTCAACAGAACCGCCTCAGCAAGGCAGTTCTGATGATTCCCACCATCTATATTTTGAGAAAAATTGCCATGTAGCACAATATTTTTTTCTAGTCAGATTGTGATCGTCAAAAATAGTCATAAGTGTTTCTATGTCATTGGAGGAAAAAAATGTTGGTTTTTTTTGTTTTTTTTTTTATGACTATGCATTTTCATCTATTTATTTATTTTTTTTTTTCGTTCCCCCTCGACCCTAAATCTGAAAAAAAAAAAAAAATCCCCTAAATCAACTTTTAAAAAAAATCTGGCCTAACCAGTAACAATTTGGGCCAAATCTAATGTATTTAATAACAGGGATTAGGTGTAAAACAAGCAATTTCTTCTTTTTGAAAAAGAATGTGAAAATAATGAAATTCCTTACAACATGTAAAATCTCCATTTTCCAAAATGTTTTCTATGCTGAAAGACAAAGTTTTTAAAGTTCTACAAAGCTTTTAAAATTTTATCAACTGAAAAGTGTTGTAATCAATTTCTTTCAATTTGAACCAGTCAGAATGCCAGGAAACTATCACAATACACATTGAAATCAATCAATGAGGGCTTCAGTCCAAGTCAATGATATACAAAAATGTACTAGTACAATCTAATTCTTGTTCTGTCAATTAAACAGCTTCACAACTACATATGGTGTGATTTGGCTTTTAATTTCAAACCTCCATGAAAAAAAAATTTTCTCTTCATCTCTAAAACAATGTAAGTTGGTTGAAATGAATCAATACATGTATCTCATAAAAGTGTTCAATTTCACTCTCTTATTTCAACTCTTGGCTTCCTTCTTTTCCCCTGATTTGATGTCGCTGCTAGTTAATATATTTGAAAAGATTGGTGATTAGGTAGGTTTAGGTTTAAACATTTATTTTACACTGATAGGGAAACAAGTTCTTTCAACTTAGATTAATCTCTCTCGAATATGCTTTTAGAAGAATACATCAGTTTTGCACTGATTATGTGGGCCAATAAAAGAACCAAGATCGATAGCCACTTCCAGGAATTGAAATCAGAACCTCTGGATCAGGAAGCCAATTAGATAGGTGTGCATGGCCAATAACTAGATGGTTGTCCCAGGACAACTGCTGTCGAGCCCGCAAAGTTTTGACCATCAACTTGACCTTGACCATCAATTTTAGTGTTTGACCTTGAGCTGTGACCTTGACATTAGATCTATCCCAAAAATTCTTTCAAATGGCACATCTACTCATGATGGAGAATAATTGTGCCATGTTATTTTGAAATCCATCCATAAATGCACATACACGGACTTTTCATATTACATGTATAAAGGTATTTGCTGGTTGGATTCTGAAAATTTACTCAGTACCTATCTACAAAGTACATAGCAAACATTTGGCAGTATGTGGCACAAATATTGTGTAAATGTTGAAAACAACAGGGTTAATATATATAGCACTAGTGGTTTAGTTCTTTTAACCTAATACCACACAATGTCACTTTTTGATACCCTGAAGTAATATGATCATGGAAAACTTTGTGAGAAGGTGAGATATGGCTTGTAAAAAGCAATTTCTCTTTTTTCTCACAGTGTTTTCTATTTGGAACTTAGTTTCCAATTTATCCCACATTGATATGTCAATTGCAACTTCTTTCATTTTGGACCAGTGTAACATTTTATCATTTGTTAAAAGAGTTAAATTTCATACCACCAGGATGCGTTGCACCAAATGACTGATCAATCTGTTCAATGGTGGGTTGTATCTGTGTTGTATTGAAATGAACACCACTGTAATTAAAACAGAAATAACTGTAAAACAATTGCAAAGTAAAATTTGAAAAAAAAAAGAGAGAGAATCCTTAACCCTTTCCCAACTAGTCTAGCTTTTTTATGCCCTTCTAGAAAAATGCTTTTGAAAATATTATGGAAAATAGAGGAATTGCTTATCGCTAGCGATTTCGTCAATTGCCCATAATGTTTTCTACCCTGAATAACAAAAATTCAAAAATTATCATTCTGAGCAAAAGTTTGCAAGATTTTCAAGTTTGAGTCTAATTTTGGTCACCTAGAGTAAAAACTATTATTTGTCATTCAGGCCCCTTTGCCCATGTTTTCTAACAGAAAGTCCCAATTTTCAGTCGGGTTCATCCTTAAAACCTGACAACTTTCTAACCAAATTTCTTCAAGACTAAAGCCTGACTTGTTGCTTCTAGAGTGTAAACACTAAGGATTCACTTAGGATTTGAAAAACAAAATTTGACCCTATTCTGACCTTATCCCATTGGCAAATAAAAAATTCACTTTCTCATATCAAGTTGTCAAAGTGTGTACAATATTTTGATAATCAGACCATACAACCAAGAGATATAAGCAAGGTCAATATATGACCTTTGGGTGTGATGTTGATCAAGAAAAGCACACTTACAATTATAGCCAGTCTAGGGAATGGTACAAGAGGAGTAAGCTAGATCAAAACTTCTGGGACCTTGAGATTAGGAGCATGAATTATAAGAGTTGGGCCAAAGGTTTAACCTACTACCAGACAGCAAAATTTTAGACTGGTCAAAATTTTAAGGAGTTGCAAAGGATAATCTAAACTTTATGAATTTTTGTGGTAGAAATCAATGTGAGAAATGAAGAAAATGCTTGTATCAAGCAACTTCTTCATTTTCCACATTGTTTTCCTAAACTTTTTCGTCAAAAAGCATGATGTTGTGGGAAGGGGTTAATTTAACCCTGTTCAATCCCTGGTTTTTACATCCCAGTGTTTTTATACTTGAGAAAATGTAGAGGAAAAAGAAGGAATTGCTTGCACAATATTTTCCATCGTATTGAATGGTTATTTTGCAAATATAATTGACTTTGAATTGTCGCCTGCAAAACCTTTGAATTTGGACAGGTATAAAATTTTACAGAGGAAAGAGTTATGCCAGTTTAAAATTTTGTCATCTGATAGTGAGTTAAAGCAATAACGACAGATGTATGAAAACCAATTGCCCATATGGGAGGTCAACCATTTATGCCACTACTTACCAGTACTTGAGCTTTACTTTGCTCATATTGTTGACCTCTATCACCTGAAAGATATAGAACAAACATCTTGGTGAGAAATAGAAATATGTGATTGGTAAGGGTAAAAGGGATCATGAGATATCTGTCAAAATTAATCCTTTACCAGGCCACAGAAAATTAGACAGGGCCAAAAGAGAAGAAGTTGCAGGCAACTATTTAAAGTTGATAGACTTCTATCTGGGTAAACTGAATGTACCAAATAACCCATTCTCACCCATTCCTGCGTTTTCACACACCTCTAGAAAAAAGCTTTGGTAAACATTGTGGACAATGAAGAAATTGCTTGCATCAAGCAATTTCTTCATTGTCCACAATGTTTTCTATCCTAAAAGACCATGGTTTTCTAAATTCCACCAACTTGAAATTGTTGTCTGCAACTTCTTTCAATTTGAACCAGTCTAAGATTTTGTCATGTGGGAATGGGTTAAGCAAATATTTTCAGGAAGAATTAAATTTGCAATATCAGAAAAATAAAACTAGTCACTGAAATGTTTGAAATAGTTCTAGAGAAGCATTGCAAACTTTTCATTGTTTTTACAAAAGTCAAGTTATGTAAAATGAATTTACTTAGTCAGGTGAAAAGTATTATAAAAGTATTGACAAAATTTCAAGATTTCATTCTATATCATATATGGACATAAGCAACAACCATAAACATATAGGCAGTTACAACTGTTTCACGCTGAACTATCAATATATGGATGTAAGCCACCACCATAATAGCCATCTTTTTCAACCAATCAAAATTATATGAAGGAATCTAACAAAGTGTCATCTGTGAAATTTGGTTGAAATATATCTACAGGTTGAGAAGATTTTGAAAGTTTTCAGTATTCACCATTACCATATATGAAAATTAGCCCTGCCTGTAAAAGTCATATTTTTCATCGAAATTCTTTTCAATAATCTGATTAAGGGTCACCAAAGGATAATTCCTGTGAAATTTGGTTTAATCCATTAACTTGTTTCTGAGAAGAAGATTTTGAAAGTTTTTACCATATAGGAGAATTAGCCTCACTTATTAATCCCATGTTTTTCACCCGATCAAAATTCTTTGAAGGAATCTGATAAAGGGTCACTTCGAGTGAAATTTGGTTAAAATCTATCCATAGGTTTCTGAGAAGATTTTCAAAGCTTTCCCCATACATGGAAATTAGTTCCACCCATGTTTTTTATCCAACCAAAATTCAGAATCTGATAAAGGATAACCAATAAAATCATTCCTGTGAAACTTGGTTGAAATCCATCATCTGGTTTCTGTGAAAAAGTTTTTCAAAGCTTTTACCATATAGGGAAATTAGCCCTGTCCATTAAAGCCATGTTTTTCAGCCAATCAAAATTCTTTGAAGGAATCTGAAAAAAAGTCACCTAAGGGTCATTCCTGTGAAATTTGGTGGAAATCCATCCATTGGTGTCTGAGAAGATTTTCCAAGTTTCCAAATACATTGTATATGGAAGCCATGTTTTTCATCCAATCAAAGTTCTTTGAAGGAATCTGATGAAGGGTCATCCAAAGATCATTTCTATGGTTTTGGTTGAATCTGTTCAATACTTTTTGAGGAGAAGATTTAAAGAGTAAAAGTACAGCTTAAATATCTTTAAAAATCTTCTTCTCCTAAACCAGTAGGCCAATCAAACTGAAACTTTGCAGGGATGTTCATTTGGTGAAGCTCTTCAAAAGTTGTTAAAAGAATTTCATTCCGTCAAAAACTCAGGTTGCCGCGGCATTTGAAAATGGGAATCTTTAGTAATTCTTTAAATACCTTTAAAAATCTTCTCCTCCTAAACCAGTTGGCCAATCAAACTGAAACATTGCAGGGATGTTCATTGGGTGAAGCTCTTCAAAAGATGTTAAAAGAATTTAATTCCGTCAAAAACTCTTGTAACCGCGGCATATTAAAATTGGAAATTTTAGTAAATCTTTGATGTTGTTTTTTTCATAGACTACAATGCCAAAGGCCTTTTGATTTTGTAAAGAGCTTAATCATATGGTTCTCTACCAAGTTTTTAAATTTTAATCTCTGGGGTCAAAAATGGCCCCGCCCCTGAGGTCCGAAGTTTGGAAAAATTCCTAATGAGAGCAATTTCAAAAGGCTTCTCCTCTTAAACTATAAGGTCTAGGATATTCATATTGGGTATGTAGCATAACTAGATGGTTTTGTATTATATCACAAAAAGTTTTCATCGGCCCTGACTAAGGGTCCACAAATTTGGAAAAACCCAAAATTTGAGTATGTTCAAAAAAAATTTTCATTTTAAGGCGGAGGGCATTTACAGTAAAACCCCTTTAATACGACCACTTGCAGTACTTTCAGAAAGTGGTCGTAATAGCGGGGTGGTCGTATTACTGAGGTTTGGTCGTTTGTTGTCAAGTAATGCATGTTTATTTTATTTTCGTTATTTGAATATATTAATACTATACTTACAAAAATGAAACTATAAGAACATGTATTACTGTGGAATCATATGTCATTTTCAAATTTACGATCTTCGGTAAGTTCTACTTTCTCTATTCACCATTTGGATCTGATTAAGAACTCCGACCTCAGATTATTTATTCGTAAGTACAGGTTCAAAGTGTCAAACTGTCGATAGCATATCTTCTATAATGCAAATATCAAGCATCAATTACGTTGAAATCAAAATTTAATTGCTAATTAACTGTTTGGAACGGCGTAAACAAACTAATCGTAACTTCTCGGATACGTTTTCACTTTCAAATTTATTACTCGAGTCAAAACCTGTGACACATTCAAATAACAATTAAAAACAAGCAACAGCTTAGGTTGCCAACCAACTATTTTACTTTTCGTAACATGTAACTGACCATTTGCAAAATTTTTTAACCCATTTTCAGACGACGAAATTTTAGACTTGTTCAAATTGAAAGGAGTTACAGACGACAATCTAAAGTTTATGAAATTTTATATTTTTTCAATTTTCTGAGTAGGAAAAATTGTGTAAAATGAAGAAATTGCTTGTTACAAGCAATTTCTTCATTTTACACAATGTTTTCCTAGTTGTTTTTCTTGAGGGGTGTCCAAAAGCGTCACTGTTTGGGAATGGGTTAATAACTAAGATGAACTGCCTGTCAGAGTCAGTGAATGTGGCCGGTGACTAGTTAATCTAATAATCACAATTTGCAATTTATTGTTAACCCATTCCCAAATAGTGATGCTTCTGGACACCCCAAGAATAACAATTGGGAAAACATTGTGTAAAATGAAAAAAAAATACTTGTAACAAGCGATTTCTTCATGTTACAAAATGATTTCTATCCAGAAAGTTGAAAAAATCTAACATTTTATCATTTTTAAATTGTCGCTTGTAACATCTTTCATTTTGATTTGCACTGTGATTATGGGTTAACAAGCCTCTTTCTATTCCTTCTTTGAACCACTGATCAAATTATTTGAATGACTCCAGGAAAGGTTAAGGATCTTCAAAATAAAGTAAATGATTAATTTTTGGGGGCAAAGAAAGTCATCAATATAACTCCTGTTTAATTTTGTACTAATATTGGCAATAAAAAATAAATCTGTCTTTATCAAATACTGGTCAAGCAAATGACTTCATTAAGGGGTCATTCTGACTTTTTCCTGGACATATGGATAGGGTGCAACCTTAGGGTCCTTAAAACACATCCCCTCCCTAATAAAACAACAAGAAAACAATAGAAGCAAGCATTTCACTATTTTCTCTGCCTTAGTTCACTCTTTTATAAAATGACATTAACCTCTTTCCCTTTACCAATAGACTAATAATGAAAATTCTTCAGATAAATTTTCAAATCTGAAAACTTATTGAAGTCTTGTTGTCTTAACACAGTGACTTTTTGGGAGCTCCTCAAGAAAAACAATTGGGAAAACATTGTGCAAAATGAAGAAACTGCTTGTAACAAGCAATTTCTTCATTTTAAACGATGTCTTCTATTCAAAAATTTTAAAAAATCTGAAATTTCATACATTTTTAATTGTCATCTGCAACTCCTGTCAATTTGGATCAGTCTTTAATTCAATTGTCTGGGCATAGGTTAACTTTGACAAAAACATATCTTTTCACTGTGCTGTTAATATCTCCACAAATATATACTTAATATATACTTTGATTACTTCTAAGTTTTCCCTGTAGCTTTGGATAAGAGTACTGCAGGAGGACTGTGCAGCTGAGTTCAAACTAATGACCAGGTTAAATTTTTCTTTATGGCCAGCGTATTGTCACAATCAACAATGACACATGCTTAACTACTGTTTCTGGGGTCCGGCTGCAGAAAAAGTGAGGAAACCTCTTCAAAGTCTAATTAAGCACAAGAAAAGAAAAGCCCTAGTAATTGATGAAGCCTATTAACCCTTAACTTATTGATAAAAAAAAATCAACCTTAATCTATTGAATTATGACTGTTCCAAAGGGTGGTACAGATTTTCTAATATGAATGCATTTTATGTATTTTTTTCTATTCAACTTTAACCAATTTCCACATGACAAAATTTAAGACTGGTCCA
Source organism: Fragum fragum (assembly GCA_946902895.1). NCBI lineage: Eukaryota > Metazoa > Mollusca > Bivalvia > Cardiida > Cardiidae > Fragum > Fragum fragum. The sequence goes on from OX336373.1 coordinate 58,868,153, forward strand.
AATTGAAAGAAGTTGCAAACAAAATTTTTAGTTGATGAAATTGATAATATTTCGATATTGGGATAGAAACCATTGTGGATAATGAAGAAATTGATTGTAGCAAGCAATTTCTTCATTTTCCACAATGTTTTCAAAAGCCCTTTTCTTGAGAGGCGTAAAAAGCAGGACTATGTGAGAATGGGTTAATAGAATTAGTATGTCAGAAGTTAAAGCTTTAAAATTTTGCAAATAAAATTTTAAGTTAAGCATGAAGCCTTTTTGACACATTCTATGTTTTTGTTATCCTAATATTTTGTTTTCTATAAGAAGGTGATATAAACAGTTAACCATAAGTTTCTTAACCCTTTCCTGGTTTTTGAAATTTTAGACCTGTCCAATTTGAAAGAGGTTGCAGAGGACAATGAAAATTGGATGCGATTTCAAATAAAGCAATCCTATGTGGTAGAAAACACTATGGAAAAAGGAGAAATTGCTTATTATAAGCAATTTCTCCTTTTTCCACAAAGTTTTCTCCAAATCACAGTGACGTAAAATCCCCGGTTTATCCAGGAAAGGGTTAACTTCAGTATTTCTTCATCAAAGTTTTCAGTTATTTGTTAGTTAAAAATTTCACTCTTTTAAAAAAATGTATTCCATAGAATTTCAACAAATGTAATTATTGCAATGCCACAATATCCAGCATTTTTACACACTGAAGTAAATATTGGTTTAACAGGTTGTGAGAATGGGACAAATTATTTGCAACAAGCAAATTTGATCTATTCCCAATGTTTCCTACCCTATTTTTCACTTATTTTTTTTATCATAACACTCCATGAGTTTTCTTTTGCAACTTCTTTCAGTAAGAAAATATTATCCGGTACTTGACCAGCCACCGTCATAGCGCAGTTGGTAGCGAACCAAACTCCCAATCTTCAATCATGGGATGTCATGGGTTTGATCCCCGGCTGTGGCGCATATTCTTTCCAACATTTGTCTCTCACCAATGTTTGGATAATCGTAAACCCAAGTGGGATAGCAGCTGGAGGCTAGGAAAGGATGTAGTTGTAGTACTGGTGTGAGAAATACCAAGAATCCATTGTTAGGTGCTCCAGCCACCGCGATATGACTGAAATACTGTTAGAAGTGGCGTTTAACCCCACTCAATCAATCAACTGGTACCTGACCAAGCAGTTTATGTTGACCTTTTAATCCATCCCCACACATTACTGCTTTTTTTGGAAAACATTGTGGACAATGTAGAAATTGCTTGTTACAAGCAACTTCATTGTCCAAAATTTTTTTCTGCATTAAAAGGCAAAGGCTTTCTAAAATTCACCTACTTGAAATTGTCATCTGCAACATTCTTCAATTAAAACTAGTCTAAAATTTGTTATGTGGTAATGGATTAACTTTTAAGACTTCTGACCTGAACCATCCTGTGTCACCCAGTGTTTGTCCGTTCTGTAGACTACATAAATTTAGCAATAGAGATTATGTAAGGCTTTAAACCTTTCCAGTATTTTGAATTTTTCGACTAGTCCAAATTCAAAGGTTTTGCAGACGAGAATTGTAAGTTAAACATATTTGATAGATAATCATGTAGTAGGGTAGAAAATATTGTGGAAAAATAAGAAATTGCTTGTTACAAGCATATCTTCCTTTTCCACAATGATTTATCAAGCATAAAAACACAGGGACGTAAACAGGAAAGGGTTAAACCTACTTTACTAGGATGGAACTAAATATGCTTCCTAAATGCTGCATTGTTATTAAACATCTTTATTTGAACCTCAACCTGTTCCCAAATAATCACAGTTTAGTTGTTGGGTGTATTTTCTTTCTATTAAATAAAATGAAAGAGTGAAAGGAAACAAGTGGAATACCAAGAAATAGTTTAAATTTTTACAATGTTTTCTTCCCTGAAAGATATATCTTTTAACCCTTTTCTGGTCAAACCCGGGATTTTACGTCCCTGTGATTTCATACTTGAGAAAACATTGTGGAAAAAGAAGAAATTGCTTGTAACAAGCAATTTCTTCTTTTCTCACAATGTTTCTACCACATAGGGTGGTTTAATTTCAAATTGTATCAAATCGTCATTGTCGTCTGCAACTTCTTTCAATTTAGACCTCTTTATAATTTCCAAAAACGGGAAAGGGTTAAGATGGTCAACTTGGAAGTGTTCTGCAACTTCTTTGACCATAGACCAGTCTAATTTTTTGTGGTTAACATTTCTTTTGTCATCACATCATCAGTTGCACAAAACCTTATAATAATTGAAAACAATTATTTAAGACTTTCTGCATACAGAGCGGATTGAAGAAATGCCATTTCAATCGAAATCTGAAATTCTATCTTTTAATATGAAATGGCATGTCAACAGATAAGGATATTATGAAAGAGAAAATCAACTCAGGAAAGGCCTGATCAAGGGCTGGCACAAGGCAAACATAATCCCCTTTCACGCTGACCGAGCCAACAATACAATTAATTTTTGTTATCTCTTTCTCACACTGACGAAACGCATCTTTTTTCCCTGTCTCAATAATAGGACACACTCAACTGTCAGTCCAGAAAAATGTCCAACTTCCGAACACGCCTTGTAACAACTAATGTTCTCTTCAAATTCCAATATTTTCTAACAGTTGACAGGAGTTACATTTTACTCTAATAACATCTCAATTATAATTGAAAATGTTCACCATTTATTTTAACTTAACTTATCTTTTAGCTAAAAACTTAAAGTAATCGGTAATTATGAATTATAATTTGAAGTCAAGTCCCACACAATCCCACTTTTAGAAAGGCCCTAAAGTAAAAAGCTTTAGAAAACTTTGTGGGCAATGAAGTAATTGCTTCTTAAGCATTTTCCTCAATGACCACGATACTGTCTACAACAAAAGACAAAGATTTCTAAAATTTCATAAACTGGAAATCGTCATCTAAAATTTCTTTCAATTTGGACCAGTCCAAAATTTTGACGACTTGGAATGGATTATAATTTTAATATCAACAGTTTCAATGAGATTGGAAAATTGACAAAAATAGGTACATACTTTTTTCATCTCACAAATATGTCATATAAGTAAAGTCAAAGATTCACCACACAATATTCTCATTATTGCCGATAAATAAAGAAGTATTTTAAAACTACAGGGTACCAAAGGTGGAGTTTGTGTTCACAGTTCTTTTCCTAAGTCTTTGTTGTCTAACCCATTCCCTCCCGCTTTTTACATCGCTCAAGAAAAAGGTGTACAAAAAAGAAGTGAAAAATATAGAAAATCCATTTTTCATGCAGATATTGTTTGCTTCCCTTGAAGATAAAGGTTATCAAAATTTCATCAAAAAAACTTTTTTGTCAGCAACTTCTTAGAATTTGAACCAGTCAAACTTTTATTCTGGTAATGGGTTAAGAGAAAATTTGATAAATAAGTCCCAACCCCATTTATTGCCTTCGAAGAAGAAAAGGGTGAACCGAAATACAACATCATCATTGTAACATGAAAGGCCCAGCTTCATAGAGCCAAACAAGAAGATGAATGTAAAATTTCATGCTTGGAGCATGGACCTCTTTTTTGAGGAGGTAATACCAAAATTAATCAGGCCTTCCCAATAACACTTATGCATCCATTGTCCAACATGGTGATTTTAGGGTAGCTTTCAAAGAAAACAAAATAATATCAGAATGTGTGTGCCAGATTATATTAACCCATTCCCACACAATGCTGATTTTTGACAATACCTCAAGGAAAAATTAGCTTTTGAAAAACATTGTGGAAAATTAACAAATTGCTTGTTGAAACAATTATTTTCAATGTCCACAATGTTTATAACCCGAAAAGACAGAGAATTTTGAGAATATTTGAAAATATCACTGACATCTGCAATTTCTAACAATTTGGACCAGTCTAAAATTTTGTCTTGTAATAGGTTAATTTAGTTTAGTATGATGAAAATGAATTAGTCTAAAGAAATACATAGATATCAGTTCAGTTTCAATACGCATCTCCACAACATATACAAAACATATGGGTAGCGAAATTATTTTCTTTTTTAAAATAGGGCATTCCTTTATATCTGAAGCATGCTAAAATGTTCATATTTTCTATGTTAATTTTACCATCACAAAAGTCAAAGGATCAAAGTAATTAATTTATATCAAATTTAACAGCTTGAATGTGTGAATGACTACCAAATAAAGAGAACAGTTTTATCAACTCCGAATGGTATTAATATTTGGTTATTGTGGACATTGGAAATACGAGGGGTCAGTTTCTGATAATTTATTGCCACAGATGGAGTAATAAATTTTGGATTAAAAAAATTCTGTTGGCAGTTTTTATGCCTTTTCAATAAAACTTCTCATTTACTGTGACTCCTTTTAAGCCATTGATTTTGTCCTTTTAAACCTTTAAATCATTCTTCAGGCATTGGTAGAGCTGTTTTCTGTCCATCAAACATTTTGGCCTAAAGTATAGTTTTACTCAACCCATTACCGGATGACACAATTTTAGACTGATCAAAACTTAAAGGATTTGCAGATGACATTTCAAATTGCACTAAAATTGGAAAATACAAATTGGAAAGTACAATGTAGGGTACAAAACATTGTGAGAAAAGGAGAAATTGCTTGTAACAAACAATTTCTCCTTTTCACATAATGTTTTCCATGACTGTTTTTCTTCAGGGCGTCAGGAAGGGATATGTCAAAATTGTTAAGAAGGTCCACTAAAAGATCCGAGATAACCAAGCTCTCATGAAATATACTTTTACTGTTGTTTTTTATAATTATTATATTGTTAAGGTACACTAAGCAATGATAATCTTAAGTCAGCATCCAAGCAATAACCTCTCAAATTTTGTTTGAGATTCTGGACTCTATATATTCATATTTCGTCGTCATTCGATAATGTCATAACTACAACTTGAATAAAGCTGTAATTACGACGTTTTAGAATGACAATTTGCTATTTTCTCCTACAATATGCTAGGATAAAACCAATGAATCAGCAAAAGGGTAATGATGAAAAAATCCCCATCCTTTTCGTCTTTTAACCTATTCCACACAATGACGCTTTTGAACTCCCCTCAAGGAAACAAATGGGAAAATATTGTGGAAAATGAAGAAATTGCTTTTCACAAGCAATTTCTTCATTTGCCACAATATTTTCCCATTTGTTTTTCTTAAGGGGCGTCCATAAGCGTCATTGTGTGAAATAAGAACTTGTGAAAAGCAATTTCTTCATTTTCCAAACTGTTTTCTTCCCAGAAAATTGAACAAATCTAAAATTTCATAAACTTTAAATTGTCGTCTGCAACTCCTTTCAATTTGGACCAGTCTAAAAATTTGTTGTCTGGTAATGGGTTAAAAAGTTGAAAATGTTGACAAATAAAGAAACTGCTTACAGACACTAAGTCAGGTCATTAGTATGATTACATACCTTTAGTCTCTGACATATTGGATCAAAGATGAGGCGTACTCCATCTTGAGATAAGTTCAAGACTAAATCCATACTGAGTGGGCCCTGAAATGAGAGAAAAGATAGGTGTGTGACACACATGTACCAAAATTAAAAACTGTCTGTATCATTGAATGTCCTAGACTTTGCCATATGACCTTGTCCTTGTGAGGATGCACAAAATATACTAAACTAAATATAATCACTGCATCTCCACAAGTTATGAAACAAGAGGACCATGATGGTCCTAAATCGCTCACCTGAGGCATCTCCAAATTATAGTACTTTTTAGTATAAAAAAGACACAACTTGAGCAAAATAAATAAAAGATATATAAGATTTTTGGCTTTGTACAAAACAATCCATAAATGCTTTACAAAAAGAATGAATGCCTTTGGCTTTATAGTTTAATCCATTACCAAACTATCCAAGACTTTGTCACCCTCAGGGAAAACAGGTTTGAAAAATACATAGTGAGAAAGGGAGTGACAAGCAATTTATCCATTTCTCACAGTGTTTTCTACCTGAAATTCTTTGTATTTAGATTTCAATCAAACTCTAATTACTGTCTGCAACTTCAATGGGTGTAATTTAACCCATTCCAACTCAAGCCCTCCTTTTTACGCCCCTCAAGAAAAGAGCTTTGGAAAACATTGTGAAGAATGAAGAAATTGCTTGAATCAAGCAATTTCTTCATTATCCACAATTTTTTCTATACAAAAAGAAGAAAAATGTTAAAATTCCATCAATTTGAATTTATCGTCTGAAAGTTCTTTCAATTTGGACCAGTCTAAAATTTTCTTGTGTGGGAATGGGTTAAGCAACCTTGGTAGAGAACAATCTGGATGTACTATAAATCAAAATATGAATGCATTACAACTTATACATGAGGAGTGGAAAATATTTGAACATGCTCTTATTGAGCGTTTTTCATATCCTTGGATGCCTTGGGAAGGGCCATGTTTGTCAAAAGGATATAAACATGGTAGATAACAATAATGTTATCCTTTGTTTTTAATGTAAATGCTCTGGAACCTATATTTAAGAAGAATTCTTTCAATGCAATTTACGCGAATTTCAACCCCAGGAACAGGGACATTTTTTATCCTAAGAGCATATTTTCCTGTTACGTAGTACAAAATTATTTAGTCATGCTACATACCAAATATGTATGCCCTTCACCTTATTTTTCAGAAGGAGAAGACTTTTGATGTTGCTCTAATTGGGCGTTTTCAAAAATTTTTGACCTCTGGGGCAGTGCCATGTTTTATCCCAGGGCTAAAATTTTAGCTAACATGGTAGGGAACCATCTGGATAAAATGTTTAAAAAAAACTTGGTTGAGAACCATATGATAAAGCTCTATATAAAATATGAATGCCTTTGGCCTTTGGCCTTTGGCCTTGTAGTCTGTTAAAAAAAAGGACAACATAGATTTTCTAAAATTTGCCATTTTCATATGCCGCAGTTACAAGAGTTCACGGAATTAAATTCTTTTAACAACTTTTGAAGAGCTTCACCTAAAAAACATCCCTGCAAAGTTTCAGCTTGATTGGCCTACTGGTTTAGGAGGAGAAAATTTTTAAAGATTTTTACAGATTTACTTAAGATTCCAATTTTCACATGGCGCGGCAACCAAAGTTTTTGACGGAATTTAATTCTTTTAACAACTTTTGTAGAACTTCACCCAAGGAACATCCCTGCTAAGTTTCAGCTTGACTGGCCTACTTGTTTAGTAGGAGAAAATATTTAAAAAATTTTACAGATTTACTTAAGATTCCTTTTTTCACATGCCACGGCAACCAAAGTTTTTGACAGAATTTAATTCTTTTAACATCTTTAGTAGAACTTCACCCAAGGAACATCTCTGCAAAGTTTTAGCTTGATTGGCCTACTGGTTTAGGAGGAGAAGATTTTTAAAGATTTTTACAGATTTACTAAAGATTCCCATTTTCACATGCCGCAGCAACCAGAGTTTTTGACAGAATTAAATTCTTTTCACAACTTTTGTAGAACCTCACCTAAAAAACATCTCTGCAAAGTTTAAGCTTGATTGGCCTACTGGTTTAGGAGGAGAAAATTTTTAAAGATTTTTACAGATTTACTTAAGATTCCCATTTTCACATGCTGCGGCAACCAGAGTTTTTGACAGAATTTAATTCTTTTAACAACTTTTGTAGAACTTCACCCAAGGAACATCCCTGCAAAGTTTCAGCTTGATTGGCCTACTGGTTTAGGATTAGAAGATTTTTAAAGAAATTGTGGACGGACGGACAGACTGACAACAAACGATCACAATAGCTAACCTCGCACTTTGTGCTCAGGTGAGCTAACAAGAGGGCCATGATGGTCCTATATCACTCCCATGAGTATGATAATTATATATAAATATCAAAGCTATACTCCTAATTGTTTTGGAGAAAAAGATTTTTAATAGCCTTTCTTTTTTCAAATATGACCTTGATTAGAGACTTTTACCTTGGAAGATGACTTTGCCTTTAAAACCAACTGATGCCTGTCAATGCAAAAAAAACCTATGACCCATATATGAGCTATGTACCTTGAATGGTCTTTGAATAACAGTAAAATATCAAGTTTTTTGTATTAAGATTACGGCTTGCAGACAGACAGACGTCGGTAAAACAGTATGTCATGGATCTTGTCAATTCAGTGGTACAAAAAACTAAAACCCTTGCTTGTAGAGTGCACACAAGCTTTTTGTCTTTATATTTACTTGATGCAGAACATGTCCTTTAGTGCAAACAGAGTAATCATCAATAATATACACAAGGCACCAATTACAGCGGAAGCTCAACCTCAGCCCTTTTTAAAGCAATTTGTTTAACCCCTTACCAGATGATGGATAGATTTGTGAAAATTCAAAGGAGTGTCAGACGACAATCCAAAATGTGCTAAAGTTGGAAAATAAGTGCCAAATAAGGTAGAAAACATTAGGATAAAAGAAGAAATTGCTTCTTAAAAGCAATTTCACATTTCCTCATAAAGTTTTCCATAGCCATATTTTTTCAGGGCATAAGAAAGCAGAATTGTGTGGAGATGGGTTAACCTTTCTTATGCCTCTCAAGAAACACAATTTTGAAAACTTAGTGAAAAATGAAAACTTTTTTCATTTTCCACAATGTTTTCTACCAAGAAAGTTGAAAAAATCTTAAATTTCAAATTTTGTCTGCATGTCTTTTAATTTGGACCAGTCTAAAGTTTTGCCATCTGGTAATGGATTAAACACAACATAAAATAATTGTGAAATTTCCTGAAGAATCTTAATATAAAAGTTCAGAAACGGTAATTTAGCCATTTCCCATTCAACAAAGTTTAAGACTGGGCCAAACTAAAAGGGGCTACAGACAAAAATTTCAAATTGATGGAATTTTATTTTTCATTCCTTTATTGGATAGAAAACATTGTGAATAATTAAGAAATTGCTTGTTACAAGCAATTTCTTCATTTTCCACAATGTTTTCCACAGAATTTTTTTCTTTAGACACGTAAGAAGGAGGGATTGTGTGGGAATGGGATAATAGATATTGTCAGGGATCTAGAACAGGACAGCACCTATAGAAACCTGCTTTATTATAGAAATTAGAAGACAATGGTGTTAAATAGATGACAAGTTTACAGTTAAAACATTTCTGCAGATGTACAAACACTGCGCAGACCTCTTTAATTAGTCACCATTCTGTACATTATAGCTGGTCATTATGTACAATGGATTCTGTCAACTAGAGCCACCTAATGAATACATCACAAATACTCTCAAGTGGTCATTTTGGGCTCGGAAAACCTTGCACCACATGTCAAGCAGTTTATGCATTCCGCTTTTCCTTGACTATTTACAAGACATCAAAATTTTAGACTTGTCCAAATTAAAATAAGTTGCAGATGACAATTATCCATCCATAAAATTTAAAAAAATCTTTCTCTTTAAGGATAGAAAATATTGTGAGAAATTACAATATTGTAGGATTACATATACTTGTAACAAGCATACACTCCTTTCTGGCTTTTTTCAATTAAAATATGCATTGATATATCATCTGCAACCTCTTTAACACTGGTCATGCTGAACCTTGAATATTTCTGTTTAGGCAGGAGGTGTAGACAAAGATCAGGCTGCACACAAGTGCAGTCTGATCTTAGGATACAGTCCAACTGTTTGTCAAATTCAAGACAGAATTTCTTTTGACATCAATTTTTAAAGGAAAAACTGATCTACGACAAGTTCTTCCGGTGCTTTCAGATCTTTGATTTTAATGCAGTCCTGAACAAGTATTTAATGACAAGAGTTAATTTGGAGTAATCTACAGTTTTGTAATCTGGATATGGACTGACTGCACTAAATAACATGCTAGGAAGTTTTTCTGGGACAATAAGTCCAACCCACCCAATATCTGACCTTGAACTGTGACCTTATCCTTGGAGCTATCTGAAAATTTATTTCAAATTGCACATCTACCCATGATGAAGAAAAATTGTGCCAAGTTGTTTTGAAAACCATCCTAAAATGCGGATGATATAATTCTCTGCACTAGCTCAATTTGAATGTTTGACCTTCACCATAGACCTATCTAAAAGGCTGCTTTAACCCATTCCCACACAACAAAATTTTAGACTGGTCCAAATTGATAGAAGCTGCAGAAGACAATTTAAAGTTGATGGAATTTCAAATATCTTTGTCTTTTTGAATAGAAAACATTGTGGATAATGAAGAAATTGCTTGATACAAGCAATCTCTTCATTTTCCACAATGTTTTCTAAAGTATTTTTCATGAGGGGCGTAATAAGGAGGGCTTGAGTTGGAATGGGTTAACCAGCACATCTACTCATTATGGAGAACAACTATCCTGTTTTGGAAAATTACAGACCTGTCCAAATTCAAAGGTTTTGTAGACAACAATTTAACCCATTCCCACACAGTGACGCTTTAAATGCCCCTCATTATAAAAACTTTGGAAAACATTGTGGAAAATGAAGAAATTGCTTTTAAAAAGCAAAGTCCCTGTGGTTTTATACTTGAGAAAATATTGTGGAAAAAGAAGAAATTTCTTGTAACAAGCAATTTCTTCATTATCCACAATGTTTTCTATCCTAAAATACAAAGATTTGAAAGATTTCGTTTGCTTGAAATTGTTGTCTGCAACTTCTTTGAATTTGGATTGGTCTAGAATTCAATTGTGTGGGAAAGGGTTAAAGTCAATTTGAAAATTAACCATTTAGAAGTTTAGAAAATATTGTGGAAAAAGAAGAAATTGCTTGTTACAAGAAATTTCTTCTTTTTCCACAATATTTTCTCAAGTATAAAACCACAGGGACTTATATACCAGGGATTGAACAGGAAAGGGTTAAGCCAAGTTATTATGAAACCCATCCAAGAGTGCTCTGGACAAATTGAGACGTGCTAACGCACTAAATTACTTACTCATTAATACACTAAGCACTTTCACCGACTTGTATCAGAGTCAACTATATCTCATTCACTGCAAGCAGACTCCATAATAAAAAGTTAGCCCATTACAAGACAATGACACTTTCTGATGTCCCTCTAGAAAAACGTTTTGGAAAAAAAACATTTTGAAAAATGAAGAAATTGCTACTTGCAAGCAATGTCTTCAATTTCAGCAATATTTTCTAACCAGAAAGTTGGGAAAAAAATTTCTTAAACTTTTCACTGTTCTCTGCAACTCCTTTCAATTTGAACCAGTCTAAAATTTTGCCATATGGTATTGGGTTAATATGAAGAAGATATGAAAGGATACACGGAAGGTATTCATTGTAATAATAGTTTCATTAATTACTCTACACTGAAGAGTAGTGCAAACTGTTCTTTCAGTCCAGAAATTTTTGTTTAAATAAGGAACTTTGGCTATCCAATAAAGGAAAATCTCTGTTCCCTTTGTGTGATAATCTGAAAGTAATTAGCAGAGGTCTTACAGGCATTACAAGTGACAAATATGACAGCCTTATAAGACATGACAATTCTTACCAAAATTGGCTACCTTTGACTTACAAGGTAATGAATTTGAACATTTGAACTCTTGGAACGCTGAATAAAATCTGTAGTAAGTGTTTTATTTGTTTGGATAGGGTTGAATGTAACTTTTAACAGTATTTCAGTCATATTGTGGCGGCTGGAGCATCTAACTATGGATTCATGCTATTTCTCACACCAGTACTACCACTACACCCTTTCCTAGCCTCCAGCTGCTCATCCAACTTAGGTTTAAGATTATCAGCCCATTCGTGATGGGAAAATGTTGGAAAGGATATTTGCAGTGGCCGGGGAACAAATCCTAGACCTCATGATTGAGAATCCATGGCACTAACAACTATTGCCATGCCCCTGTATTTGAAACATAAGGCATAACCCATTCCCATGCAGTGACACATTTAAATGCTCCTCAATATGAAAGTTTTGGAGAACATTTTGGAAAATGAAGAAATTGCTTGTTACATGTTAAATGTTTTTTAGGAATTTCTTCATCTCCTACAATATTTTCCCAAGCTGTTTTCTTGAGGGGCGTCAAAAAGAGGGGGAATGGGTTATGGTCCCGCTCCCTTGATATAGGCTTGAGAGAAATTGTCAGGCACTTTTTCCCTTGATATTAGTCAGAATGTCTCATTATGCAGAGGGGAGCTTCTTCAGGACCATAAAAAAATTTCAGCAAGTTTGAGAAAGATTCAGCCATAATTGTGACCTCTAGATTGGTAGCAAGAAAATTGTCAATAAGGCTCCTTTTCCCTTGATATTGGTCAGGAAGTCATCATGATTAATAGGGTTCTTCCTCGTAACAAAAATTTGAGCAAAAAAAATGTTACAAACAGAGCTGTCACAAGCAAACTTCAATAAGGTTCTTTTTCTCTTGATATTGGTCAGAATCTTATTCAAAATCCTCATGATTATAATGAGACAAAATTGCGACTTGTAAAGTGGTTACCTTGAATTATTGTTGATGAATGATAAATTACAGACATTCTTGTATCCCAAAAGCTCATCAAGAGCATGTAGTGCTAAGCTGAGCTAAATCTGAAATTTCATTGACTTATCACTGTCACCTATATCTCCTTTGAATTTGGACCACTCAATAATTTAGCTTCTGGTGATTGGTTAAAGTAATTTTCAGTTTTGCTATTGACTGGTAATTTCTTTTTCAATGCTAAACCTAAGTATTAATATGCTCTTTAGTCAGAATAATATCTGATGGTGCTATCTAAGTATTCAACATCCCACTAACCAGCTGTAGTCATATCAAGAATGGGCCTCATTTTAAAGTAAGATCTGAAGACTGAAAGAATGGGGATCAAACCTGAGACCCCTGGCACTAGATTTTAGCCTGCTCCCACTAGACTTAATCCACTCCCACAGTTACAAAGAATGTACTTTAACTTTGAAGTTTCTTTTTTCTTCCCTATTTTCTCACACAGGAGGTTGTAGGAGACCATCATGTGTGCAATTAAATAAAAAGTTATCAAACATAAAGATGCCAAAAGCAGGTCATTACAATACAAACACTGAATAAAGTACATGTAATAACAAATTAAACACTATCATAATCTGCTGTAACAAATAGAAGTCCCATATGACTTTGATGGTTTCTTTTTAGCAAAGCTAGCTTTTTTAAATTCTTGTTTCTTTTTGTTTCAGGTTTGTTATTTGATTTCTTTGAGACATCCTAGAACCTTCTTTTTTCTTCCCTGATAGACAATTACCAAAGTACAATAATGTAAATTATTAACCTGGTTGCTACATATGCTACATAACCCATTACTACATTATAGTCCCAGTTTTGACATCCCTCTATCTAAAAGTACAAGAAAACACTACAAATTAATTTATGCAGTACTTTGTCAGCAAATCATTTGAAGGTTCAAGAAAATGATATGAAAATAAAACAAGAGGGCCGTTGGCCCTGGGGCACTCACCTGAGATAAAGGCTCTTTTTCTTTCAACAGTCTAATTTCATGTTAAGGTTAGGATTATGAAATAAGTAGGGCCACACTTACATATAAAGACTATGAACCTGGGGATCCAAAAGTCTAAATTATAAAGTCCAAGGCTTTAGCGCTGATTTGAAAGAAAGAAAAAACTTTTTCCTCCCTCTGGATCCATGGGTTATAATTTCAGAAATAAGAAAGAAGTCTGTGAACGGATGCTTCATGCCTATACCCCTCCCCCCCTCCCCGAGCTCCGCCCCTGGGGACCCGAGGATCATGATTTTAGCTATTCTGAAAGAGGTCAATATACTGATGCTTCATGCAAAATATTAAGGATCTATGCCTTCTGGGTCAGGAGGAGAAGATTTTTAAAGATTATTTTAAAATTTCACTTTTGTTGCCATGGCAACCAGAGTTTTAAACGGATTTCAGTTCATTTAGCTATTTTGAAGGGGACCACCTAAGGATTATTTCTGCCAAACTTGGTTCAAATCGGCCCAGTAGTTTGGGAGGAGATGTCATTTAAGAAATCGTTCTCTATTTCTATATAAACCCCAACCCTCTTGGGCTCTGCCCCTGGGGACCCAAGGATCATGATATTAGCTATTTTGAAACAGGTCAATATACTGATGCTTCATGCAAAATTTCAAGGCTCTACGCCATCTTGGTCAGGAGGAGAAGATTTTTAAAGATTATTTTATTGCCATGGCAACCAGAGTTTTTAACGGATTTCAATTCTTTTAGCTATTTTTGAAGGGGACCACCTAAGGAACATTTCTGCCAAATTTGGTTTAAATTGGCCAAGTGGTTTGGGAGGAGATGTTGTTTAAAGAAATTGTTGATGGACGACGCACGACGGCCGGACGCAAGGGGATCACAATAGCTCACTTGAGCACATAGTGCTCAAGTGAGCTAAAAATGCTTTTTCCTCATTGTTTTTCAACCCAGAAAGACACAGATATTTGATATTTTATACACTTTAAACTTTTGTCTGTAACATCTTTCAATATAGACCAGTAAAACATTTTGTCTGGTACATTGTAATTGGTTAACCTATTCTCACCCAATGACGTTTTTCAACACCCCCACAAAACAAAACTTTTGAAAACATTGTTGAATGAAGAAATTGCTGGTTATAATTTCTTCACTATCCAATATGTTTTCTTCCCCAAAAGACAAAGATTTTTAAAATTCCACCACCTGTAGTCTGCAACTTCTTTCTATTTAGACTATGACTAGTCTAAATCATTGTTGTCTGCAATGGCAATCGGTTAAGATAAAGTTATTACCACCAACTCGCATATCCTGACACACTGAACAAAAATTTCTCCTGTTGCCATAACATTTCCTATCCTGCATAATACTTAACCCTTTCCTGATTTTTGAAATTTTAGACTAGTCCAAATTGAAAGAGGTTGCAGATGCCTATGAAAACTTGATGCCATTTGAAATGAAACCATCCTATGTGGTAGAAATATTGTGGAAAAGGAGAAATTGCTTGTTACAAGCAATTTCTTCTTTTTCCACAATGTTTTCTCGAGAATAAAATCACAGGAACGTATAATCCTGTGTTTGAACGGGAAAGAGTTAAATTTCATTTTTGTTTGAATTGTCATCTGCAACTACTTTAAAATTGTGCTATCTGGTAAAGTGCTAAGTTAACAACAGAAGTTTACACAAATCCCTATATCAAGAAGAAATTTCAAGGCTACTCCAATTGTGGATGAATTAAACATGCAGATTTTCCAATGACATAGATTGTCTTCAGCTTATGAGCAACTCTGCCACCATCCATGTATGGAAGGTTTATGTATTGGACACCATTTGCTTCTGAATTTGACCTTGACCTTTGAATCCATGCATGAACTACTACCTTTAAGTATCTAAGGAATATTCCTGCTAGAATATAGTTCAAAATGGATTGGTTTGTTTGTTTGAGTGTGGTTTATTGCCACTTTCAACAGTATTTCAGTCATATTGCAGCTGCTGCAACACCTTACCATGAATTCCTTGTATTTTTCACACCAGTACTACCACTATACCCTTTTAGAGCCTCCAGCTGCTCATCCCACTTCGATTAGCGATTTTCCACCCATAGGTAGAAGACAAATGTTGGAAAGGAAATTTGCCGCAACTAGGGATTGAAAACTGGACCTATTGATTGAGAGTCTGGTGTGCTACAAACTATGCTATGGCCATGACTCTCAAAATTGTCTGGATGAGATGGCATTTTCTGACATAGATACCCTTGTTTTCTATAGCAAACTGCCATAATAAATATTCATGTTTTATACATGTGTAGAATCACATGTCAAATGACATTATCATGACATAATGTAAGCACAACGGAGCTGCAGCTTCATCCATTTATTGGTTTCTAAGAATGAGTTTAAAAACACAAAGCTGTTGTCTATGTAAGAAAATGAATCTGGGTTTGTTTTTCTTCATATTTTCATTTTCTTTGAGATTATAAAAAACAATTGGAAAAACATTGTGTAAAATGAAGAAATTGCCTGTAACAATCATTTCTCCATTTCTACAATGTTCTCTACCCAGAAAGTTGAAAAATCTAAAATTTCATAAAGGTTGAAATTTATCTAAAATTTCATAAAGGTTGAATTGTTGTCAGCAACTCTTTCTATTTGACCTGTCTAAAATTTTGCTGTCTAGTAATGGGTTAAAGAAATTCTTTTGACAGATACTATATCTATAAGTCATAAGAGCACTCGACTAGAAGTTGAGTGAAAAGTATAATAAAATTAAAATCTAAACTTAGTCATAACTTCCCTGAGTGCAAATCTAACAGCTATTTAATTCTTTGTTGCTCACATTCTTATTTAGTGAAACATTTGTGACATAGTCATGTGAGTGATGCCAAGTCTCCTGCACTTATGGTTTGGCCAGACTAGTGGTCTTCAAGCATTAAGAGCTTCAAAACAGAAAACAAGTGGGGGCAATCCTACAGGATGGACAATCATATAATGTTTAGATTTTTTTTTGAACAACTCTCTACATCAGACAGGCCCTTCCTGCCAGTTTTTCTATTTAACCCATTCCCACATGATAAAATCTTAGACTAGTCAAAATTCAAAGAAGTTGCAGACAAAATTCTTAAGTTAACGAAATCTTTCAAATCTTTGTGTTTTGGAGGTAGAAAACATTGTGGATAATGAAGAAATTGCTTGTACAAGCAATTTCTTCGTTCTGCACAATGTTTCCAAAGCTTTCATATTGAATGGTGTTTAAAAGCGTCATTGTGTGGGAATGGGTTAAGCTTTGTTTGCATAACTCCACTGTTCATTGTTTGATGTTTGACATTATGTGATGGCTTATATGTTGAGCAAACTACATGTACCCAGGTATGTACCAACACTAAGAACATTCAGGAAAATTTCAGATATCAGTGTTTCTTTTTTCAATTATCATGACAAATGAGAATCAAAATGGCTTCTAGAATGCGCATAATGCTTAAATAAGATTTAACTTAGTGACCTAATTTAAGACCCAAGATGACACAATTTAAAACTCGTCCAGGTTTTTCTAAGATTTGACCTAGTGACCTAGTCTTTGAAACCAAGAGATACAATTTCAGACTTGTTGGAGTTTTCATCAAGGCAAACATTCTGATTAAATTTGATTGAGCACAAATTGTAGCCTCTATATTGTCCACAAGGTTAATGTGAATGATAGACGATACAAATTGGTTAACCCATTCCCACACAATGACATCTTTGGACACCTCTCAAGAAGAACAATAAGGAAAACATTGTGGAAAATGAAGAAATAGCTTGAGTCAAGCAATTTCTTCATTTTCCACACTGTTTTCTACCTAGAAAGTTAAAAAAAATTGCAATTTCATACACTTTGAATTGTGGTTTGAAACTTCATTCAGTTTGGACAAGTCTAAATTTTTGTCGTCTAGAAATGGGTCAAAACATGATAGACGCTGAACATCATACAACCACAAAAGCTCAGCTTGGGCACATTATCTTCAAGTGAGCTGAAGGTAACAGTGCACTTCTCATAGAGATCTATCCATTCTTGAAGTTTCAAGTTGACAGCTAATATTCTTTCAGTGATACATGCTCTGAACAAAACTCAAGCATTAAGTTTCTTAACCTATTACGAGACAAACAAAATTTTGAACTAGTCAAACTCAAAGTAGCTGCAGTCAGCAATACTAAGTTGATGGTATATAAAAGTTTTTATCTTTGGGGGTAGAAAAAAGTGGATAATGAAGAAATTACTTTAAAAAAGCAATCTCTTCAATTTCCACAATGTTTTTCACATCTGTAATCATCTCCAGGGCCATTTATAAGCGGGACTGTTTGCGAATGGCTTAAGCAATAACTTTTCCTTGATAGAGATCTATTCATCCGAGAAGTTTGCAGTTGTTAGCTACTAAACCACAAGAAATAATCTTCAGATAAAATTTGAACAAGAAGGATTGACAGTTGGAAAGACAGTTCATAAAAGGACAAACAGAGAGAAGGACAGAACCCTGGGACAACAATACACAATATTTCCTCAGTCTATAAAATGAACAAGGGAAGCAACAAATGCCCAAGAAAAATAATCGATATATCTTCAAATATTGGCACATGAAGTCAATGATTTCTAACACTTCAAAATTTCTTCAAGAAGACTTATTAAAGTTAATCAAAGGGACATTCATGTAAATTTTGGTTGATTTCCACTTGATACTCTTAGAAAAAATGCCTTCAAATTTTTCACAATATTAACCCTTGTCATGCTAAATAAATTCCTTTTCAGAATTGTATAAAAAAATATAAGGCTGAAAGCACAGGTAGTACTTGCTTTTGATTGTCAATATTTCTTTTGAAAAATATCTTAAAAAACAACTCTGGTTTGAAAAGAACAGACAGAAGGTGTAAACAACAATCAGACTGCACATATGTCGAAAATCGGAAAAAGTGAATAAACAAATTCATTAGAAAATATTTTGATTTGAATATCACATTTCTTGCAATTTATTTTTATATTAACACATTGTGGCGTTAATTATGAAATAACAATTATCCTGTACAGACATTTGATGAATGCAATCAGTTTTTCCAGTGGTAGCACTTTGGACTTAAGTTTTTACAAAGCATTGTGACTAATAATATTTGGATATGTTTTCTGTCATAATTTTCAGATTTTGGGGGGAGGGGGTGTCAATAAACGAATATTTCAAAAAATCTTTGGACTCAAAAAGAATATTTGTTGTGTTTTTTGTTTTTTTCACAATCAACTCAATCCATTCTCTAACTTTCTATGCTGTACCTAAGCTTCAGCAGCACTTAACAAAAAGCGAAAGGCAATCTTGGTACAATAAATTAACTCTTCAAACATGTGTCTCCGAATTTCAAACACACAATTTTGTGACTGGGCATTTATAAGAGGCTTCAAGATAAAGGGTCACACAAAGATCATTCCTGTAAAATTTCGTTGAAATTCATAAATGAGTTTCTGAGAAGAAGATTTTAAAGCTTTCCATGTATATGGAAATAAGCCATGCCCATTAAAGCCTTGTTTTTCATTCGATCAAAATTCTTTGAAAGAATCTGATAAAGGGTTGTTTCTGTGAAATTTGGTTGAATTCTGTTTATTACTTTCTGAGGAGAAGATTTATAAAGTAAAAGTTAATGGACACAGGCACATATGCATGTTCGTCGGACACAATGCCACAATGCCATGACAAAAGCTCCCTGGTTTTCAGCCAGTGGAGCTTAAAACATTTTTGACAATTATAAGGTCATGCTGCATACCAATATCAATACCTTTGGCCTTGTTGTTAAGAAGGAGAACATTTTTCAATCGTCTTGCATTTTCCCAGTTCAGGATCCCTTGGGCAGTTCAGGGCAGAGGAAATTTTGAGTTGATGACATTTCAAACAAGAGGCCCAGTGGGCCTTAACGGTCATCTGAGTAAAAGAGCATCAAGTGATTTAGGGTTTATTAGATAAATATTTTTTAAGAAGTACAAAAATTTACCCCTTTCTGCCCCTGACTGGGGCCCCTTTTACCCCAAGCGCCCCCTACCTCTTTTCACAAACTGGAATTGGCATCCCCCAATGATGCTTCCGACCAGGTTTGGTTGAAATCCCCTCAGTAGTTCTTGAGAAGAAGATGAAAATGTTTAAAAGTTACCAAAAATGACCCCCTTTTGGTTCCCATTTTAGGCCCCCCTGACCTCCAGCCTTTTAATTTTCACAAATCTGTATAATCAGTACCCAATGATGCTTTTCACCAAGTTAGTTTGAAATTGGCTTAGTACTTCATTAGAAGAAGATGAAAATGTGAATTTTTTAACAAAATGAACTTTGACCTCTGGGTATGGCCCCATACATGACCCAAGGGACATGAATTTCACTATTTATAATATACTTGTCCTAATATACTTGTCCTAGATGTCATGCACACAGAATATTTAAGTTCTGGCATTAACGGTTTATTAGAAGAAGATTTTTAAAGAGGTACCAAAAATTACCCCTTTTTGCCCCCTATTTGGGCCCCTTTGACCCCCAGAACCCCTATTTTCACAAACTTGAATTGGCATCCCCGAATGATGCTTTCTAACAAGTTTGGTTGAAATCCCCCCAGTAGTTCTTGAGAAGAAGATGAAATATTTAAAAGTTACCAAAAATTACCCTCTTTTGGTCCCAATTTAAGGGCCCCCTGACCCCCCAGCCTTTTAATTTTCACAAATCCGAATAACCATTACCAAATGATGCTTTTCACCAAGTTTGTTTGAAATTGGCTTTGTACTTCATCAGAAGAAGATGAAAATGTGAATTTTTTAACAAAAGATGATGAAAATGTTTAAAAGTTAACGGACGACGCACGACGAACGACGCACGACGACGGACTAACGATGATTGCAATAGGTCACCATGACCATTCGGTCAGGTGACCTAAAAATTTTGGTCTATCTGCATTCAAAAGATTGTGGGAAATGAAAACAAGAGGATCATTGGCCCTGAAGTGCTCACCTGAGTCATTGACTATATGAGTAAAAATTCCCAAGAGAATAATTTTGCCACAAAAGTGACCCTTAATCATATCTTTTCCAAGAAATGAAGAACAAACATTCTTACAAAGTTTCAAGGTATTAAGGCAAGAAAAGTAACATGTACATTACAAAGTAACATGTAGATAACTTTAGTTTAGACCTAGTTTTTGACCCAATGTGACCAAGTATAAAACTTGACTTTTGAATTGAAACAAACATTCTGACCAAATATTACGTACTTTGAGCCCAAAATGAGGTATCCAGAGTGCAAACAAGGTATTTCTATCATTTGACCTAGTAACCTAATTTTTGACCTAATGTGACCCAAATTTGAACTCTGCTGAGAGACCGTGGAGACAATAATTCTGACAAAATAGAAAGTTTCTTGAGCAAAAAATATGGCCTCTAGACTGCAAACAAGGTTTTTCTAAGATTTGACCTTTTGACCTAGTTTTTGACCACAAATCGAACAGTGAACTTCACTGACCAAATATCAAGACATTGAAGCCAAAAATGTGGCCCCTAGAGTGAATACAAAGTATTTCTTAGATTAAATCTAGTTTTTGATCCCATGTGACCCAAATTAAAACTTTGACAAGAAACCATGGAGACAATAATTCTTACCACATTTGAAGACATTTGGAGAAAAATTGTGGCCTCTAGAAGGCAAACAAAGTATTTCTATGATTTGAACTCATTACCTATTTTTGACCGAATGTGACCCATAATTGAAATCCGCCAGGAGACAATGGAAGCATTAATTCTGACATAATTTGAAGATATATGGGCAAAAAATATGGCCTCTAGAGTGCATATTGCGCTCAGGTGAGCTAAAAATGCTTGTTGGTTTTCTCTTGTGGGGCATAAAAAGTGCAATCATGTAGGAATGGATTTACACTTAGACATGGATTTTTCTCTCTTGCCTCCAATTTTTCTCAGCACACCATTTGTGCAGCCCTAGAGGATGTGTAGGTATATCATAAAGGAATAATTCAACACCGTCAGAGAAAGCTTTAACCTATTCCCAGACAGCAACATTCTATAAAGGTGTGAGTTGAAAGGATTTGCAAACAATAATCTTGAGTTTAAGCAATTTTCGATTTTTGTTCCAAACAATTTTTTCATTTTACACAATGCTTTCCCAATTGTTTTCTCCAGTGATTTCAAAAAGCACCATTATGTGGGAATGGATTAACTAGGGCACTAAGTGAAAAATCTGTCGTTTTTACTATACTCTAAACCACATAATTGTAAGAGAAGTGGCTGGAGGCAGCTGTGTGAATTACTGAAGTAGTCATGATGTGGAATGTCTCAGATGACAAGTGCTCACGTCATTCCCAGCCAGGAATGAAAGTGAAATATCAGCTTGCTCCAAGTGATGATGGTTTTCACATAGATGCTTTTAACCCATTCCAACACAATCCCGCCTTTTAACGTCCCCTTGTGAAAAAGCTTTGGAAAACATTGAGGAAAATGAAGAAATTGCTTGTAACAAACAATTTCTTCATTATCCACAATGTTTTCTACACAAAAAGACAATGGTTTTTAGAATTTCACCAACTTAACCCTTGTCACGCTGCACCCAGAATTTTCCGGTTTTGACAGGGGGTTTAGACCAGGATCAGCCTGCACATAAGTGCAGTCTGATCTTGGTCTACACCTCCTGCCTCTACTTTTCCTGCCAGAGCTGTTTATGAAATTTATTTCTAAAGGAAATATTGATTTTTTTAACAACAAGTTCTATCAGTGCTTTCAGCCCTTTGATTTTAAAGCAATTCAATAAGGTAATTTATTCAGCATGACAAGTGTTAAAATTGTTGTCTGCAATTTCTTTCAATTTGGACCAGTCTTCATGTTTTGTATCTAGGTGCATATTCTACTAAAATTCTGAGCGCTTGTGCTTCCTTCTAGATAGAAGATCAATACAATCTTGATTTCTGACAACTCTGTAGAGAAAAGCTTTGGTTAGTGTTGTGTAAAAAGAAGAAATTACATGTTATCCACTCTGTTTTCTACCCCAAAATACATTTATTTATACCATCAACTAAAATATAATGTCTGCACCTTCTTCCAATTAGGACCAGTCTAAAATTTTGTCATCTTGTACTTGGTTTACTCCAGTTAATGTCCTAACAGTGCAAATAGAAAACTAAAGGGGCCTGAGCGCCTGCAAAACTCCACAGGCCTAATTGTACTGATTAACCCATTCCCACACAGCAAAATTTTAGACCAGTCCAAATTGAAAGGAGTTGCAGACAACAATATATAGTTTATGAAATTTTATATTTTTTCATAAAATTGTTACAAGCAATTTCTTCATTTTTCTTTGTTTTCCCTTTTGTTTTTCTTGGGGGGCAACAATATAAAGACAACAATATAAAGTTTATGAAATTTTATATTTTTTCATAAAATTGTTACAAACAATTTCTTCATTTTACTTAATGTTTTCCCTTTTGTTTTTCTTTGGGGGCGTCTAAAAGCGTCACTGTGTGGGAATGGGTTAAGCAAATGGTATTTTCAGCAGTTCAATATAAACCGAATCATATTCACCATATGTGGTAAATTAATCTTGTCAATGAAATCTTTAATTTTTCAAATTTTTCATTGTTTAACAAAGGTCAAATCATTTACTACGTCAGATGAAAAAAAAATTCCCAGTAAAAAATTCACATTAAAGTTAATGTTATTGTAAACTTGCAAAACAAAACTAGAGGCGCTTGAGCGCCCGTATCACTCCACAGGCATCAATGTACTGATTGAGCAAATTTTTGCATGAATTCAATATAAACTGAATATTAGGAAAATAAATCTAAGTCTTTGAAATCTTTGAAATACTTCTGAAAAACCATTTCAAATTTTTTTATTGTTCTCTACAAAAGTCATATATTTAAAACTCATTACCGGTATGTAAAATTTTCACTGTATACCATATATGGACGTAACCCACCACCGTAAAAAGGCATGTTTTTCAACTGATCAAAATTATGTGAAGGAATCTGACAAACAGTCATCTGAGAATCATTCCTGTGGAATTTGGTTGAAATCCATCACCAGGTTTCTGAGAAATTTACAAAGTTTTCAGTATATACCATATATGGAAATTAGCCCTGACCATTAAAGCCACATTTTTCATCCAATCAAAAAAATCTTTTATAATCTGATAAAAGGTAATCCAATGATCGATCTGGTTAAATTTGGTTGAAATCCATCCATTGGTTTCTGAGAAGAAGAATTTCAAAGCTTTTACCATATATTGAAATTGGCCCAACCCATTAAAGTCACATTTTTTCATCCGATCAAAATGATTTGAAGCAATTCAGTAAATCTTCACCTAGGGATCATTTCCGCGAAATATGGTTGAAATCCATCACCAGGTTTCTGGGAAGATTTTCAAAGCTTTCACCATATATGAAAATTATCCCCGCCCATTAAAGCCATATTTTTCATCCAATCAAAATTCTTTGAAGGAATCTGCTAGAGGTTCATCTTAGGATCATTTCTGTGAAATTCGGTTGAAATCCATCATCTGGTTTATGAAGAGAAGATTTTCAAAGCTTTTACCATGTATGAAAATTATCCCCACCCATTAAAGCCATGTATTTCATCCTATCAAAATTCTTTGAAGGAATCTGATAGAGGGTCACCCAAAGATCATTTCTGTTAAAATTTGGTTGAAATCCATCATCTGGTTTATGAGAAGAAGATTTTCATTTACCATATATGGAAATTAGACCCGCCCATTAAAGCAATGTTTACATCCAATCAAAATTCTTTGAAGGAATCTGATAGATGGTCACACAAGGATCATTTCTGTGAAATCTGGTTGAATTTTGTTGAGTATTTTCTGAGGAGAAGATTTTCAAAGGAAAAGTTTACTGACGGACGGAATGACAACGGGATGGACCCACGCACGAGGGACACTACGCCATGACAATAGCTCTCTGGCTTTCAGCCAGTTGAGCTTAAAACACACACACATTCAAAATGATGCAAGTTTTTGGATTTATGAAGCAGCAAATTGATTTGTTACAGCGAATAATCAAGTTATCTGCAGAAAAATCTGCAACATCCCTCACATGTACAGTATAATAGTTGAAAATATTTTCCACTGATACTAATTAAGGTAGATCAATATTTTCATTCGCACACAATCTAATAGGCGACATCTTACTTTGCTGTTTCTATGACGCCCCTTTTTGCTTATACAAGGATCACAAAAATAAATCTAAACTATCATCTAGATGTCAATTAAGACCGCCTTCAGTTAATACGTGATTTGAATGCGCTTTCCTCTTGAATTCAGTTTTGAAATGAAGACATGTCAAATCAGAATTCCAATCACCAAATTTTCAAAATTTCGAAAGCAATGACAACATAATTAAATGGTCTATATCATTGTGATACTTTTCCTGTCTATAGGTTAAACCTATTCTTACAAATTTCACTGTATACCATACCATAAGCGATGACCATTAAAGCCATGTTTTCAACCAATCAGAATTAATTGATGGAATCTGAAAAAGAGTCACCAGAAGATCATTCCAGTGAAACTTGGATGAAATCTATCAAGTGGTTTCTTAGAAAAGGATTTTCAAAGCTTTCACCATAAATGGAAATTAGCCCCACCCATTAAAGTCATGTTTACTCACATCTACTCATGATGGAGAATAATTGTGCCAATTTATTTTGAAATCCATCCATAATTGTAGGAGAAATGCTCTTGACAATCACAATTTTAGTGTTTGAGCTATGACCTTGACATTAGAACTATCCCAAAAATTCTTTGGAATGGCACATCTACTCATGATGGGGAATAATTGTGCCAAGTTATTTTGAAATCCATCCATCCATGAATTTAGGAGTAATTGTCCTGACAAATTCGGACAGACTTATTAACAGACTAGCCTACTAACGCACATACACCGACTTGTCATAGTGACAGCTATGTCTCGCTCACCGAAAGCGGGCTCAACAAAAAAGGGCATAACTCATTCAAATTGCAATCACTTTTTTGATAGTGAACATAATTATACTCCTAGTACCAATAACACCAGAGACTTTACAAAATGTCACAGTTCTTTTAAGTCAAACAAAACAGCCAAAATGGACCTAAATCACTCACCTGAGAATGACTTCTGAAAGTCTAATAAGGCTAGCCTGCAAAGCCAACATTTTTTTGCAAATCAAAATTTCAAAAGAAAGTTTTGAAAAGGGTCACCAAAGGAACCTTCCTGCCAAGTTTAGTCCAAATTGTCCCAGTGGTTTAGGAGGAGAGGATTTTTAAAGAATTATTTCATGAAGTCTGATATGCCGCCTTAACACGCCTAATTTTTCCAAAAGGACAATTTCTTAAACAAGTTTTAAAAAGGATCACCTCAGGAACATTCTTGCCAAGGTTTGTCCAAGTTTTGAAAAGGATCACCTAATGAACATTCATGCAAAGTTTGGTTGAAATTAGCCTTGAGATCTAGGAGAAATTTTTAAAAGAATTATTTCATTATTTCTCTTTAGTCTGAAAAGCCCTACCTGCTACGCCCCAATTTTTCATTAATCAAAATTTCATGAAGAAGTTTTGGAAAGGGCAACCCAAGGGACATTCTTGACAAATTTGGTCCAAATTGGCCAAGGGGTTTAGGATAAGGTTTTAAAGAGCTATTTCATAATAAGCCCAGCCCTGCCACGCCCCTATTTTTTGGTGAATCTATATTTTATAATCAGGTTTTAAAAGGGCTACCAAAGGAACATTCCTGCTAAGTTTGGTTGAAATTGGCCTTATGGTTAGAGAGGAGAAGTTTTCTAAAGTTTCTTTGTCGACTTCAGACGCACAATGGACACAAAGTGATCACAAAAGCTCACCTTGAGCATGTTGTACTCAGGTGAGCTAAAAAGAGGCATAATATGTTCAGGAATGCAATTAGAGTTATGCCCCTTGTTGATATAGATTCCCCCTTTGACATTGAACATGTACATTGTATTCAAGGTTTCAAGAGACTGTGTTCAAAAATACCAGAGAAAGAATTTTTTAAAGTTTTCTGAACAATAGGACACAGGCACAAACGCAGATGCTGATGACAACCTGGCCTAACCACTTTCTCAGGTTTTCTCCAAAATCAACAGAGTTTCTTTCAATCTTAACCACTTCAGAGATCCAACATAGGAATAGAAGAGCTGATGTGTTTTCTTCGTTTTCCCTGTACTAGTGACCTTTTTCCACCATCTCATGCTAATTAGTCGTATCAAAGCTTATTATTTCCTATTGCCAAGGGGAGTCAAAAGCCAGATAACAACCACTCACAGCAGGCTCAGATGACATCAATAACAGTGATTATCTCTACATTATTTAACCAGTCAGTTTCCTCTGACATAATTTCAAAGGAAAAAAATAGTTTCGCCTGTATTCTTTTCATTTTAATCAAATTTTGTTAAGACGTCATAACAAGATGATTATAAATTAATCAAAAAGTCACCTCAAGGAAAATAAATGATGTGAAAGTGAAATGTAGTTTAGCCCTTGATTTCAGTGAAATAAACAAATCCAGAAAACAGTTCAATTAAGGTGAAACTAATTTTCCTGTTGGTAACACTTATCATTACCATCATATTTTAACTAAACCTTGCTAACTTATCAAATTTCCCTATAATAATTAACCAATAGAAAGTACATTAAGTTAAAATCTTACAAAACTGTAGCTGATTTATATGGTACTGGAACAAGAGTTGTCTGTGTACAACATGGCTCACCTTTTGGCCCTATTGCAAACAGGGTTAAATCATAAGTGCATTTGTTCATAAAGTCAAGGTCATCCACTTATGAATGCATATTTGAAATGTGAGCGCCCTGGCATGAAAAATGACCAAGATATAAAAGTTAAAATGTTCAGTAAAAGTGATTATAAAAGGTTTAGGTCAGATGGTCAAGGACATTGTCAGAAATGAAAGCCTATCTCCTGAAGAATGCATAAGGGCAATATGAGCACCCTCGGATGAGAAAAGGTCCAGAAAGAAAAAAGCTAAAGTCTTTAGTCAATGTCTTTATAACAGGTTAAAGGTCAATGTCATTATCTACAATGAAAGCCCATATCCTGATGAGTGCATGTGTGAAGTACAAATACCAAAGGATGAAAAATGACCAAGATAGAACAAAAGTTTTTGTTCAAATTTTCTATAATGGATTATAGGTCATGGTCACAGAGTCAAGGTCATTGTCTTAAATGAAAGCCTATCTCCTTACAAGAGCTCACTAGGTTGAATATTTACCAATGTAGAAAAAGTTAGTTTTACAGTTTTGGGGTTAGAGTTTTCGGTTGAAGTCTTTTTATGACTGGTTAAATATCAAGGTCAAGGTCATTGTCTCAATGTAAGCCTGTGTCCTGGTGAGTGCATGTGTGAAATATGAGCCCCCTAGCACTAGTTATTATAGAGATATAAAACATGAATCAAGTGGGTTGCCAAAGCTGACGCCTAGGGTACTTCCAAGATATCTGTCACAGGCAATAGTCCATCAAACATCTGATTATTGGCAAGAATAATTGGTGATCAAATGGTTTCAACACAAAAATAAGACTTGTCCATGGTCAACATAACTCATCCTTACAGGTGTTTGTCACAAAGCTGCTTAACCCATTGCCAGATGATGAAATTTTACACTAGCTCAAATTGAAAGGAGTTTCAGATAACAATTTGAATTTAATGTAATTTAATTTTTTCAGCCACCTGGGTAGAAAACATTTGTAAAATTAAGAAATTGCTTGTTGCTTAAATTGCAAGGAGTTGCAGACAACAATATACAACAAAGATTAAGGCCAAGGTCACTTGGTAAAAGTCTGTATTGGCCAAGGTCACTTGGTAAAAGTCCATCACCAAATTAAGTTCTGTACCATAGGTTATCATAAAGTATAAAAAATATATCAAACTAAAAGCAACTTACTTTCTGCTCAAAGTTAAAGGTCACATGGTGAAAGCCAACATTCTTATGAAGTCATGTATGCAATACAAAAAAAAAAAAATACAGAATTCTATTTAAGTGGGTCAAGGTCATCATATCATATAGTCAAAACAAAACCAAAGCCAGATCTAGAGTTGTAGGGAAAAATACAATCAATGTTTGATGAGATTGAAATATAAACAGAATTAAAATTAAGATTTTTGATTAAGTATGTCAAAGGTCAAAGCCCTGGGGAGCAAGGTTATTGTACTTAATGCCAAGTTAATGTCAACCACCAACTGTGTACAGTATATGCTCAATTCGATTGCCCTATGTGAACAGAATCTACAAATTGAGGCAAGATTTTTTTTATATGTAGATCAAAGCTCAAGGTCACAAGATAACAGCACTAACTGCTAGGTAAGAATTTTCAACTGATGAGTGAATACATCCAAGGTTAAGGTAACTGAAAATATCAGTATGGTGAAAGTTTTTGAAAAGAGGGCAAAGCTCAAGGTCACTGTGTCATAGTTCTTGATATAAAGTGAAAATCTATCAACAGACGAATTATACTAGTCCTAGGTATTAGCATTCAGAAAAACTTGGTTAGGGTCACAAGGAATCAAGATCACAGAGAAATTTAGTAGAATCCTGACACTGAGGTTACAACAATAGCTTTGAAGACTTAAATATCTCCATTTTTTACATAAAGTAAATGGTTAATAGTACTTTCTGCAAGTTTTGATCCTAACATAATAATTTGAAGTATTTTGTAAACATTTTCTTCTTTATCTGTTAGTAAAATCTAGGACCATGCAACATTTGGCTGTGGTGAACCTTAGAATTACAATTAGAATAATTTTGTTAATGGGCGATTCAGTTTATAAGGCTGACATCTCTAGCCTAACAAATGAATAATTTGGGGGATATTTAAAGACTTTATTCCACATTTTTTTTATCAAGATTTATATTATTTTTTGGTAGAAGGATATTAGGCAATCCTACATTCAAATTTTAACCAGAAAAAGTATAACAAAGTATAAATGGTATTCTATCATGACCCATGTCGTAATTAATCCATTACAAGACAACAGAATAAACTGTTTCAAATTGAATGAAGCTGCAGATTACAATTCTAAGTAATGACATTTTAGATTTTTTCACCTTTCTGGCTTGTGTTAAATCAAGAAATTGCTTGTTGCAAGCAATTTCTTCATTTCACACTATGTTTTTCCACTTGTTTTTTTTTTTCTTAAGTGGCCTCAAAAAGTGTCATTGTGTGATAATTGACAAACACCATTGTCAATCAAAAAATCAATTTTCCAATCAAAATCAGTCATTTAGACTTAAGTGAATGTTGACCTCTGACACCCAGTGTTTGTAAAACATTTTCGTTGGTTTTGAAAATTACATGCCATAATTACAGCTTATTCATGCTGTACTAACAACATTCTGATCGCCAACCAAAGGTTAGTTTTAAGCTCACAACCACAAATTTAGCAAACAAAACAATAAGGTATCTCAGCCAAACTGCCTTGTAAGAGGTTAGTGGGTGTGGCCAGTGATCACTCATTCAACTCATTTTTTTGTAAATGTGTATCACAACTTGTTGGATGGCTGCCCCCCCGAACTAGGACAGGAAGTTCCACTTCAATATCTAATGATGCTATTTAGAGAAATTTATTGCCAGCAAAGTGTAACAATCAAAGGCATGAAGAGCCTCAAATGCGGCCAGGACTGTAAATTAACAATTAGCATGATATTTGAAGCCATTCTCTGATTTGACTGTTAAGGTTTCCTTATAATGAAATCACCTCTGAATACTTCAAAATGTTTTAAATGCCAATGGATATTTTGACAAGGGAACTGGTTTCTGACAAAGAACATGCTTGAATCTACCATTACAGATACTTCATACTTTCTTCTGTCTACAAATGCAACATTTCAATAAGTGGTATTTTTCTTCGTCAACAATACGAGGCAATGGAAATCGTACTTTCAATCTGCCAAATTATGATACATTTTGTATATATGATATGAAATTACAGAGTCCTCACCATGTTTCCTCGCCCACAACTGACTCAATGAACAGCTTAATCGTCAATTTCCAACAAAATACACCAAGAATAGTTTTAGGAACATCACCATTCAGATCTTTCCAGAGATTTCAAACCAACAGAGATTTCTGAATAAAGCTTGTGCTTTAGAATTCAAACAAGTTTAGAAGCCATTAATTTATCACTATTTTGTCTTTCAACCCGCTTTACAAATAAATTGATTGAGTTGAAATATGAAAGACAAGGAACCAATGTATGTGTCAGGTTTACCCCTTTTTCGATAAGGGAATATTAGCGAACCTAGAAAAATATGTAAATATTTCAAATGCTGATGGATGATTTTAACCCATAACCACACATGCCCGGCTTTTTATGCACCTCAAGAAAAAACCTTTGTAAAACAGTGCGGAAAATGAAGAAATTCCTTGTTACAAGCAGTTGCTTCATTATCCACAATGTTTTCTACCCAAAAGTTCAAGCATTTTAGAATTTTATTGACTACAAATTGTTGCCTGCAACATCTTTCAATTTGGATAAGTCTAAAGTTCTGTTGTGTGGTAATGGGCAAAAAGCGTTTTTAACCGGACAATTATTTTCAAAAGGTGATTTAGTTATTTGTAATGCAATTCCAGTCCCGGTTGTGACCTTAATGACTGCACACATCGGTTTTTGGCTTTTCAGTCATTCTTTCATGAATGAGTTTACATTTTCAAAAGGTACTACAAGAAATTATGAATCAACTCATGGGCAAGA
Source organism: Fragum fragum (assembly GCA_946902895.1). Taxonomy (NCBI): domain Eukaryota; kingdom Metazoa; phylum Mollusca; class Bivalvia; order Cardiida; family Cardiidae; genus Fragum; species Fragum fragum. The sequence continues at coordinate 58,899,290 of OX336373.1, forward strand.
ATACATTTTTAACATCAATGTCAAGATCCTAGTAGCAAAGACCAAATTCCGCCAATTCCTAGAAACTGACTGCAATAAAAAAACAGAGGGCCATTTGTTGTAGGGCACTCACCTCAGATAAATGCTCTTTTTCTTTTGAAAGTCTTATTTTATGTTAAGGTTAAGATTTTGATACAAGTGGGCCTGACCTTACTTTATACATACTGTAAAAAATCTATTAAATGCCCATGCTCTAATAAACACTCACCCCCAACCTCAGACCATTTTTTATTTGATTTTCGGAAATCTTGAAACCTCTAATGAACGCACACTCACCCAAATGTGTTTTTAAAATTTGGAGACACATTATTTACGAGTTGATTTATTGCACAAAAAATGCCTTTCACTTTTTGCACCACAGAAGCTTAGATCTTAGAAAGAAAGAGAATAGAATGTTCGTTGATTGCAAAAAAAACAAAAACATTTTTTTTAATCCAAAGATTTATTCATTTATTGTCCAAAAAACTGGGAATGTCATAAAGCATAACCAAAATAAATTTCAAGAAACGTGACATTAAAATCAAAATATTCTCAAATAATTTGTTTTCATTCACTTGTTCGGATTTTAGACAAATGAAAAGGTAAGTCTAGATTGTGTTCATACTTTAAATGATAAGTGATCAATAACAACAATGTATTATTTAGAATTTCAAACATATCTATAGGAGAAAACTGTTTGAAATATGATGTGGCATTAGCAAATTCCAAAGGATTAACATTGTTCTACTCAATTTGTGAAAATAAGCGAAAAATGCCACATCTGTTATAGAGAGCAAACTTCCTATATCAATGCAATGAAGGTTTGTATTTAAATTCTAAAGAGCTTACCTGTTGTATGAAAAAATTGTTTAAGTTTTTGTACTTAATCCCAGAGAGTATGTCCACTAAATTCATACACAAAATGCCAAGTGTCTAACTTCTCACGAGACACGCATGTCAACTCCGGAAACTTGACCCTTTAATCACATAATCTACCCCTCACAGTTAAATAAAGCCACCCATTTATTGCATTTACATGATTGCCTCAAAGTGTAATTTGTAGCTCGTGATTAGACTTAGGATTGGATTTAATTTTTTGATTATAGCGAGGAAAAGTCAATTGTGGTAATCTTATTTTTTCTTTTTGCTATCTGGCTTGTTCCAAATAATTATTTCATCCCAAGAAATTGAATAATTTTGATTGCAAAAAAAAGGATAGTTTGGAAGAATAACATTGTTTCATTTAGATGTTTTACCAAAAAATGAAAACTTCTGATCCCAGTAAAAATTGAGTAAATCTTGCAGGCTCATTGTTTTTGTAGACTGATGTTGCCCATTTTGTTAAAGTCAACAGTGGTGCCAGTTGACACTTTATTAGTTCGGACGGGTCTAAATTTTACAAGTTAGTCATCTTGATTTATATTGATGCCACATTTCAGGTCTTTACCTATTGGCCTGTGTTCTGACGAAAGATCGTACATGATTTTTAGAATTTTTGACTGCCTTTTTAAGATCTCACAAATCTATAGCCTCTAATAAACACCCACCCTCTTCTTTCGTAAAGTTTGTGATTCTAATTATCACCCAGGCGTCTATTAGAATTTTTACAGTATATAGGCTCTGTATCTGAGATTCCATAAGTCTTAGTGACAGATTTCAAGGCTTTTGGACTAATATGAATGGAGGAAAACACTTTGTCAGGCCTGGAGAAGATTTTTCATTGCCAAAGAACCAGAGTTCTTCCACTAGATTTCAATCATTTTAGCTGAAGTGAAAGAGGACACCTAGGGAACATTGCTGCTGAATTTGGTTCAAATTGGTCCATTAGTTTGGTAGGAGATCTTGTTTAAAAATCATTCTTAATTTCTATATAAAGATTGATTTAGAATTTCATTTTTGTTGACATGGCAACCAGAGTTTTGAATAGATTTAAATCATTCAAGCTATTTTTATACACACAAGGAACATTTCTGCCAAACTTGGTTCAAATTGACGGAATTGTTTGGAAGGAGATGTTGTTTGAAATTGTTCTTTATTTCCATATAAAACGCACCCCACTTGGGCTTCGCCCCTGGAGACCTGAGGGTAATGATTTTTGAAATTTTGAAAGGGTCATTAAACTGATGTTTTTTGCAAAATATCAAGGCATTACACCTTCTAGGTCAGAAGGAAAAGATTTTTTAAGATTGATTTACAATTTTACTTTTGTTGACATGGCAATCAGTGTTTTCAATGGATTTTAATTCTTATAGCTATTTTTATATGGACCACATAAGGAGCATTTCTGCCAAATTTTGATCAGTTCACCCAGTTGTTTGGGAGTATATGTTCTTTAAAGAAATTGTTGACGGGCGACAAAAATTGATCACAATAGCTCATGTGAGCACTTTGAGCTCATGTGAGCAAAATTGGGTGTTATGGGAACTAAGCGTTTTAATTACAGCTTGAATAAGCTGTAAATACAATGCAAGGTCGTTTCCGGTATAAATGAATGATTCGATTGGTTGATCAATATTTTGATTGACAACCAATATATATATCTATTGTTTTGCATAAAAATGATTCATGACTACAATAGTAATGACTTTATAATCTTTAACACTGAGAAATACATAATACAAACTTAAATAATCTTATACAAAGCTCAACCAACAATGAAGAGATAATTTAGTTTATACTTATTTATTTTAGTTCAATTAGACAAAAGCTGTAAGCTTATAGAGTCCCTCTCTAATACAAACTAGATATTTTTACATCCCTGAAAGAGAGGCAATGGCTTAACCCCACTGCTACCTGCTTCTACAGCAGGGAAGACTAAGGCTGGCTATTTAGTGTCTTGCCTATGTACACAACCAGGTAACGGTGGGGCTTGAACCTGTAACCTTCAGATCACTAGTCAAGCACCTATACCACTCGTCTATAGAGGCAGTCAAGGGATAATTTGGAATTCTACTTTTCTCTCACCCACCTGGCTGCTGTACCATACTTGCACTCCTTTGATTACACGATCTTGCCTCTTCAAAATATTCACTGCTTGATAAAATGGCATACCTGTAAATAAACAAAAATGAAAAAGGATCACCCAAGGATCATATCTGTGAAATTTAGTTGAAGTCTGTTCAATACTTTCCAAGGAGAAGGTTCTTATAGAAAATTTTTATGGACACATGGATGGATGCAAAATGGACACAACTCATGTCAATACCTCGCCAGCCTTCAGCTAGAGGAGATTAACAATCAGTAAACTGGCAATCTGTTAATTTGCACAAGCATGAAGCTATTAGCATTTGCAGATCCAGAGGGATGATCTAGGATTTAGATCACCTCCCCCTCAAGATTTTTTTGCAAAAAGAGGGCCACGATGGACCTATGTCCCTCACCTGAGTTCACTATCAAGTCACACAATCTGACTGAATTTGAGGTCAATTGAGCATTAATTCTGGCAGCTAGAGTCCAGTTATTATTTTTTTCAGATTAGACTTTTTTGTAACCCAAGGTGACAGACTTTCAAACCCATCTGTGTTTTTATCAAGCCATTCATTTTAAGCACGTTTAACCCATTTCCACTCAAGACTTCTCTTTTATTCCCCTCAAGTAAAGCTTTTGAAAATTATGTGAAAAATGAAGAAATTCCTTACAACAAGAAATGTCTTCATTGTCCACAATATTTTCTTCCCAATTAGGCAGAGAATTTTTATATTTCATCAACTTAAAATTGACGTCTGCAACATCTTTCAATGTGTACTTGTCTAAAATTTTGTGTGTTTGGTAATTAGTTAAGATTGAATGAGCAGAAGAATGTTATCTGAAGACAGTCAATAATAGTTTTCTAAGATTGAAACCAAGTTGTCAAAATCTCAATTTCTTTATTGATTGATTAACCCATTCTCATAAAATCTCGCTTTTTTCTTCCTGCAAGAATTAAGAGGACCATGACGGTCCTAAATCCCTAACCTGAGTCATCTGCAAATTAGAGTACTTTTTGTATAAAGAAGAGGGCCAGAATGATGGCCCTGAAATCGCTCAACTGACTAATGTAAGATAATTCAAAATTTTGCCAACACTTTTGAAAAGGTCACCCAAGGAATATTCATTTAAGTTTAGTTGAAATTGGCCCAATGGTTACTGAGGAGATGTTTAAAAATTTCAAAGTAAAAAACTGCCCAGCCCTGCCACGCCCCTATTTGGGCGTCAATCAAAATTCTGCAAACACCTTTTGAATAGGGTCACCAAAGGAACATTCATGCCAAGTTTTGTTGAAATTGGCCCAATGATTACTGAGGAGAAGATATTTAAAGATTTCTAAATAAAAAACTGCCAACCTGCCGAGCCCATAGTTGGGTGTCAATCAAATTTCACAAACAATTTTTGAAAAGGGTCACCCAAGGAACATTCATGCCAAGTTTGGTTGAAATTGGCCCAATGGTTACTGATGAGAAGATGTTTAAAGATTTCAAAGTCAAAAACTGCCCGACCCTGCCACCCCCATATTTGGGCATAAATCAAAGTTTGGTTGAAATCCGCCCAGTGGTCACTGAGGAGACGCTGTTTAAAGAATTGTTGACGCCTTCCGACGCACGACGGACAAAAGGTGATACCAAAAGCTCGCCTTGAGCACGTTGTGCTCAGGTGAGCTAAAAAGACACAGACAGAGCAAAATTAATAAAACAAATATAAGATTTTGGGTAAAGTACAAACCTATCCAGCAATGCTATAGATATGAATGCCTATGGCTTTATGGTTTAATCCATTACCAAACTATCCCACATTTTGATGCCCACTTTATGCAGTCTGATCTTTGTATATACCTCCTGTAATAAACAGGAATATTCCGTGATCAGTATGACAAGGGTTAATTACCCTCTGCAAGTTCTTTTAATGTGGACCAGTGTAAAAACAAGAATTTGATATTGCTTTATTTGAGTATTTTACCAAACTTGGGGCCTCTCGGGTGGGCCATTTTGACCCAATGAGTATAATTTTACAGGGCTCTCGGAAACGACAGTACTGTCGTCTGAGACGACAACTTTCCACAAGGGACGACAAAAATCCTATCAAAGGATTCGGACGGACGACAAATTTTTCAATGACATGCGTCCGACGTTAGAGGTCTTTATGTCAAAGTGACTCTGTAAAATCATCTGTCATGGTTTAAGGGTCGTTAAAATAGTAGGTAGATTATTGGAAAATGTTAATTGATTATCCTAACATACACCACAATCATTGATAACACCTAGCTTGATTGGCAATTACCACTTCGCGGTGACCGGTCATGCATCGACGATCGTAAGTGACAGTGTTAGAAACCTGTGAAACTTGGGTAAAATTATTTTGCTAGCACTCTTATCTCACTGAAATCAAATTATTATTGAACAGTTTAGTGAAAAAGTAACAAAACATAAAAAAGAAGTCAACTTATATTGCAAAATTAAATTGTCATGTGTTTTCGTGGGACAACAGGCAATTCAATTGAAAATGAAAATTATAAGATAAACTTTTTTGAGCTCTTAGACTTTTAAAGCTGGATATGAATCATAAATTAACTGTCATTTTTTAGTATAAAAAATTGTAAATTTGACTTTCAATATATGCCATTATTTTGTCCAAATTTCAACAAAAAAGTTAACCCTTATCAAGCTGAATAAAGATCATTGCAAAATTTCATAAAAATCAAAGTGGTAAAATAAGGGATTGACTGATTGTGAGTCAGTATTTATTTTGAAAATACAATTTTTGAAATGGTTCAATTTAAGAAGGAAAATTAGGGGTATAGACTAAGGTCACATCTTTGTCTTTACCTCTTGCTAAAGGAGGAAGATTACATTTTTAGTGTTACAAGGGTTAACTTAATTACAATGTGTGCTAAGAAAAAATAAGAAAAGAAAAATTACACATATTGGGTATTTCTATCATTTGCTCTATTTTGAAATTTATTCTTTACCTCTTAATTAGATTTACAAATAATCCTAATTAAGAGAATTTGCTGAAGATCAAATGAACATGATCAGACATGTAAACAACATAATATGGACTAAAAAATACAATAATTCTTAAAACCAAAATGTATCTCCCTTTTCCACACTATTTTCAACAAAGAAAGTGCTGTAATAAAAGGACTTTGTGGAAATCGCATTTAGTATGAAAATCCTCCTCGATCAGGCTTGAATCCAACTTTTCTGCTTGGAATCCAACTTTTTTCTTAATTGGATTCCTGGAATCCTACTTTCAAAATCCTAGTGAGAGCCCTGATTTTAGCTACATTGGTAGAGAACAATCTGGATGTACTATACATCAAATATGAATGCATATTTGAACATACAGTTACTCTTATTGAGCGCTTTTCTTGATTTTGGATGCCTTGGAAAGTGCCATTTTTGTCCAAAGGATATAAACATGGTAGGTAGCAATAATATCATGCTGTGTTTTTAATATAAAAGCTCTAGGCCCTATATTTAAGGAGACGAATTTTCAAATTAAGCGTTTACGCAGAGAAGCTTTTGATCCTAAGGGCATAAGCAGTTATGCCACATACCAAATATGAATATCCTTCACCTTATATCTTAGAAGGAGAAGACTTTTCAAGTTGCTCTTATTGGGCGATTTCCGAAATTTTGGATCTCTGGGGCAGGGCCTTGTTTTATACTAGGGCTACGATTTTAGCTAGTATGGTAGAGAACCATCTGGTTATGCAGATGTAGACCAAATATGAAAGCCTTTGACTTTGTAGAGTGCGAGGAGAAAACTGTTGAACATGGTCTAATTGAGCATTTTTACGAACTTTGGACACCTTAGGAAAAGATGTTTTTTAAGTTATAGGCATAATTTAATCAAAATTGATAGACAACAGCCAGGCTATGCTACCTTCCAAGTGTAAAAGCCCTCTGCCTTGAAGATTTTTATTTTTTACACAAATTTTGCGCTTTTCACTATTTTGGACCCCTAGTGCAGAGCCAATTTTTTACCCAAGGGGAACAATTTTAAGTGATGTAGTACAAAACCATCTAGTAATGCTACGTATTAATATGATTGTCCTAGATAATATAGTTTATGAGGAGAAGTCTTTAGAACTTGCTCTGATTAAGCATATTCCCAAACTTTGGACCACAGATGCATTTTTGACCCTACAGATTAAAATTTTTGAAAACTTGGTAGAGAACCATGTGATTAATCTATATATGAAATATTAATGCCTTTGGCCTAGCAGTTTCTGAAAAAAAAAATCAAAGATTGACTAAAATTTCCCATTTTCAAATGCCGCGGCAACCAGAGTTTTTCACGGAATGAAATTACTTTAACAACTTTTGTAGAGCTCCACCCAAGGAACATCCCTGCAAAGTTTCAGCTTGATTGGCCTACTGATTAAGGAGGAGAAGGTTTTTAAAGATTAACTAAAATTTCCCATTTCAAATGCTGCGACAGCCAGAGTTTTTGACGGAATGAAATTCTTTTTACAATTTTTGTAGATCTTCACCCCAGGAACATCCCTGCAAAGTTTCAGCTTGATTGGCCTACTGGTTTAGGATAAAGAAATTGTGGACCTACGGACAGATGGACAGACAGCCGACAGACAACAACCGATCACAATAGCTCACCTCGCACTTTGTAAACTACCCCAAAAGATAAACATTTTTCAAAAAATCAACTTCAGATAAAAGGTCATCCAAGAATCATTCCTCTGAAATTTGGTTCAAAATGACAGAAAGGATTCTTAGAACAAGCTTTTCAAAGTTTCCTCAAAATACCATGGAAATTAACCCTGCCCAAAAGTCCTATACAAGCTTTTTCATTCATCCAATTAAATTTTTTGTCAAGAAATCAGATAAAAGGTTATGTGTCACTTTCAAATACTTTCATTTATGCCATTTCTTAAGACTTTGACTTGGTAGACATTGATTTCAAATTTGTTCTACCTTTATAATTGTTCTTAAACTAGTTCAAATAAATACAAGATGCATTCACATATCTTCAGTGGCTAACCCAATCATCATAACTGCAGCTTGAATAAGATGTGACTTTGACATTCTACCATTCTGTTGACTGGTTGTGGTTAACCCATTACCACACACTAGAAAAATTTAGACTGGTCCAAATTGAAAGAAGATGCAGAAGACAATTTCAAGCTGATGAAAATTTAAAAATCTGTCTTTTGGGCAGAAAACATTGTGGATAATGAAGTAATTGCTTCAATAAACAATTATTCTGACAAAGTTTCATGAAGATTAAGCCAAAATTGTGGCCTCTAGAGTTTAAACAAAGAAATTGTCATTAAGGCCCCTTTTCCTAAGTTTTTGGAAAGATCCTTCAAATAATCAATAGGGTTCATCTTTAATACCTAATAATTATTTTGGCAAAGTTTCATGAAGATTAAACCAAATTGTGTAAACAAACAAATTGTCATTAAGACCCCTTTTCCTGTATTTTAGAATAGAACCCTCCCATAATCAATAGGGTTCATCCTCATGACCTAACAATTATTCTGACCAAGTTTCATTAAGACTGGGTCAAAACTGTGGCCTCTAGAGTGTGAACACCTCAATTCTTGACACTGAACGACGGACGACAGACATTCAATGATCACAAAAGCTCACCATGAGCACTTTGTGCTCAGGTGAGCTAAAACAAATATAAGATTTTTGGCATAGTACAAAACTATCGAGTTATGCTATACAATAAATAAGAATGCCTATGGCTTTATAATTTAACCCAATACCTAACAATCCCACATTTTGACGCCCACACAAAATATAGGTTTAGAAACATTGTGAGAAAAGGATACCTGGGTAGTTAGTGCTGCTACTAGCATTTCTCAATCTGTCACAATGTTTTCTATCTTAAAGCTCCTTGTATTCAAATTTCAATCAAATTTAAATTACTGTCTGCAACCTCTTTAGAACCAGCATTAAGAAAAGACTTTGAAATTGCTCTAATTGAGCCTTTTACCAAACTTTGGGCCTCTCGGGCGGGGCCATTTTGCCACAATTGGTAGCAACCTTTAAGCAACCTTGGTATAGAATAATCTAGATGTACTATAAACCAAATATGAATGCATTACAACTTAAACATTGGGAGAGGAAGATATTTTAACATGTTCTTATTAAGCGTTTTCAAATTTTGGATGCCTTTGGAAGGGCCATTTTTGTCCAAAGGGGTATAACTTCAACAAACATGATGGTAGATAACAATGTAGGTAACTGGTTATGCTATATTTCTAATATAGATGCTTAAGAAGATTTTTTTTCTAAAATGAGCAATTTATGCTATTTTTTACCCCTGGAGAGGTGACATTTTTTATCCTATGGTATAATTTCTTGTAACATAGTACAAAATTATTTAGTAATTCTACATACCAAATATGAATGTCCTTCACCTTACATTTCAGAAAGGGAAGACTTTTTAACTTGCTCTAACTCTGCCTTTTTCCCAAATTTTGCCCTCTGGGGCAGGGAAATGTTTTATCCCAGGACTATGATTTAAGGAAACATGGTAGAGAACTGTCTGGTTACACTATATACCAAACAAGAATGCCTTAGGCTTTATAGATTGGTAGGAGGAGACTCTTGAACATGGCCTAGTTGAGCATTTTTACAAACTTTGGACACCTAAGGAAGGCGTGTCTTTTACCCTACAGGAATAAATTCATCAAAAGTGGTAGATAATAGCCAGGCTATGTTACATTCTTAATATAAATGCCCTTGGCCTTGTTTAGAAGAATTTTTTTTCACTAATTCAAATTTTGTGTTTTTCTCTACTATGGACCCCTAGTGCAGAGCTGTTTTTGACCATAGGAGCATAATTTTAAGTGAAATAGTAAACAAGAGGACCATGATGGTCCTAAATCGCTCACCTGAGGCATCTGCAAATTACAGTACTTTTTTGTACAAAAAAGACACAACTTGAGCAAAATGAATAAAACAAATATAAGATTTTGGTCTTTGTACAAAACAATCCAGTAATGCTTTAAAATGAAAGCCTTTGGCTTCATAGTTTAATCGATTACCAAACTATCCCAGAATTTGTCACCCTCAGGGAAAAAGGTTTAAAAAAGCATTGTGAGAAAGCAAGCAATTTTTCCATTTCTATTTAAGAAGAATCCTTTCAATGTGATTTATGCAATTTTCAATCCCAGGAGAAGATACATTTTTTATCCTAAGAGCAAATTTTCCTGTAACATAGTACAAAATTATATAGTCATGCTACATACCAAATTGAATGCCCTTCATCTTATATTTCATCAGAAGAAGACTTTTGCTCTAATTGGGTGTTTTCCAAAATTTTGGACCTCTGGGGCAGTGCCATGTTCTATCCCTGGGCTAAGATTTTAGCTAACATAGTAGAGAACCATCTGGTTATGCTATAAATCAAATATGAATGCCTTAGACTTTGTAGATTGGGAGGAGAAGACTGTTGAACATGGTCTAATTGAGCATTTTTACGAACTTTGGACACCCAGGGAAGGGGTGTTTTTTAACCTACAGGCATAATTGAATCAAAATGATAGCTAACAGCCAGGCTATGCTTCACTCAAAATGTAAATGCCCTCTGCCTTAAAATGAAGAATTTTTTTCAACATACTCAAATTTTGCATTTTTCCAAATTTTTGGACCCCTAGTCAGGGCCGTTTTTGACCCTTGGATGAAAACTTTTTGTGATATAGTACAAAACCATCTAGCTATGCTACATACCAAATATGAATATCCTAGACCTTATAGCTTAAGAGGAGAAGCCTTTTGAAATTGCTCTTATTAAGAATTTTTCCAAACTTCGGACCTCAGGGGCGGGGCCATTTTTGACCCCAGAGATTAAATATTTGAAAACTTGGTAGAGAACCATATGATTAAGCTCTTTACAAAATATAAAGGCTTTTGGCCTAGTAGTCTATGAAAAACACAACATCAAAGATATACTAAAATTTCTAATTTTCATATGCCGCAGATACAAGAGTTTTTGACAGAATTAAATTCTTTTAACAACTTTTAAAGAGCTTCACACAATGAACATCCCTGCAAAGTTTCAGCTTGATTGGCCTACTGATTTAGGAGGAGAAGATTTTTAAAGATATTTAAAGAATTACTAAAGATTCCCATTTTCAAATGCCGCGGCAACCAGAGTTTTTGACAAAATTAAATTCTTTTAACAACTTTTGAAAAGCTTCACCCAATGAACATTCCTGCAGAGTTTCAGCTTGATTGGCCTACTGGTTTAGGAGAAGAAGATTTTTAAAGATATTTAAAGAATTACTAAAGATTCCCATTTTCATATACCGCGGTTACAATAGTTTTTGACGGAATTAAATTCTTTTAACAACTTTTGAAGAGCTTCACACAATGAACATCCCTGCAAAGTTTCAGCTTGATTAGCCTACTGGTTTAGGAGGAGAAGATTTTTAAAGATATTTGAAGAATTACTAAAGATTCCCATTTTCAAATGCCGCGGTTACAATAGTTTTTGACAGAATTAAATTCTTTTAACAACTTTTGAAAAGCTTCATCCAATGAACATTCCTGCAGAGTTTCAGCTTGATTGGCCTACTGGTTTAGGAGGAGAAGATTTTTAAAGATATTTAAAGAATTACTAAAGATTCCCATTTTAAAATGCCGCGGCAACCAGAGTTTTTGACGGAATTAAATTCTTTTAACAACTTTTGAAGAACTTCACCCAAGGAACATCCCTGCAAAGTTTCAGCTTGATTGGCCTACTGGTTTAGGGGGAGAAGATTTTTAAAGAAATTGTGGACAGACGGACGGACGGACGACGGACAACGACCGATCACAATAGCTCACCTCGCACTTTGTGCTCAGGTGAGCTAATAAATGCCTTTGGCCTTGTAGTCTGTTAAAAAAAAGACAACAAAGATTTTCTAAAGTTTCCCATTTTCATATGCCGCAGTTACAAGAGTTCACGGAATTACATTCTTTTAACAACTTTTGAAGAGCTTCATCTAAAAAACATCCCTGCAAAGTTTTAGCTTGATTGGCCTACTGGTTTAGAAGGAGTAAATTTTTAAAGATTTTTACAGATTTACTAAAGATTCCCATTTTCACATGCCGCGACAACCAGAGTTTTTGATGGAATTAAAATCTTTAAACAACTTTTGTAGAACTTCACCCAAGGAACATCTCTGCAAAGTTTCAGCTTGATTGGCCTACTGGTTTAGGAGGAGAAAATTTTTAAAGATTTTTACAGATTTACTTAAGATTCCCATTTTCACATGCCGCGGCAACCAGAGTTTTTGATGGAATTAAATTCTTTTAACAACTTTTGTAGAACTTCACCCGAGGAACATCTCTGCAAAGTTTCAGCTTGATTGGCTTACTGGTTTAGGAGGAGAAGATTTTTAAAGATTTTTACAGATTTACTAAAGATTCCAATTTTCACATGCCGCGGCAACCAGAGTTTTTGACGGAATTAAATTCTTTTAACAACTTTTGTAGAACTTCACCCAAGGAACATCCCTGCAAAGTTTCAGCTTGATTGGCCTACTGGTTTAGGAGGAGAAAATTTTTAAAGATTTTTACAGATTTATTTAAGATTCCCATTTTCACATGCCGCGGCAGCCAAAGTTTTTGATGAAATTTAATTCTTTTAACAACTTTTGTAGAACTTCACCAAAAGAACATCTCTGCAAAGTTTCAGCTTGATTGGCCTACTGGTTTAGGAGGAGAAGATTTTTAAAGATTTTTACAGATTTACTAAAGATTCACATTTTCACATGCCGCGGCAACCAGAGTTTTTGATGGAATTAAATTCTTTTAACAACTTTTGTAGAACTTCACCCAAGGAACATCCCTGCAAAGTTTCAGCTTGATTGGCCTACTAGTTTAGGAGGAGAAGATTTTTAAAGAAATTGTGGACGGACGGACAGACGGACAGACGGACAGACGGACAGACGGACAGACGGACGGACGGACGACGGACAACGACCGATCACAATAGCTCACCTCGCACTTTGTGCTCAGGTGAGCTAAAAATCATCTAGTTATGCCAAATGGCAAATATGAATGTCCCAGGTCTTATAGTTTACGAGGAGAAGTCTTATGAACTTGCTCTTATTAAGAATTTTTCTAAACTTTGGACCTCAGGGGTGGGGCCATTTTTTACCCCAGGGCTGTAATTTTAGCAAGCGTACAATTTTAGCAAACTTTGTTTAGAACCATGTGGTTTTGCTGTAAATGAAATATGAATGCCCATGACTTTGTAGATTCTGAAAAAAGAATTTTCAAAGATTAACTAAATGTCCTATTTCAAATGCTGTGGCAACCAGACTTTTTCATGGAATCAAATTCTTTAAACAAATTTTGTAGAACTTCACCAAGTGAATATTCCTGCAAAGTTTAAGCTTGATCAGCAAACTAGGAGAAGAGTTTTAAAGAAATTGTGGACAGACAGATGGACAAACAACTGACAATGACGGATCACAATAGCTCACCATGTACTTTGTGCTTAAATGAGCTAAATAGGAAGAACTCTAGATAATTACAATTCATATATTTTTATCAATTTGATATGCTGCTGGAAATTATTTGTGAAAAACAATGTGAGACAAGAGGACCATGATGGTCCTAAATAGTTCACATGAGTCATCTGCAAGTTACAGTACTTTTTGATATAGAAAAGATACAACTGTGGCCATACGATTTTAACAGTAAAACTTGAAACTATTTTTGACCCCAATGGCATAACCTTTCAACAGTTAGCTCAAACTATATGGTAATGGTACAGAACAAATATGAATACCTAATAGTTTAGGAAGAGACGACTTTTGAATTTGCTCTAATTGAGTGTTTCTCAAATTTGTACCACTTTGGCAAGGCTATTTTAGACCTTTGGAGCATAATTCCAACAAATATTGTACATCACTAACCGGTCATTTAACATTCCAAATGTAAAAACCCTAGCCATATAGTTAAGAAGAATAAGTTTTTTCTAACTTGCTCAAATTGAGCAATTCTTCCCCTTTTGACAGATATGTTTTCAGTAACTCATCAAAGAATTAAAAAAACACAAGGACTTTTTAGAAAGTCCTGATCAATGAGAAGGGAAATTTACACAACATAGGCCCTCCTCTGTGATTGGAAGTCCACATACTCTATCGGGGCTCCCGCTGCTGATCGCCAATTGGGCCAAATGCGACAAAATAAAAATTCTGGCCCCAAAATCGTCCAGTTGGCGATTTTACTGGCGACAACTTTCAAAGAAAGGCAAAAGGATGTTGAGTCCATTGAAATGATTACCAATGCGCAACTTTATCATTCACACATCTGCTTATATTTTTGGCAGACATGCGACCATCAAATCCATCGCATATCCGTGTCAATCAAGACAGATTAGTAAGTCATCACTGACCAAATTGATTCTAACATCACTCGAGTTATTGGGTTTTTCCAGCACCCCGCCAAGAACCATCATGCAAACCAAGATGGCGGATAGTCACATCGCTTGGGCTAAAAAATTTGACGATCTTTATTCCTTGATCACATTTTGTGATTCATTAGACTAGAGTGCCGAATAAAAAGCAAAGACAACATTTTGCTTATCTATTGGTGATTAAAGTAACAAAGTCGAGTATCTATTGGTGATTAAAGTAACAAAGTCGAGTGAATTTCTGAGAAATAAGAAATATCGGACATTAGTAATCAAAGTACTGAGTGTTACCAAATATTTGACTTATCTATCAATCTATTTATACTGTCTAACTCCCCTTTAGGGTATTACTGGCAGGTGATACACAATCTAGATCTTTCATGTCCCTGAAAGAGAGGCAGTGGCTGAGTCCCACTGCTACCAACTTTCACAGCTGGGTAGACTGGGGCTGGCTATTAAGTGTCTAGTCCGTGAACACACCCCGGTGACGTTTGGGCTCGAACCCGTGACCTTCGTATCACGAGTCAATCACCTATACCACTCGGCCATCGAGGCAGATCATCATGGCTTGTCATCCGGCAAAGCTCTAGGTGTTCTTGGAATTTTATTTTCAAATGACAAATTTCAAAGGACAATTCTCTCATTTTGCACCTATTAACCCAATTCATTCAACATAATATATATAGATAATGGGTTATTTGTTTTCAATATAGTAGATTTCTTTCATTCACTTATTCATACTGGCTTCACTTTTGTTTCCAATTGGCACCAAGTGGCCCAAAGTTTTTGCCATTGGCGATTTCATTGGCGCAAGAATAAAATTTCCCAGGGGTAGCCCTGTCTATGGTCATCTTATGCAATTTGAAAGTACACATTTACAATGTGTATTGCATATAATTGTAATCAAAACATTGGTTGGCAAACAGTTTGGAAAAAGAAGAAATTTGTTCTGAAATGATAACTGGCGCAACAACAATTTATAATCACTTTGGTTGCAGTTAACCACAGGATGTCCTTAAAAGGAGATACTTGTACTTTATTTTCCACAATAATTTCTGAAGTTTATTCTAATGGGGTCTCTTAATTCGTCATTGAGTGATTATTGGTTAAACATTAGGATTTTTCAAGCCCTATGCTTGTCGTCAGCTGATTCACGACCTTCACCTTTGTCAACACCCTACTTAATTTTTAAGCTGTATTATAACAGAAGTCGGTAAAAGACAACATTTCCGTTGCAAAATGAATTGAGAGGTTCGTCTTTAATCTTCATTTCAGATCGATTTGAGGTTCGGCTTGTTCGAGTAATAATATTCTATAATTCATACAGTGATCAATCCGACTTACACCTTATTGCGTTTGACTTACCCAGCACAAACTCCCATTGTTCATTGCCCAGTGATCGTTCAGGTACAACCTCAAGATCTAGCATACTGATAAAAATACCATAGGCAGAGTCTCACAGGGAATCGTAACCTTAATATGCCAATAGATTGAGGAAATTTAACTATAAATCATCTTAACTACAGTTCGTAAATAAATAAGACGCCATTTTTCTTGTTTTGATATGTATGCGCATGCGCACGAACAACTTCCTATTTTTTCCCGCAATATTACGTATAGCCCCCCCCCCCCATCACGTCATCACCGAGAAAAAAAGGTGCTGCTTGATCTTCGGTATTTTGAGAGCACTAGTTCAATAAAAAATAATCTGAATAGCGGTTATCCTTGCGCTGTGAAAACTTTTTCAATTCTTGTCAATTTTGGTGGCTGATACCTCTTACCTACCTACCACAGGATTTCGGGCATGTCTTCAGCAGCAAAACTATACTTCTATTTGTTTGCTTCCCGTATAACTTTTCTCAGTCCTTGTATTAACAGCGGGTCGCTGGCCACGCCTACTGACCTCCGAACAGGAATTAGCATGGCCAAATCTATGGTCAGTGATGTTTAAGAAAAGCATACTTTTAAGGGAGACATTATTAACGTCGTAACTTGAACTTTAAGAAACGGTAGAAACGGCATTAAAGTACTCGACAAATAGATATTCTTTAAATAAATGTCGAATTTCAGCATGACAAATAGAATTACAATGGCGGATCCATGATTTCTGTAAATTGGGTTTAAAATTTCAAATCTGGGTTCGTTTTATTATTACAGTAAATAATGTATTAAGCGACCACTCAATGGACGATCAAAAAAATTTAGTCTTTTAAGAGAATGGTGGCTTAAAGCAACCCCCCCGAAATTATGAAGGATTGGTTCAATTGCATACATTCAAGGGATCCTATTTTGTTCATATTGAGACGACATCAACATAAGATTTACAAATGAGATGTCACCTTTTAACCCATTCCCACTCAATCCCTCCTTTTTACGCCCCAACAAAAAAGCTTTGGAAAACATTGTGGAAAATGAAGAAATTGCTTGGATCAAGCAATCTCTTCATTATCCACAATGTTTTCTATCTAAAGACATGAAAAAATTTAAATTTTTCATCAACTAGAAATTGTCGTCTGCAGCTTCTCTCAATTTGGACCAGTCTAAAATTTCCTTGTGTGGGAATGGGTTAATAAGAGATTTTGCTTTTTAAATAGGGGGATTTCGATTATGGTCGCTTAATGGACGTGGTCGCTTAATAGAAGTGGTTTCTCGAGCAAGATCGACTGTTTCGTCAGATTTAAATTGAATTTTCCCGTGACCCCCCCCCCCCCAACCCTCTGACCTTCTCTGACTCAGCCAATGTTTGATAGTTCAATAGATATCTTTATTGACAGTGGCGATCCATCAATGAAAGGATAAGCGATATCGATCAAAATTCGTTCAAAAATATTCATTTAAACAGGAGTCGAACTTTGAACTCCGTTATTTGTGCCAAGCATTTTTTGGCGATTGACGACTTACATATCGTAACTACGGCTAATTCAAGTCGTAGCTACGACTGTTAGGTCGCCAACCAACATGTATTTGACTTTTTTATTACGCGTTCCTGATCGTAATTATTGCAAATAAAGCTTTTAGAAATGGGCGTTCATTTTCCTGTCGGAGGTCATTAGGTATGGCCAGTTATCCTTTAATTTATGCAATTCTTATTTTTTTCAGCTCTTTTTACTTAATCCATTTCCACAAAATGACGCTTTTGGACGCCCCTCAAGAAAAACAACGACGAAAACATTGAGTAAAATAAAGAAATTGCTTGTAACAAGCAATTTCTTTATATTACACAATGTTTTCTATCCAGAAAGTTAAGAAATCTAAATTTTCACCAACTTGAAATTGATGTCTGCAACTTCTTTCAGTTTTGACTAGTCCAAAATTTTCTTGTGTGGTAATGGACTAAAAACCTGGAGATTAATTGACACGGGCTTGACTTTGTAGGTAGTTGAAGTTGTAGGTTGTTAATACCTAATAACATTATTTTGGTATTAAATTGAGTCTAAAGTCATGCCTGAGACATTCTTAGTTCTTAAAAGGAGAAAAGACTGCTATCATTGGTTACATTAAATGCTTAGAAACAGAAATCATTATATTTCGTGTATTTTATGAAAATGTGACGAGAGGCATCTTTGAGACACAAGAGACAGCGAGTTTGTGTGTGTTCTTACCAAAACTGTCTGTTTAACAATGAGTTTACTTTCTGTTCACATTTCTTTCATCAATCCACAACCGAACCAAGCCCAGTGCTAGGTAGTTACATACTCTGTCTTAACTGACGGGTCGCTGGTCACGCCCATCGAACTCCGACACTGAGTCTTTATGTTTGTCTTTGTCTCTCTGTCCAAAAGTCTCTGTCTATGTGCGTCTATCTGTCTGTTTGTCCCCTTCATCGCCCCATCTCTTTCTTTCTCTCTGCCCCCCCTCTCTCTCTCTCACTCTCTCTCTCTCTCTCTCTCTCTCTCTCTCTCTCTCTTTCTCTCTCTCTCTCTCTCTCTCTCTTTCTTCATCTGTATGATTACTGGCCATCGGTTTGTCTCTCAGTAATTCTATTTCCTTCTCCCTCGCTATATATCTGTCACTCTTTTCTATTTCCCTGTGTCTCAGGCTCACGCTGCCTAAAAGCCTTTATTCCGTGTTCAGTTTCCGAGTTTTTTACTACACATGTGTTAACTGGAATATGTTACATGGTATGAAATCATAGCCATTGCGTGATATACTGTGTTCTTGAAAATTTCAATAAACACGCCCATGTGAAATGTAAGACAGAAAAAAACAAAATGTTTAGCTCCAACAGACAAGCAGTCTCTGGGAAAAATACGATAAAGGCTACGCTAGAGTACTCGACTAACCCGTAGTAATCAGGTTTTTCTCACGCTAATCTAGGTCAACCGATCCCTATATGGTGAACTCATGCATAATTCATGATGTTTACGTATGTATTCTCCATATTTGGGACACAGTAATTATATTCCAAGGTCTTCATTTACATATTGGATTTGATTGGTGGGTGCCGTGGTGATGCTCAATATACGTCAAAACGGCGAAGCACGAAGCTTACCGATGATTACCATATATGGCATTCGGTTAAGTCCGTAGTCGGTCGGAATGTCCGTGAAATTTTCCGTTCGACCAATCAAAATCGAGCTGGAAAAAACGAGTCATAGGGTATTATTGTACAAGTGGATTGAATGAAGTGTTCATTTTAAGCATGTTACCATTTGAAACGGACATACGAGTAGGAGAAGTCACTAAAAACTTTATATCAGTCATGCCAAGAGTAGTGCCCGATCAACGAGCTAAATTTGATAACGATGAACTCTTTCGGAAACTTTCACGCGAGGGAGAGGTTGGTTTTAGTTAACAAAGTTTGTCTACCGCATGACCCGGAAGTTCGGTTGTGATATATCTTGTGAATGTTTTAAAAGTATTATTTTTCTTTGGATTAACACATTGTGATGGATTATTGTTTTATTTTTTTTCAGATCAGATACACCGGATTTAGAGATCGCCCACCAGAGGAAAGACAATTACGTTTTCAAACGGAATGTCGAGAGGGCCACGCGGACCTTGTAAGTTCAGTATATAGCCTTAACTTTATGTACATGTATACATTTATACTTCACGCTGTATTAAGCATGACTAATGTTGGGATTGTCAAAAATAACAGCCGGTTAAACACTAGACATTCATAATACCTGTACTTGATAACATACATATTTACACCCTACTCTCCAGTATTAAGACCAAGACCCAAGTTACACATTTACTTCTACTATAGATCTAATTATCTAGGCCTACTGTAAGAACTTAAGAGGCGGTGGGAAAGAAAACAATGATGGGAAAGACATTGATGAACTTAACCCATTACTAGACGACAAAAAATTTAGACTTATCAAAATTTAAAGAAGTTACAGACGACAATTCAAACTGCGCTAAAATTGAAACAATAGTGCGTAGAAAATATTATGAGGAGAGGATAAATTACTTGTTACATAACAAGAAACATAATTTAGAATTTATTCATGTGACTTGAACGCCATCGTTAATCGTTTCACGTGTATTTTCTCCTTTTTTAACAAAGTTTTTATGGTCCTTTTCTTCAGGGCGTCAAAAAGCAGCATTATGTGGTAATGATGTAATATTAAATTACTGAAGATTTAATTAACTACTGGTCAAACTTAAGAGGGTGTGGGGAAGAGAATATCGAAGTGAAAGACTCTGGCGAACTTAAATGGAGAATAAATCTTAAATAGGCCTGGGAGAGTTTTGTGAAAGACTGACAAACTGAAAGTAAAAAAAAAAAAAAAAAAAAAAAGCGACAGATTTATAGAACGAGTTTAAATTTCAAAAAGAGGAGTATAAGATAAAAAGTAGGAATGGTAGATAATGTTAATGAAGTCTCAATATAACCACTTCTATTCGACTTGCTTCCTCCGTAATCCGTTCAGACGAGTCTGGCTATTCCCTGGTAGTTAGTCATCTTGGCATGGATCTTACCACATCCCCACACAATGACGCTTCTTGACGTCCCTCAAGAAAAGCAATTAGGAAAACAAGCTATTTCTTCATTTGACACAATGCTTTCTACGTAGAAAGTTGAAAAAAAAATTGTTGTCTGCGCCCCTTTCGATTTGGAAACCGTCTTTTAAACGGTTATAAGTCCGTCGTATTCCCCATCACTGACCATATCTTTTAGTGGACGTGCTACAATATTCTAAGAAGAACTATGATATTATAAACCGGGAATTGAAACCGTGGGTAAACAAAATGGCATGATGAAAACTACTGTGCACTTCCTGATTAATATTGTTGATTTGTAGTTATTATCATCCCAGAGAAGGGAATATCCCTGGTTTGACTGTATGAAAATACATACTGGCCAACACCAAGACTGATTTCTTTTCTCTGGATTGTCCGAATGATAAAACATCACGCTGTCACATCTATAAGGTTGACCATACCGGTTTGCCCCTTCTCTCTCTCTCTCTCTCACTCACTCTCTCTCTCTCACTCTCTCTCTCGGGAGAGATGTGTGTGAGAGAGAGAGAGAGAGAGAGAGAGAGAGAGAGAGAGAGAGAGAGAGAGAGAGAGAGAGAGAGAGAGAGAGAGAGAGAGAGAGAGAGAGAGAGAGAGTGTGTGTGTTAGGTTGACGGAAATTTTCACATGGTCTTCTTGATGGTTCATCTGTATCTGTTTATAGTTTATATGACAAATCACGTAAATTTCCGTTTATATCCATGTTAAACAGTTTCAGTAACACTTCCTTGTAGGTTTTAGATAATCTCAACCCACACGCCTACAGCGTCCCACTTCTGAGAACATAGTAAATCACTAGAGCCCGCGAAAGGCATTTAAAATATTATCGCATCAACGGGTAAGTGCAACCACATCGTAAGTGTCTATACAATGCATAGACACTTAAGATGTCGACATGTACCCAACCCATTATTATCACACTAATCCGCATATTACGTGCTTAAAAACCTTAAAATCACGTTGTGGTAAAAGGAGAAATCATAGGTTCCTCCTGTTATGTATATGCCATTGAAAAATGTATAAATTTGCTGGTCACAAACCTTGAAGTTTTTACTTTTATGAGTCTCTCTTTTTGTTGTTTTGACCTCCAGAATTTTAAGGTCAAGGAGTCAACGATTCATCAATTTCAAACGCTCGCACGTAGAATGGCTTTTCAATATAGGCCAATAAGAAAAATAATTAATCCGCTGGTTTGAATTGTTTATTTAGAAATAACAATAAAACATAAAGGAAAACGTAACTTAGCCAAGACTCTGGTTGACACCATCTTGAATATATGGAAAAGAACTTTATAAGCCGGAAAGCTTTCGTTCCGATCCATTTTGTATCATATATTTCATTGCATATATGACAGTCTTTGAAGCTACTTGGGAAATGATAAACCCATGTAAATAAAACATGTTTAAACCAAACCAAAAATAAACGAGTGAAATTTTTTGACGCGGATCAGTCTTGTTAATCTTTGCACACCACCAAGGATCGACACTCTTGCCAAATATAAATGTCAACTTCGTATGTTATACTATTTACTAAAATGGCAACGTTTTAGATTGGTCCAACCTGAAAGAAGCGGCAGACGACAATTTCAATTTTTGTATTTTATTTTATTATTACTATTACTATTATTATTATTATTGTTGTAAATAGAAAATTTTGTGGATAATGAAGAAATTGCTTGATACAAGCAATTTCTTCATTTTCCACAATGTTTTCCAAAGCTTTTTTTCTTGAGAGTGTAAAAAGGAGGGTTTGTGTGGGAATATGCGGGCTTAGTTACGATCAACGATATGGCCAGTGGACGACTAAACAGCGTAACTCCAGCGTAGTCAAACTGTAGTTACGAGGTTTTGGTCGCCCACCGACGATATAAACGGGGTGTATTTAAAATCGCTATGGCTCTCGTTGGGACAAAAATTTGGCAACACAAAATAATTTTGAAATTTATCTTCGTTTTCTGTTCGACAAAGCTGTCGATATCAGACTTGTGATCCCGACTTTTTTCTCTCACCAATTGGTGGATAATCATAAACCTAAGTGGGATAGCAGCTGGAGGCTAGGAAAGGATGAACTGGTAGTACTGGTGTGAGAAATACCAGGAATCCATTGGTAGATATACTCCAGCCGCCGCGATATGACTGAAATACTGTTAAAAGCGGCGTTTAACCACAATTAATCAATCAAATCAACCAGACTTGTGACCTTTTCTGAAATTAGTGATAGAGGGGTCTGTAAGTGGCTGTAACGAAAATTTTAGGACTCATTTTGGTGAGAAATTTTGTCCATGCGAGAGCCATAGAGCCTTTAGATGTATCGATTCACATCGCATAAGTTGTGAAAGATTCGATTAAAAGATGAAAACAGGAGGAAAAAAAAAAAAAAAAAAAACTAGGTTAAAAAAGGATCAAAAGTCTCATTTTGAATTTAACTTAAAAAAAATGATGTCGTTCTCGGGCGACCCAAGCTGTATTTACAACATATTGGTCACCCTTTGTCGATATTCAAATTATTAAGATCCGCTTATGATTCCCTCGAAAAGCGACAGGAGATATGAAGGACGTTTAATGGCTGTCTGTCCGCACTTTCAGTTCTTCCGAGTCTCTAAAAAAGTGCCAGAGTGTCCGTTTTGAACTTTAACGAATAACCAGACAACCAAGTTTTAGACAGGTCCAAATTCAATGAATCTGAAGACGAAAATATCTTGTTAATGCAATTAAAAAAATCTACATCTTTCGGGATAGAAAACATTGTTCAAAATGAAGAAATTGCTTGTAACAAGCAATTTCTTCATTTACACAATGCTTTCCAAATCTTTTTTAATGGCGTGATTGTGCGGGAATTGTTTCTACATTTTGGAGGAACCGCATTGTTTAACGGCCATTAACCTTTAGTTAAATAATCAACGAGTTATTACCCTTTATTATTTTTTTTCCATGCAAGACTAAAAGCGAAAGGCGACAGTGTGACAGTTTGCGTTCTTACGACCCTATTTTGTATTACAGGCTTTTGTACAGTCTGGAATTAATCTACACTTAGAATTCACAACTAATTCATGGTCCGATAGACCTGAAGATCGGGTACCAACTCAAGACTTTGTCGATTTTGACCGAGAACCAGGAAAAGTGAGTAACTTTCTAACTTCATTTCAAAATCTACATTTAACCCATCCCCACACAATCCCTCTTTTTATGTCCCACAAGAAATAAAAAAAAACTTAGGAAAAGGTTATGGAAAATAGAGAAATTGCTTGTTACATACCATTTCATCATCGTCCACAATGTTTTCTACTCCAAAAGATAAAGAGTTTTAAAATTTCATACATATTCAAATATTGTCGTCTGCTATTCTTGTCGATGGGCTAAAAGGCAACCGTCGTAAAGTGGAAAAGTAGTATTCCTTTCATTTTGTAAGTAATGGCATGTATTAAAAAAAATCTGTCGCTTGCGTAAAACTGTAGTTACAAATTTATAGAATCAATCCCTCGTTTTCTGACTGCTGTCGTATATTAAATTCGATTCATGTCATTATACTAAGTACAAAGTACTTTTTACAATAACATAGTTGGTAAGTGAATGTTTTATAAATGACTTATAGCCAAGTTAATCACCTAATTTAGCTAAGGAGGAAGCTCCACAAATCTCCATCTTTTCCTACATTTAAACAAACACCAAACAAACAAAACAGGGGATGGGTCTGGTCGTGGGGTATATATTTTTCTACAGTGTGGGAGGGTTCTTAATAACAACGGATTACTTCCAAAACGTCATATCTTTCAATCCGCAGCTGGATTTCGCGATTCTAAGACATCAAACCAGACAATCTGAACCGGGAAAGAAGAAACTGCTTGTTACAATTTGTTTCTTTTTTTACCCACACTGTTTTCTGTGTAAAGGTAGATGTAGCCATTTATATGTGTACTTCGAAATGGTTGTGATTTATTTAACCCTTGTCATACTAAACTAGAATATTCCGGTTGTGGCAGGAGGTATAGACCAAGATCAGCATGCACATAAGTGCAGTCTGATCTAGGTCTACACCCCCTGCTTGTACTTTTCCTATCAGTGAAGTTATGAAATTGAATTTCAAAAGAAATATTGATTATCGAACTACTAAGTACTATCAGTGCTCTCAGCCCTTTGATTTTAGAACAATTCGGCAAGGGATTTTATACAGCATGACAAGGTTTAAGTTCGGACTTTTCATAAAGGATCTCTTGTCATTTAGAAAAACTCAGTTTTGAGTCAAGACTTGTTTTGTCGTTGTTTATGAAAACGTGAACGCTCGGTATTACACAATTGCATCTTCATTATATTGACTATTTGTCGTGGGCTTTAACTGCAAATTAGTCATTTTGTTTACGAAAATCGATTACGCAATATGACATCCCACGTGCGTAAATACGATTAATTGTCCAATGAATTATATACGTATTTTACCTTGCCCAACAAACCGTAACCGTGTCTTGACAGCCACGTAAATAATAGCAGAGCATACGTCGTGCAATATGAACTACATCAAAATGTTAGATCTAAAAATAGTATAAAATATGCTTACAAATTATAACTTATTATAAATACGTATTGTAATATTAGTGTAGACCGGTCTCCTTTTGCCTCTCCTGTTAAGAACTGTAGTATTTCCTTAACATGATCGACAACTCGGTTCTGGAATCTTTTGTTTACGGAATGTTTCGATTTTTGTTACCTCCCTTATCCAAGGTTTTAAGATAAAGGACATAGATGTGTATTCGTTAGTGTAGAACACAATTTTGTTGGGATGGTGTCAGGCTTAAGAAGTTCGCAAAGTTAAGAATAATCCCCTGTATTTAACGACGGGTTAACGGGAACTGTTATACCGGATCGTGGGTGCGAATAATTGACTGACTATCGGCCCAGGCAACTTTAACGGATCAATGGCGTTAAAAGGTCGTACTTTTTACGACATCGCCCGCAGCAGGGCCCTCTATTTCATTTGTTCGGACTGAAGCAGAGATATTAAACCCCGCCCCATGAAAAGGTTATCCAGTCAGAACGCAGCGCGCCTCAACAACTTAACTCTGGTGTTTTAGCACTGAAATAGCAGTTTCGAATGCCAACTTTTTATGATTTAAACACAGGGCCTATTACGTGAGGGTGGCGGGCTTTTCTAAGTCGTGTTTAAAATATGGGGGTGGGGGTATACATTCTATGTGTCTCTGGGTGAAACCAAGCTATGATTGCAACTCCTTAACTTTTAGGAGTCAGTGGGTGGCTCAAACCTGAAAAATACAGCTCGGATTAAGCTGTAGTAACGAGGTTTTAGTTACCGAATGACAAATTGCTTCGCACTCCGCATGTAAATCTTACTACAGACAATACATAGCTTCTAACTCCAATGACAAGGCAAGCTAGATTCATGCCCCAAATGAAAATATACTGTCCGACTACTAGGCTTGTCCGCATCAGCACACAATAACTCTTCTGTATTTAAAAATGTATTTAATAAAGCGATATATTTTGTTGTTTAGTATTTCTGGGATACTAATATTGATAATATTAAGATAATTTAATTTTTGTCTATAACCATTCCAGCGTTTTGATTGGCTGATTTTTTTGTTGTTGTTGTTTTCATGGATGTATGAATCGAAAAACCTACTCACACTGTATGATTACCATCACGAAAACAAAAACATATTCTATTTGTTTTATATTATTCAATAACATCACGCGGAAAAAGCAAACATTTTACAAATTTTGATATATTTTTAATTGAACTATTTTTGTGCGCCAGCATACAAAATAGCTGCGTGATCAAAATTTTGTTCATGGAGGTATGAATAAATTTTCACGTCAGAACGCTAATCTTGATAGACGAAACTAAAAATTGAATTACACTTCTATGAATGAAATTTTGATCACGCAACTATTTAATATGCTTTCGCACAAAGTAGATCCGTAAAGTTCTACTCAAAACTAGCAAAATATTTGCTTCGTTTTGGCTTACAGCATTAAATTAAAAAAGAAAAAAGTGAAAAGAAGGAAGCTGACACTATGATCGAAGCATTTCAAATTGGGCTGATTGTCTTTGTACTAACAAGTCTCTTTACCTTGCTATACATTATTTTTTTCGAAACACTAAACCTGACTGACTGTTGCTGATCTTCTTTTTTTTTATGATTATTTTGTTGGAATTTCTTATTGTCCCTTTTCGCAAGACGCGTCATGTTTTTTTCAAAGCTTCTCGCGGCTCAGTTGCTGAAGATATTTAAAATACAAAAAGCCAAGAAGGAATTGGACAGCAATTAGAGTGGACAGTGGCCTTTATTGTCCGCGATCACAGGTGACCGTATAACAATTAGACGATATTATACTTCCATTTATTATTAAAATAACATGATTAAAAGACAGACGACGACTTGATACATGGAGTCCAGGCCCGCTTAATATTCACGTGACCAGATAAAAGGGAGCGTCTTCACCCGCTACCAGACGACTTAATTTCTGACGGGGACAAAATATTGGGGTTGAGCTACAGCTTGGATACGAAGTTTTGACAAGACGCCATGACTTATCTTTATATTCAAAGAATATGAACATCACGGTCGTGAATATTAAGTTTCGAAAATATAGGTGAACCAACTTTCATAAGCGAATTCTTACTTGATCGCTTTCTTTCCTTACTAAGAGACCATGTAAACTTTTAAATACTTCCTATTTTTCAAAATTTTAGTCTTGACAATTAGAAAGACGTTGCAGACGACAATCAAAAGTTAGTGCAATTTGAAAAGTAACGAACATATAGGGTGGAAATTATTGTGGGAAAAGAAGAAATTGCTTGTTACAAGCAATTTCTTCTTTTCCCACGATATTTTCTGAAGTATAAAATCTTAGGGACGTAAAAACAAGAGATTCTGCAGTAAAGAGCCATTAACCCAATCTTTCTCTGAAAGATTCCTTTTCTAGTTATTTGTTAGTACGAATAACCAGGTGTACGACGAAAAAACTATACAGATATATCAATAATCTCCTATTGAGACTTTTATATCAACAACAAACAATAAACAATGCGGGTTAAAAAAAAAAAACAAAAAAACAGAAAACAATTCGCAATCCCCACCTTTATTTTTAAACCACAGAGTGCAAGAACTAAAGATTTTTTTATAGCTTAACACAAACAGTCAACTATAGATTCTCTATGACCATTGCTGCTCACCAAAACGGCAACCGACGGCGAGGGTAAATAGCACCCCTCCTTCCCCGGGAAACTTGTCGAAGGTTCAGACCCGGGGGGGGGGATAGGCGGATTTGCATCCCGAGGGGAGGGGACAAATACAGACAATCCCCACCATTTATGAATTACAGAATACTCCCATTTAACCACTGGCACTTGATCTTAATACATTTTGCCGGTTCATTTACCTACGTATGATATAAATAAAGATAATAGATAATAGATAATAATACTTATGCTAGAGAGTAAGAAGGTAAATTTGCCATGTTTTAGAAATATCTTAATGATCAAGTGTCAGTGCATTTAACTAACAAGCGGCTTCTTTTTCGGTGAAAGAAATGGACATCGACTCTACTTTATGTCTGAGCGTACGGTTAACCCATAACCAGACGACAAACTTTTGGACTGGTCCAATCTGAAGGAAGTTGTAGACGAACTATTTTAGTTGGTGGGCTTTTAAAAACACCAGTCTCTTTGTGGATAAATTCAATGAAGGAATTGATGGTAACAAGCATGAAAAAATTACACGTGTAAAAAGCAAATTATTTATTATCCACAATGTTATCCAAAGTTGTTGTTTCTTTCTCGAGGGGCTTTAAAACTCGACTTTGTTGGAATGGGTTGAACGAAGCACACCAATGGCTCCTTTCTACTGATTCACTATTCGTTTCAAGAAATAGGCTGTATTGCAGAGCGGAGTAATTGATCTTGTATACTACCCTCACCAAGTCATGTTTATCAGTGTATGGAGTTTCAAGATAATAATTTGTAAACATAGAAGTTATTGCTAAAACAAAATAAAATCGCATGGACAGACAGAAAGACATACATACTGTCGGACAACCGGACGTACGTACAGACCGATGGGCGGACAGATGTGATGACTCCAGTCAAATAATACCAGTTAATAGTGGGTTGTTTTAACGCACATTTAGTTTTGATAATCTTGAAACATTTTACTGATATCATTAATCACAAAAAGGCTTTATATTTCACCGTCCAGTTTCATGAGGGTGAAAATTTGCATATATAGGTTATAGACATAAAGTTAGAGGTTAAATCCAATCTATCAAACATTGGAAGGACGGGCTGATCAGATGTCCGCCTAGAACAAAACGTTCGAACTCCCAAATCCAAGGTCTGGAGAAGAGTAGGTGTCGCAGTTCTAGAATTGTTATTTTACATTTAATCTTCATGTTGTTGGTACTCGAATGATTCGTTTTCTTGAGAAGATTCCAAAGAGTACCCACATCATAAGGTTTCGACTAAATTAGCTACAATTTATAAACTCGAAATGAAAATTACCCCATATATCTGTAACTTTGTCTGTCATAGCCCGTTATAATGTTTCATCTAAACTTGGGGTGCTTTAGAATACGTGACCGACTGTCTCATACAAGATTTGATAGGTTTCAAAATAGAGTTCGGGTCGGACGGTTTCACGACAGGGGTCCCCTATAAAAGCCATGCTAATTTGTTACCCAATACGAACTGGTTGTCAAAAGTTGAAAGGTTAACATTTTAATTCATTTTTAAAGTAAGACTGACTTAAAGTGAAGAAAACAAAGAAACTCGTGTTTGCTTGCTTGAAACATTAGACTTCAGAGGAAAATATTAACGGCTATGTTCAAGAATCATGACTACACACCAAGTAAACTGGAATAATGGCATAGTGTAGAGTCCGTGCTCTAGCGGTAACACTTGGGCCCCGGGATCGGAGGTTCACGGGTATGAATCCCTCTCGGACCATGGGAGTTTTTCTAGGTAAAAATGAAAAAATAACCTATTAAAATACAAAAAAAAATCTTGGTATAAAGTGTTATCTGTGATTGGTTGTCAGGTCCAAAGTATGTCGCTATCCGACATTGCGACTCAAAGCCAGAGGTGCGCTCTTTTCGTCGAGATTTTAACCATTGTCATGCCGAATAAATTCTTTTCAGAATTTCATTAAAATCAATGGGCTGAAAGCACTGGTAGTACTTGTTCAATGGTCATTACATCTTTTAAAAACTAATTTCGTGAACAACGCTGGTTTGAAAAGGAAACACAGGAGGTGTAGACTAAGATCAGACTGCACTTATGTACAAGCTGATCTTGTCTATACCTCCTGCCAAAACCGGAATAATCCGGATACAGCAAGACAAGGATTAAGATAAAGCAACCATAAGAGTAAGATTTTTAAGTCGCTAAATTAGAATCTTAAGAATTCTTATTGAGTAATTTAAGCATACTCAGCATTGGCTTAAACGAGTAACATTCACGATGCCGCATGTTTTCATTCAAAATAACAACAATCATTGTTTGGGACACCTTAAAATCTTACTTCGAAAGTTGATTCAAGTCGACGAAAAGAACGCATATAAGACGAATATACAAAAGCAGAGAACCAGACCGTTACCTAATTGTGTGGGTTTGGTTTTTTTACTGGAAATGTAGTACATCTTCATTTGATCCTTATGTCTCCCACTCTCCAGATTGATAATCGAAAGAAAATGATGTTGACTTTCCAATCCTACGAAATCAATATTTAAAAGATGAAGAGAAAATTTTTTGTTTTCATGGAGGTATGAACCGAAAAAACTAATCACACTGTATTAATCCGCGAATACATAAGTGTGATCAGGTTTTTCGGTTCATACCTCCATGAAAACAAAACATATTATCTCCATTTCTTATAATTTAATAGCATTGAGCGAGAAAAGCAACAAGTTAACACATTTTGATACCTATTTGTATGGAACTATTTGTGATGAAGCATACAAATTAGCTGCGTGCTCAAAATTTTGTTTATATGAGCATGAATATTTTTTTCGACCAATCAGAACTCCTGTTTTCGATAGACGAAACTAAAAATTAAGTTATTGTGATATAATTTAATTTTTGGTTTTGCCGGTCAAAAATGGGCGTTTTGATTGGATTAAAAAAATTATTCGTACCCCCATGAACAAAATTTTGAGCACACAGTTATTGTATGATGCTTCTACACAAAATAGTACCATACAATTTTTTTCGACATTTGTAAATCTTTTGCTTTTTTCGCTCGATGCAAATAAATTCTAAACAATGAAGAGTTTTTTTTTTCATGGAGGTATGAACTGAAAAACTTAATCACACTTATGTATGAATTATTTTCTTCATCTCTTAATGACCCACGGCGTGGGTGTGAATTAAACTCATTGAATATTTTGATATTACATGGATGATCAAACTCTAACGTTAGTGTTTTAACTATACCAAAGGGCTGAAGTAAAGGGTAAAGCCTTTTCGTTACGGCTAAAATGACGTCATTAATGTTCACGTAATTATAAACGCCTTAAGGACGATTTCTAGAGTTAGATCCCTTCATTTTTTTATCGTTTGTAGATGAAATTATTTCAAGAAAAAAAAAAGGGTAACCGAATAGATTTTGTATAAAATGTTGCCGACTATCTTAGAGGTCTGTTGTTTCATTGTAGTATTGTTTCATTAACTCACAGAGATGAAACATTCCTTACTATTATTTTTCTATATGTTTTTGAAGGTGAAAAAAATATTATTAGAGGGAAAAAAGCCTTAAGATTGTATTTAAATGAAATAAAATGAATTCACAAACGATTATTATTTTGTAATTTTCTCAGAAAAAAGGCCAACGTGTTCCATACGATTTTATTTATATTTATTAATTTCACACCATTTAGTTCAATATGTGATTTTTTAGAAATAGTAAGAAAAACGGGGTGCCATCGTGTTATTTTTTTCGTGTATTTTCCACGAAGCATGCGATGTCGAAGGGGGTAGCAATTGACACAAGTTAAAATATCTCTTACCAATTCGTTTAAAACTTTACACATATACCCAGTTAAAGTGAGACCTCCTTGTGTGAAAATTTGACGAGGATCACGTGTGCTTACCACTTCAGTGCCGAGCAAAGTGAATGCGCGTTACGTAAATTCCGAAGCCGTCATTCCAAGGCTGATCATAAATCGAAAAATGAAAAGAAAATTAGGATTTTTTTAAATTCATGATTGCAAAATTTAAGTCATATTATAAAAAGAATATTAAATTTGTGTTCATAGATACATATATTATTAATTCGTAAAATGAAGAAGATAAATTGTACTCAACAAAGCCTCGATCTTATCTGTAACAAGCAATTTCTAACTCTCCACTATGCTTTCCAAAGCTTTTATTCTTGAGATGCATCAAAAATCGAGATTGTGTGGGAATGGGTGAAATAGGTGACTCTGTGAATGAATTTGGTATTGAATAACATCTAGTTTAATATCCTCCTTTTCTTTTTTCAACATAAAAGCGGTAACTCAAAAATCCTAATGTACAGGGGCCTACGATACAATTGACCAATCGCGACTGTCGGTTAAATAACCAGTCGACCAGTGAAATAATCCATGTAGATCAGACATTAGTTCTGGACACTAACATTGGCCGCTTTTTTTTTTTTTTTTTTATTTGCGACTTAAACTTCGTAACTGCAGCTTTTCAAGCTGTAGTTACGACGTTTAGGTCGCCAACCAACTATTCTACCATTTTGTTACATGCTAATTGCCGTAAATTTTGAAAAATAACGCAGTTTAAAATCGAAGCGGGTCTTCCTATCGGAGTCGATTGTTGTGGCAAATTGGGTAAGTGGGCGGGGTCAGAAATTAGTCAATTGCTGTATACAGAAAGGGACTTTTTTTATTTAATTTGATTTTTTGCTTTTTCGTTTTTCATCATAATTTACTGTGATTTATGAATCTTAACCCATCACCAGCGTTAGGATTCTAGACTGGTCTAAATTGGGAGAAGTTGCAGACCTGAATTCAAGGTGAAGTGGAAATGAATAAAATATACATATTCATATGGGTGGGAAAGGACAGTTCAAACACATCTTCATAGGTATTAGTATATCACTCAAACAATCCTGAAGTAGAAATACAAATTTCCGAATTTGATATCGTCGTTGGGCGTGAAAAATATCGTAACTACAGCTTTAAAAAGCTGTAGCTACGTCATTTTGTACATCCAACGACGATATGATTTTTTCAATCCATCAGGGTCGGGACTAGGACTCTTACCCGCCGCTACATTTATAACCAAAACAAAGGTTAGAAATCGTCGTTACGCGAGCAAAATGTCCTAAATACAGCCTGAATAAAACTGTGTTTACGATATTATACCCGCGCAACGACGAAGTGTAATTTTGTCTAAATTCTTTGGGTCCCAAACAAAAAGTAATTTTGTCAGCACTTGTCTATTTACAGACAAGTTGTTATTTTCTCTAAAATCTTGAGGGCATGATTGATTGTGGGCATAAAGCATTTGGTCCCTACATTTCAATGACCTATACAAATAGTTCTCAAAAGTTTCAAATAAGATAACTTATTAAAGACCCTGCAAAGGCTCACATCCGTTTATCAACCGTGTCCTTCCAGCCAGGTTCTTTCACTGTGGCACGCTGAGGTATTTAGTTGGAGAAAAGATACCGTGGCGAACGATATCAATTAAAGTTAATTACCATGTATTCGGTGTTGAAAATATTGCCTTTATTTATTAACTTTAAACCCGACAAAAGTATCTCTAAGAAAAACGATGGGAAATACTTGTGAATCATTTATCAGTTAAAAGAAAGTTAAAACCGTTTATTTTTTTATGAGAGCTATTCTTAAAAAATCCAAGAAAATTAACAAAATTTGAGAATCAAAAATCGCTTGACACTTGTGAAGGGATTAAAAGAAATAATAATAATTAAATTTAACTTCTTGATCAAAATACGAAAGTTATCGTATCAAGTTGCTAGCTTATACTGTTAAGAACCGGTTCATTGCATCTTAACCCATTCCCATGCGATCCCCCTTTTTACGCCCTTCAAGAAAGATGTCGGAAAATATTCTGGAAAATGAAGAAATTGCTTGTGACAAACAATTTCTTCATTATCCACAATGTTATTTACCTTTTTTTTAAATATAGAGAATTTTTAAATTCCATCAACAAAAATTGTATTTGCTACTTCTTTCAGTTTGGACCAGTGTAATTTATTTTTTATTTGGTAATGGGTTAATAAAATTTCTTGTTTTTATCGAGTTTAACATTCAATCCTACAATAAATTTTGACAATTAAAAAATAAAACAACAGATATTAGATACCGATAAGTATGTTTTGCTGAAAGCTTGTAAATTATTGCGGGTGATTTATTCAATTATATTCAACCTATTACCAGACGGCAAAATATTTAGACTGGTCGAAATTGAAAGGAGTTGCAAACGACAATTTAACGTTCTTGAAATGTTTAGTTTCTTTCAACTTTCTGGGTAGAAGATATTGTGTAAAATAAAGAAATTGCTTGTTACAACCACCTTTTTCATTTCCGACAATGTTTTTGCAATTGTTTTCCTTCAGCGGCGTCTAAAAGCGTCATTGTGTGGGAATTGCTTAACTAAGCTATCTATAAAACTATGCGCGTTTAAATATCAAATTTAAAACACGTACTAAAATATGTCAAAATTAACGAAGAGAATAAATTTAAAAAATGCAATTTAAAAAAAAGGAAATTGGTGGATGGGTTGATAACGTAATGAAGTCTCGCTTTTTAAAAGCCATGCCCTTAAGACATACAAATGTCGTCCAGAAAATTATGCCGAGAAATGAATGACTGTGAAATCATTAATCACTTTTAACAAATAAAAACGCAGGCAACAAAACTCCTAGCCCTGCAGTTGTTCCGCTGTCCTCGGTGTTTATTAATTTCATTATTAACAATTCATTACGTCAAATATCTCCACTCACTTCATTTCTAGTGTTCATGCTCCATTTTCCTTTCATCTTTTTTTTAAAAGGGAATGCTGGAAATTTAACAAAACGCCCGTCCTTAAACATTACGTCGATGCGAGAGCAAAATGTCGTAACTGCAACTTTATTAAAACTATAGTTACTATATAGTTTGCTCGCACATCCACGACTACATAACTTAGTCCCAAAAGATTGCTCGAATCACAGTCTATAAACACAGCTTTCATGTACGTATTTTGTTTCAATTTGTTTGTTTGAATGGAGTTTTACGCCGCTTTCAACAATCTTTCAGTTATATCGCGGCGGCTGGAGCACCTAACAATGGATTCGTGGTATTTCTCACACCAGTACTACCATAACATCCTTTCCTAGCCTCCAGCTGCTATCCCACATAGGTCTACGATTATCGACCCATTGGTGAGAGACAAATAGTCGGAAAGGATGAGTGCCGCCGTCGGGAATCGAACCCGGGACCTCTAGATTGATAGTCCGACGCGCTACCAACTGCGCTATGACGGCGGCTATATTTTGTTTCAAGGGAACTTGTATGTCGTTGAATGAAATTCTTTTTTTTTTTTTCGGCAGATAAAAACATTACGAAATATTACCAAAATTACACTGTTAACTATTACACGGTTCTGCCAATCTAATTATTTAGAGAAAATTTACACATACACATATATTACCACCAAATACGAACTAGTACAAATTATGAAACAAGTATTTGATTAAACGTCATATTTAACGCAATGAGAAAAAAAAAAAAAAAAAAAAAACTCATAAAGTCATAACTAATTGGGTTAATTAAGGGCGAAAAATTTAATTCTTGAAGAGGCCATTAAACTGCGTTCTTAGTTCGATAAAAATCAGAATGCATGGTGACATTTTAAGCCCAGTACTCATCAAGTATGATTTAACGGCGCGGAATGTATTTCTAATTTATTACGGCAAATGTTGAACGATTCCCTCTCGTCTTTGAGGGTACTATCTAATTTTGATTACCCGCAGAGATGACTGTATCATCGGTGTAATTCTAAAACATCGTAACTACACCTTTAATTAAAGTTGTAGATACGAGATTTTAGAATTACACAGACGCTATCTTGCGACAATTAAGGGTTAAGGCGGTTACCTTTTTTTCATCAATGGTTTCGCGTTTATGTGCTCCGAAGAAGTATTGCTTCGGAATTATTGTGAGTAAAGATCGAAGTGCATAATTATTTTATAATCCGTATTTTCTCCCTTTCTGATACTGATTTGGACACTTGTGATATATCGTCAGTGAGTTTTTGAACTAGGTCGACTTAACCCATTACCAGACGGCAAATTGTTAGACTGGAAAGAAGTTTCAGATGCCAATTTAGAGTTAATAAAATTTTTTGGATTTTTTCAAATATTTGTGTAGAAAACATTGTGGAAAATGAAGAAATTGCTTGTAACAAGCAATTTCTTCATTTTCCACAAAATATTCTAAAGTTTTTTTGGGTTTTTTTTTTGGGGGGGGGGGGGGTCGTCTAAAAGTGTCGCTGAGTGGGAACGGGGTTAAAGCTATCTGGTATTTCGTTCATGAGATCCCAAAAGCTAACCAAAACTACTCTACTAACGATATACCTGGCCGATCGTGACGGTCAATAAAAAAATCAACCAACCAATCAAGTCATTCATTAAGACAGGAAGCGAACTTTGTTCAAGCTATAATTACCACGACTAGGTCGCCTACTAACCATTTTACATTGCTGACAATAAGTTTTACAAACTAATGCCTATCATCGAAGTTGAACTTCCTGTCTGAGTTCAGTGGGCGGGACCAGTGTTCCGTCAATTAGTTATGATTCTTTGAGTTGACCCATTACCAGTCGACAAAATTTTAGATTGGTCCTAATTCAAAGGACGATAAATAAGAATGGATTAAATTTTAGATTTTTTCAATTTTCTGGGTAAAAAAAAATATTGGAAAATGAAGAAATCGCTTGTAACAAACAACTTCTTAATTGTTCATAGTTTTTTCCCAATTCTTTTTCTTGGGGGACGTACAAAAGCGTCACTGTTTGGGAAAGGGTTAACCCATTCCAACTCAATCCCTCCTTTTTACGGCCTTCAAGAAAAAAGCTTTGGAAAACATTGTGGAAAATGAAGAAATTGCTTGTTTCAAGCAATTTCTTCATTATCCATAATGTTTTCTATCCAAAAAGGTGAAAAAATTTAAAATTCTATCAACGTGAAAATATCGTCTGTAGCTTCTTTCAATTTGGACCAGTCTAAAATTTTGTTGAGTGGGAATGGTTTAAACGATGGATATTGTCCGAGACAATCCGAATGCGATCACCAAGCGAAAGTTACGTTCCCTTGGATGTTGTTTTAGACTTGGGATAGTGTTAAGTAGAAAAATATACCAAGATGGGTTTTGAAAAATATTCATAATTTTCCGAGTGAAATAAATTTTCTTTGAAAGGTGTAGATATGGTTTAGAAATCCCACTTGGTATAGTCTTTACTGCCACGACACGGTTTTGTTAGATAGGGTCATAGTACGACTTAACCCATAACCAGACGACAAAATTTGAACTGGTCCAAATTCAAAAAAGTTTATATAGTCTCTTTGTTTTCGATTTTAGGTTAAAATCAAGCAATTTCTTCATTATACACAATCTTTTTACTAAAGATTTTTTTCTTGTTGTCGTCACAAAGCTTTATTGTGTGGGAATGAGTTAATAAAGGGCTCTCTAGAAGTTTATTATTATGAAAGGGTAAATATGGTCACAAAAAGAAGCAGGTCATTTATAGAATCTTTTTTGAAAAGAGTTGTAGGATAAAGTTAATAAGATTGACAGGATAAAATATTAGTACCGTTTTCCTTTTCATAATTTGAGAAAGTTAATCATTTTTAAACGAGTGGGGGCCATCGCGATGAAAACAGTTGTGCCATTATGCACGTGTTCTATTGGCCCTTTGTGACGTGAAGGGTCATAGGGGTTGCGCAACTTGAAGCCATCACTAACAATACTATTCGTCACCTTAATGGTACACACCCTTGAAAATATTTCATTCCCAAGTCAATTTATTTCACAGTCCAGATTTTTTTAATTGATCGTCTTAAATTTGATAAAGCGTGCTTCAATGGACCGAATCATTATGATTAACCTTCTTACGGCATCCAACTGGTTCTTGTTTTGTTAATTTTTTTCTTTGGTCCGTTTTCGCTTTCTTTCGAACTATTCGAAAAGTGGTACCGCTTTCTGTCCTCAGAGAGCGATAATATTTTTGGACTTTTCGCATCCAATGATACAACGAAATAATTATGTAAAATTGAGACTACTCATAAATTCCATTGTGACAAATTAGGACTAAAATAGTAATAACAACAGCAATAATAATAACCATTCAAAGATAAAAAAAAAAGAAAAAAAAAAAAAAAAAAAAAAAAAAGTCGAGGGACATGTCTTCTATCCCACAACTTTAGTGTGTTTAATGCATTATCGGCGTTAAGGTATTTCAAACCAGGGTCAATAAGATTAATATCAAAGCGTCATAGATGAGAGAAACACGCAATACGAGATCATCTAGCACAGATTCGACCAGATCTTATATACAAAAATACTTTCTAGAGTGAACAAAAATATAATTTCATTCAAAACAACAACAACACTCGCACTCACATAAAATCAACCTCCCCAACCAATAACTGAACTTTAACCCATTCCCACACAAGCCCTCCTTTTTACGCCCCTCAAGAAAAAGTCTTTGGAAAACATTTTGTATAATGAAGAAATTGCTTGTATCAAGCAATTTCTTCATTATCCACGATGTTTTCTATCCAAAACGACGAAAAAATGTAAAATTCCATCAACTTGAAATTGTCGTCTGCAGCTCCTTTCAATTTGGACAGGTCTAAAATTCCACTGTGTTGGAATGGGTTAATCATAACCGAAAAAAGTCTGACATTCAGCTGTTACTATGATTACTTCCTTTGATAATATTCGTTGAAAAAGAGGCAGTTGATCTGAAGTGGTCCCTCTTTGGATCAACCGAGCCATGACAGTTAACAAATATTATCGATACGGCCAATAAAGTTTATATCTACAACGGTCCACGCTCCTCTTTAGAGAAAAGTCTTATTTTCCAATTTTTTCCATCAATAACTGAATTAGAATACCAATAATAACGGAACAAATGTAACAAATCTCGGTAAAATTCAAGTACAACCGATTGGAATCGACCAATCGCTGGCCATAACCACTTACGCCGTTGGCCCCGCCCATTGCCTTCAATAAGAAGTTCCGTTTCGATTTTAAAAGGCGTTGTTTTGCAAAATTTATGGCCAGTAGCTTGCAGAAAAGTAGAATATTTGGTTGGCGATCTTGAATAAGCTGTAGTTACGACGTCTAAATCGCCAAACCAACAGAGAAGGTTAACTTCAAAACTCATTTCTAGTCTATATGGATGATTTGATTGGTCGACTGGTTATTTGATTGACACTCGCGATTGGTCAATTAACCACTAATACCGATTGCGTTTATAGGCAATGTACAGTCAGAGTAGCAGAGAGCCATGACAGAGGGCGTTGACATCGTTCTAACAGCAAAGGTTTTGTGTTTTCTTGTAATGGTAGACATAAAGTCACATTTCATGAGTATCGAACACTAGTATCGAGCAGGCATTTACACGAAAAGACCAAAATATATGTAGATTTTTAAAAGACGAATTCTTGGTACTTTGAATTCTAGGACTAAATGCCCTTTTATTAGTTCGTAGCTATCATTTCCCCCAAAATACCTTCCGCGTGGTATCATTTCCTGGGCTTTAAGTGATTCGGCTTTGATTAGTATCATTCGTCGTGTTTGGCAATGCTCTAAAATGCCTCTAAATATCAATCTTTTTTTAAGAAGTAAACAGAATTTATATTTTTGTTATCAAAACGAACTTGTTGTTTTCCTCTCATCTCGACTGACTTCGCCTGTAAAACTTACTGAACTGAAGGTCTATTTTCTGGCCGCTCAAACTGACCTACTGCAAAGGGTGATAACACCTTTTAATCGCAAAAGAGACATAGGATAGAATCTAATTTGTTGCGAAATCCAATGATTCAATAAAGCTGTGGTAGTTTTGTGCTCTTCTTTATATTTTGCTATATGTAATGAAATGTT
Organism: Fragum fragum; assembly: GCA_946902895.1. NCBI lineage: Eukaryota > Metazoa > Mollusca > Bivalvia > Cardiida > Cardiidae > Fragum > Fragum fragum. Next base: position 58,938,754 of record OX336373.1, read on the forward strand.
TGTATTTTTTCTCTTGTGCGGGTTTTACTCGATCGACACCAGAAGCCAGGCCTGGTAACCATTATAACCAAACTCTAAAGTTTGGCACTAAAACTGAATAAGTCTTATTACTTTTTTAGTTTCTATAAGAGAGTATCCAGGTTTATTCAATTTTGTCTATAAACGATAATTCAACGTAAACCTCCCATAACAGGCTTTACCTATTGTTGATCACTTAAGATGTAGGCCTATCACCAGAATATCTTAATTTGGTCTTCGTTTAGAGTATAGATGTACACATCTTAGGAAAAAATTATTTTTACAGTGATAGGCAGTAACGGTTTCTCAATACTCTCTAAATGCCTGTCGAATATTCATATCTTTCACTTGTAGTATGTTCTCGTGGATGCAGTCATGTGAAAATTAATTTGTGTCGATATTGTCATTGGGTCGCATAAAACATTGCCAGGACGTTGTTTCCCTTGATAGGGAAAAATATCAGATGGCGTTACCGTTATCTTATTTAAGAAGAGTATTTTGTTTCATTCTCTTTTCTTAAAATGGTGTCAAATAACCTATGCACCGCAGAACTCATAAATTCGCTGACACTGAACATAGTGCCTGTAAATTCTCTGACACAAATACAATGAAGAAATGTAGCCCTAATTTTCACCTCTACAATTTATGAATAAACCATTTCCTATTATTTTTACATGATAAACCCCCCCCCCCCCAGGTGTCTCACTTTCTTAAAGCTCCTAAAGCTTTGTCCAAGCAAGTACATAGCTTACGCAAAAATACTGAGCTTGTATGAAATGTATGAAAAGAATATTTCTCTCGACTTACAAAAGAGCGCATTCGTGACATTTCCAACCGTTACACATGTGTGCCAAGTAAAGACTCAGATCAGCCTGTGCATCCGTACAGTCTGATCAGAGTCTCCACTCTGCGCCCTGTAGATAGATACTGACTCAAAGTTTCTTTAAACAATCAGCGAATGTTCTAATTGCACTGAATGGCTGTCCAGGGTGCTCAAAGTGTGCGAGTCACGCACATGCGAAATGGTTGAAAATGGCACGCATGTGGCTCAAATGTACTCTTATACATGTTTTGGGGACAGAATTCTATAAACATGTGTTGATTTAATCCGAATGAACTGGTTTATTTCAAATAATATAACATTGAATAACATTCAAAGGGTAAGAAACAAAGGAATTGTTTTGTTAGAATGTCCTTAGTTTGTAAGGTCTCTTAAATGCGATAACAAAGATCATTTTAAAGTGAGTAAGTGCAAAGATGTAGGTGTGAGTGCGAGTTCAGCTAGGACGGGTTACCTGCACTGTTGCTGGCATGGGATGAAGCAGACGTACTTTTCTGAGTCAATCGGCTGTAAAACGCTAACTGCTTTGTTACTGTTTACCAATGGTATAAATAACACATGTTTTCAAGTGCGGTTATGATACAGTATTGGTACACGATGAAATGTATAATCCGATATACTCGATAGCTATCCTGTTCATAGATTTGATATATTCCATACTTCAACTATTCATTTGAATAGGTATAAGTCTGAAATATTTCTTGTTTGGCTCACTTGTCCTCACTGAGTGAAAATTGGGTTTGTCATACCCATATATCTTAGTGAGTGAAGACGTCATGCTTTAACAATTTCATATGGCTTCTTCCACACACAAAAAATATGTAAAAAATGAAGGCATTGCTTGTTTAAAACAAAATCTCCATTATCCACACTATTTTCTACCCCCAAAATGATAATAATAAATAAATGAAATAATATGAAATAAAAGCCTTTTGAATTAAAGATGGTTGTCTGTTACTTCTTTCAATTTGAACCAGTCTTTTTCGTCATCTTGTAATGGTTTAAAAGAACCCTTTTTGGTAAGGATCTGATCTAATGTATTATTCTGTAGTCACACGCACGGGACTTGTGTACACAGAATTAAATTTGATTGTTTCGGAAGTAGAGTAAAATAACCGCCGATAGTATGACTTGCAACAAGGTCATTTAGTAAATAATCATGAATAATGATAATCATGCAAGCCGACCATCTCCCTTTTTTTGTTGTATTTTCTTCTGGTGCGATGTTTCTATACGGTAATTTGAATACCAGACACAGCCAGCTGTTAAGAATTCTTAGGGTTTTGTTTTTTAGATTTAAGTATTGTTAATTCGGTATTATTGCATAGGAAATGTAGGAATATCTATTTGTAACTACCAGTACTCCTTTGAAACCTTTCTCTCGGAGAAAAGTAAGTCCATTACCCGGATATAATTTTGAACTGGTCCAAATTGATAGAAGTATTTTGTGGCAGAAAGCATCTTGGGAAATGAAGATATGTTTGTTACAAGCAAATTCTTCATATTTTTAGAGCAAAGTTTTCCAAAACCTATTTTTAGGGTTGTGAAAAGCGGTGTTGTGTGGGAATGGATTGAAATAGATCGCTGACAAAATTCAGTGGACTAAATTTGAAAGCGTGAAGTTAAACTCGTAAATAATCAAAATACGGAATTAAATATTTTGCCCTTCTTTTGCACTAAATTTTTGCACAAAAAGGTCGCGTGTTGCCTTTCGAGAATATATTGTAACACTTCAAATTAAATGTCACCGAGCGTTCCACGTGGTTCTTACAGGGGAGCCGAGGTGTGTTTCGTTCCCATTCACTGTGAAGTACTGTTTACTGACTCACCCCAATTTACTGAAATACGGAGTCAGTGAGCTATCTGGGCCGGGTTAAAGGGATTGGTGCTTTTATCATGGTAATTACGAAATCGAGTTAAAAACTATGCAAGTTGGAAAGCAACTATAAAATATGATGTCCTGCAGTTAAGCAAATAGAGTGAAGCGTGTCACTGGTCACTTGAAAGATTTTATTAACCTAGTATCATAAGCCCTATTTGTGCCTACAGCAGATGTTTTTTTCATGTCAAACAATGATCATAAAAAGAGAAAGCCCAAAAAACAAAAGCCTGCTTACATGTTCTGGTCTTGAACTTCATGTACGGACTATATCACAGGAAAAAGTTGGTTAATACCAGTAACGGAAGGTAGGAAGATTTCTTGACGGGGGCGACTTAAATCTTGTTCATTTTGTTATACAGTTATGACATTTTTCAATAATTTAATTGCATTTTGCTGTGGCATTTGATCGAAAGAAGTTTATTTGGCACGGTTTTACCGATGATAGATATGTTGATGCACACCACGAATTTCATATCAGACTAGTAGTTCAAAGAATATTAGTTTATGCGTTCAGAGTCTGTTAATAGGGGATTCTCTTCATAAACATGTTTATTCGAAATCGTTCATAAATCAACGTTAGTGTTCATCTGTTATCTTTTTGTTAAAAAGGAAGAAGCGCAAATCATAAAAACAAAGAATAATGAGGAAAAGAAATAACATTGTTAACCTCTTTGTGAGTGTAAATTAGCTTGGATCTCAACTACTCACTCCATAAAATAGTAGACCTAAGCCCATTCCCACTCAATCCCTCCTTTTTACGCCCCTCAACGAAAAAGGTTTGGAAAACATTGTGGAAAATGAAGAAATTGCTTGGATCAAGCAATTTCTTCATTATCCACAATGTTTTCTATCCAAAAAGATGAAAAAAAATAAAATTCCATCAACTTGAAATTGTCGTCTGCAGCTTCTTTCAATTTGGACCAGTCTGAAATTCCACTGTGTTGGAATGGGTTAAAGTATGACCTATGATATGTCCCACTTTTACTTTCAAGGTTGTACAGTTCCAGTGAAAGAACACGCTGGTATTCATATATTGTTATGTAGTAAATAGTTCATTAATGTATGTATTCTGATACAAACGCTGATGCGTTGTATTTTTGTTGGTTTTGCGACTTATTAAAGCTGTAGGTACGACGTTTAAGTCACCGACCAATCATATTACGTTTTTGTTGCTGGCAGTAATTTTGCAAAATAACTCGGGTTGATATTGAATTGGAACTTCCCGTTTGAGCTCAGTGGGCGTGGCCAGCGATCCCATTTGGTCGTTTTTGTAATATAACCTGTAAACCCATTCCCACACAGCCCCGCCTTTAACCACCTGAAGAAAATGGCTCTAGAAAGCATTGTGGAAAATGAATAAATTGCTGATAGCTATGTTTCCTACCAAGAAAAGACAAATAATAATAACAATTCATTAACTAGAAATTGTCGTCGTTTCTTTTTATACAAGTCTAAAATTGTGTTATGTGGGAATAGGTTTAAAAACAAACTAGAACAACGAAAGTGATGAATATAGGGACCGGCTGACATCGCGACATGATGTGCATCAGATGCCGCGATTTTAACACGCATTTGAGCAGACTACGTGATATCTGTTTCTGTGTCTTTAACCGTACCCTCTTTTACCCAATAAGTATTTGTTTAAAGTCGACCAAGCTGTTTGTTTTAGTTCTCGTTTAAACTAAGCTTATTCTTATTTCGATCAAGGCATGTAGCTAACCGTTGGAGAAAGGGGTGGGGAGGGGTAAAGTAAAAATACAGCTTTTACAGAACAAATTATTCGCTGTGATATTTCACCAGATGTTCTTACACTAGTGTAATAAGTCATTTAAGAGAATATTTTTTATTTTCATAGAGGCATGAACCAAAAAACCTAAGCACACTCTATGAATACGCGAAACGGATTCGTACATGTTATAAGGCTTTTCAGTTCATACCTCATGAAAACAAAACAGCAACAAACAAACAAAAGAATTCTTTTCATTTCTTATGATTTAATGACAGCGAGCGAAAAAGCAATTATTATTCAAATTTTGATACTTTTTTGTATGGAACTATTTTGTGCAGAAGCATACAAAATAGCTGTGTGCTCAAAATTTTGTTCATGGAGGTATGAATAATTTTTTCGACCAATCAGAATGCTCGTTTTTGATAGACTAAGCTAAACTAACCCTCTATGGCAAGGTAAATGAGAAAATGTTTGTATTTTATGGTAGAAAACATTGTTGATAATGAAGGAACTTTCCATAGGGTTTTCCAAAGTTTTTTTTTTTCTTTTTTGTTGTTATTGTTTGTTTGTGGGTTTAAAAGGGCAGGATTGTCTGGGAGTTAGTTAATGTATATAAAGGAGGGAACTCTGATTATAGGAAGAAACCCTTATGTAATAAATAAGTATTCCTGTTTGATCCTATTAAAGCAAAGTTAGTGGAGACACCTCTTACTTAAAGCCTGTAGGTCTATGCAAACTTAATCCTTTTCATGCTGAATAAAATCCCCTGTAAATTAATGATAAAATCAAAGGACCAAAAGCACAGAAAGAACTTATTTTTGGGTTGGTAATTATTTAGAAAATTCAAGGGTATAAACAATGCTGGTTTTAAAGAGACAATCAGCAGGTCTAGACAAAGATGAAACTGCACATGTGCAGCCTAATCTTTGTCTAGTCCTAAATGCCAGAACAGGAATGTTCCGGGTTCATCATGACAAGGGTTAACACATGGTTAGGTTTATGCCAGACATATTGCTCTTTTATCTGATGATTAGCTTCATTATAATGGGATAGAAACTCAAGGTTTTGCCAAAACTACATCAACATAGAGCTCTTACTAATTATTCAATGTTCTATTTTCAGGTATATTTAAAGTCACAGTTTATATTAAATGGTGTTTGTGTAGTGTGGAAAGGTTGGATAGACTTACAAAGATTAGATGGAGTAGGTTCTGTAGAATATGATGAAGAGAGAGCAAATGTAAGTACTGCAAGTATCAGACTATCGAGTCATTGTCTCCAAACTAGTTCAGATTTGATAATCTGAGACAATTCCTGTAAAGACAAAATTATGTACTGATCCAAATTCAAAGGGAATGCATATGACAATTTAACCCCTGTCGTGCTGAACCCTGGAATTTTCCTTTTTTAGCAGTAGGTATGGACTACGATCAGCCTGCACATATGTGCAGTCTGATCGTAATCTACACCTCCTGTTTGTCTCCTTCAACCCAGAGTTGTTTGTAAAATTAATTTTCTAAATAAATTTTCAGCCTTGACTAATGCTCCCAGTGCTTTCATGCCTTTGATATTAATGCAAAATCAGATAAGGATTCAGCATGACCAGGTTAAAATGTATTTGTTGAATTATAAAAATCTTATTTTTCTTTTAGGGTAGAAAGCATTGTGAAGAATGAAGAAATTTCTTGTTACAAGCAATTTTTTTATTTTCAATTGAAATGTTTTCTAAAGCTAATTTTTTTAGGGGCTTTAAAAAAGGGGGATTGCATGGAAATGGGTTAATATTGAAGTTGAACTATCTGTTGGAGTCAGCTGAGTGTGGCCAACGGAGTCAGTGTTCTGTCAATTCAATGGGAGCATTGCAGTATTTTGCTTGACTCGTCTGTCACTATCGAGAAACAAAACATTTTTTCGTAAAAAAGTTTATTTTGTATCAACCCTATGATCATAGCTACAACACTTACACTTTAGAATGAAAAGGTCAAATTAACCCATTCTGACATAATCCGTCTGTTTTAAAAGCATTTGAAAACATTGTGGACAATGAAGAAATTGCTTGTAACAAGCAATTTCTATAATGTCAACGACGTTTTCTATCCTGAAGGTAAACATTTCATGACATCAACCAACTTGAAATTGTTGTCTGCATCATCTTTCAATTTGGACCAGTCTAAAATTTTATCGTGTGGTGATGAGTTTAGATATTCATTGCAAAAAATACATGTTATGTATGTCATTTAAATTTAAAAGATTAACTGAATTGTAATAAAAGTAAGGTCGTGTGTTCCTTAATATTTAATAATCAGGAATACTTGATATTGTCTTTCAAATTTTAATGAGTCCAACCCAACTGAAAATCATAGGTGTCATGGGTTCGATCCCCGGTGGCGGCAAATATTCTTTCCGACAATTGTCTCTCACCAATGGGTTGATAATCGTAAACCTAAGTGGGATAGCAGCTGGAGGCTAGGAAAGGATGTAGTGGTAGTACTGGTGTGAGAAATACCAGGAATCCATTGTTAGGTGCTCCAGCCGCCGCGATATGACTGAAATACTGTTAAAAGTGGCGTTAAACCCCATTCAATCAATCAATCAAAACCCAACTGAAAATAATGTAATCAGCTAGTTAAAATATCCTTTGAATTTAGTTCAAATTGATTTCATTGAAATTTCATTATTTTGAAAACCTTCATCATAAAAACAGATGGGTTTTTTTGAGAAAATGTATGATCAAACTTGTTTGAAGATATATGTTATTATGTATTTCACGATTTATGTTCTATTTGTAAAAATCCATTGCATGTAAAAGGATGAAATATTATAGATATCCAATTTCCTGTTAATGATACTTTTTAAGTCTATTTGCCTAGAAGGAAAAGTGATAGAAAATCTTACTGATATACAAGTGAATTTTTTATTTTGAAAATTTCATGGAAAAGGAAATTTTCCTGTTCATATGTAAAGGTCATTTGTCTCTGAAAATCTTGATGATTCAATTTTTTTCTGATTATGATAGTGGAGTATCAAGTGAAAAAGAATTGAACAGATTTTATTTGAATTAACTATTCCTTGATGGTGTATTCAACTAGTCTAGTTTGACACACCCCTTCCCTCCAGCACAGCTATAGATCATGATTATTGGCACGTTTTTTTGTTTTCTTTGCTCTCTTTAACATTTTCTCACTGCAAAATGTTATTTTTCTTTTAAATCTCACCTCTTTTGGACTTGAATTAGACGGGAAATTGGTATCAAACACTCAATTGTGTTTTCCGAACTCATTAAAAGGTTTCTATTATTTGCGAAAAAGTTTGAACACATGTGCCCTTTTTTTCACAAAATGCCTGAGGCCACTCATTATATTTCAAGATGAATTTGGTGACCTCATGTTTCAAATAAATAATAAATGCAACAAATCAGACTATGATAGGCCTGTCCTTGCTTCATGTTGGATATTTTTTTGTGGGTTTAATCCTGGTAAGAGTTACTTCACTTATGCGGAAATGCAGATTTTCTCCATTTTTTCCGGACATGTAAGATATGATATTCCACTTTTCCAGAATTAACCCATTTATTACCAGACAGCAGAATTTTAGTCTGGTCCAAATTGAAAGGAGTTGCAGACGACAATTTAAAGCTTGTGAAATTTTGGATATGTTTCCCTTTGGGGTGGAAAACATTGCGGATAATGATGAAATTGCTTGTAACAAGCAATCTTTTCATTTTCCACAATATTTTCCACATCTTTTGTCTTGGGGGCATTTAAAAGCATCTTTTAATGGTAATGGGTTTAGATGAACATGTTCACATAGAAGTGAAAGATAAATTTAAGAGTGGATTATTGTTCATGAAATAAAAAGCTCGAACCCAGCATTTTCTTCTTTAACTACAATATTTTCTACCATTCAATAAAAGTATAAGGACAACTTTCCAAATTATAACAAGTCATCTTTGAGATATATTTTGAACTATTCAAAGATTTTTCCTGGTATTTGCTTGTCCTCAGACAAGTGACCGTGAAAAATGTACTTGTCCACAAGTAGAAAAGGCAATGTTGGACAAGTTAGGCATTGGAATTCCAAATCCCTAGTTACATGTTTTATCTGGTATCAGTCTCTCAAAACCTTATGTTACATTTAGAGATTCATTTATGCTTTCTATATCTTATTTGGCATTTAATTTCCAATTTGATATCAATTTATCCCTTTACTGCACAATCCTGTAGTTTTTATGTCCCTGTGATTTATACTTGAGAAAATATTGTTGAAAAAGAAGAAATTACAATATATTTTTCCCTCTAGGGTGGTTTCTTTTCAAATTGCATTTACTTTTTATTGTCGTCAGCAACCTCTTTGAGATTGGACAAGTATAAAATTTTGCAGAACAAGAAAGGGTTAACCCATTCCCACACAATGATACTTTTAAATGCCCCTAAATATGAAAGCTTTGGAAAACATTGTGGAAAATGACTCAATTTCTTGTAACAAGCAATTTCTTCATTATCCACAATGTTTTCTACTTCAAAAGACAAAATTTTTAAAGATTTCATGGACTGAAAATTGCCGTCTGTAACTTCTTTGAACTTTTATAGGTCTAAAATTTTATCATGTGAGAATGGTTAAAGATATCATCTGCAATTTCTTTGAAATTGGACCAGCCCAAAACTTTGTCATTTTGTGATGAGTTAACACTACAGCATATTACTCTTGATAATAGAATATTCCTGGCTAATAATACAGATATAGATCAGCCTGCATATACACCCAGTCTTATCTTTGTTCACACAACCTACTGGATCTTAAATTAGATCCAGCCTGTAAAGGATTCTGCAAACTAAATAATGGAGATACACACATGTTTCTGTACTACAAAGCTAAGTTAGAATGTCTTCATACAAGCTATATAAGAGATAATAGTGCTGTAGGACAGAATTACTGTTTACCTCAATCCCTTACCAGACAACACATTATTTTACTAATCTAATCTCAGAAAGTTGCAGAAAACATTTTTTGTGGATAAAATTTAAAAAGAAACAGAGTAAGTAATATAGCAATTTCTTAATTTTCTATAATGTCTCCCAAAGCTACTATTTGAAGAGGTGTAAAAAAAACTGGGAATGGGGAAGTATCCTATCCATGCAAAGTCTTTGAAATGAATCCATTTACCTATATGCCCATGCTTTATTGAATAAGGCCTATCCCTAGTTTCAAATCTTTAGGTTGGTCACTTATATCAAAACTTTCCTTACCTCTTATAATAAAGGCACCTACAATAACTTAGAAAAATGAAGTTACATAAACCAGATTTGTTTCAATCACATATTATTGTTAGGAGAAACAATTTCTGCAAAATATGCACATCTTTAATTGTCATATTGAAGAAAATGTAAATCTAAAAATCTCAAGTCTGTAACAAAATTTGACAAAACGCTAGGTTGTCTATCCATTCTAATTTGATACTTTCAGTGTTATAACAATTCTTAGTTAAACTATTTTCTAGCAGCTTAGAGTAGACTTGATCTTTGTTGCCAACAACCTTTAATCCATTCCTACATAATGATGCTTTTTGACGCCCCAAAGAAAAACTTTGGACAAGATTGTTGTCTGAAACATCTTTGAATTTAGACCAGTATAAATTTTGTTGTCTGGTAATAAGTTAGGTATTGAAAGTTTCCTTTCAATTAAACCTTCAATTAAGTCGAATCCATTCTATTGAAAAGACAATGATTTTGATAAATGCCATGGTGTTAAATAGAATTTTTATAATGTTTAGTTGTTGAAAAAACTCAGTATTAAAATAGATGATATATACAAGCAGTCTCTAAAGAATAGCATGTACATATCCTTGAATAAAAAAGGCTCTATGTTGCTGAATTTAAAAGTTGCAAAACAGATAATATGTCAATGATATTAACCATCCGATCGAGAGCATATCGTTCAAACAGCATTTCTTGGTTTGGACCTCGCTAGAAATACTTGTAATTGGGGTGTAATCTGTGCTTTCCTGTGCTTACTCCTATTTTTGTTTTGTGAAATGAAGGAATTCTTTGAATAAATCTCCTTGTGTCAAATTATGAGGCATTATTATATATGCAAGCCTTGAAGTGTAAACCTTTGCCAAAGTTCTTTAAATTATAAATTTTGAATATGAACACATGGTTAATCAGACTCAGAAATATGGTATCATAAAATGATATGGTTAGGTTTTTGTCATTGTATATTTGACAGTGGTTTACAAGTTGAATCATTCTAATGGTCTCTGTATGATTTGGACATCAAAAGTGCAATCCTTCATAATTAATACAAATGTTGGAAGTAGTTTTGAAATGAAACTTCAATAAATTTAAGAACCATCTCCTGTGTCACAGGTTAATGCACTGACCAAGGTTTCAATGGGCACAAGTATTGTTAGTAATATGTAGCCAAGATTTTCAAAATTGTCTGATATGAGTCCACTGGGAGCTCAGCTTCAGTAAAAAATTGAAGAGTTAGACTGTTTCAACAGTCTTCCATTCTTTTCAAAAGTTGAGCCCTTGAAGGTCATAACTTATCAATATTTTGTTTACCCATAACTATGCCATAACTTTAAGATTTATAACAAAAAAGATAGTAAAATAAAAAACCCCAAAAAACATCATGTTTATAATCATTATAATAGTTATTGTTTAGATCATAGACTCCTCCACTTTAAGCAAAAACTCTCATGGCACTGACTATATTGTCCCTGAGACCCCACTTTAAAGCATCAGACTAAAACCCTAACTGAAACTCATATACACATATTATATGTATATGTACTTTATATGTGCTTCTTTGTGATTAAATGTGTTGAATATAACAATATGGGCCAGTACGAATTCAATAGCATTGAAGGAGCTCAAAACTGTCTTGTCTGTCAGCCTCTCTTCAAACAACCAAACAATATTGCTTACTTCCAGATTGATAGTTACATGTGTATGGCTGAAATGACAAAGTCTTGAAACAGTGAAGTTGAAAAGTTTCATTTTAGTTTAAAAGATAGGGATTACATTTCTAGTGCTATGAGAAAGCAAGATTTGCCCCCTCTTGTGAAAGTTAAACCCTGATTATCTAAATTGGTTATTTTTAAACAGAATTTAAGAATGTCCCATTACAGATTTTGGAAGGGAAAAATCTAGACCTCTTGTATTACAAATCATTATCATCAAAAATTGGTTGATATAGTTTAGTTATTTTTAATGCTAGAGGAAGCAAACTCACAATTTTGTGTTATATCAATTTAAGGTCACTGTAAACCGAGCTAAAAATAGAAATAAAGTACATAATGATACTAACTGATTTAGTCCTCAATTTCTTTCAGTTGCAAGTAGAAGTCACAGAAATATGAAAAAGTGAAATAATTTTCAAATTTCACTTTATCTTCTGCACTATTTTTCTTTCTATATCTGTATTTTTTCAATCTTACTTTCACTTTAGTTTAGGTGCCTGTCATATTTTTATCCTCAACAGTTAACTGAAGTGGATGATTGAGTAAGAAAGCATAAAACAAGACTTGAGATACTAATGTTTCACATCCATCATTAAAATTGTCTTAAGGTATTCATGATTGGTAAAAATGGTTATCAGTATCTCATTTATTGAATCTTAAAAATCATATCAATATATCATAGTAGATAATATTAGACTGAAATTAAACTAGAATTGCTTTTCCATATAGTTGTTTGTATTATTCCATGAATTTTCTGTGGTCTGATGCCTTTTTACTGAACATGCTCTCACTGCAAATCTAATATTGGAAAATAAAGCAGCTGCTCTGCCCTTGAAGTGATCTTCAGTTTGCAGAGTTAAGAAAAGTTATTTTTCTGGCAAATTCAAAATTTCAGAATGTAAACATTAAGGATATGTTGGAGTTTTTTTGCTTCTTACTTCCAAACCCCTTATACCTTTGATCACATGAAGATGCAGTAAGCCATATTGCCCTTTCTCCTCATTCCACCAATGAAATGATTAGTTTCTCATGAAATTGTTGGTGATTTTGAACACTAAAATCAGTGCACAAGTGCATGAGTATAGATGTGTTTTAAATGCAAATGCAATTCCTGGTACAGGGAATCTTTTGTCTTTTTTGTCATTGTATAATTACAGCAAACTTCCCCTTTTGACGATAAGTGGTAATTACACATCCCATATTTAACTGTCTTAACTACCCTGACCACAAAGTGAGAGAAAACAATTCTCAGAGTGTGCAGTTAACTAGAATTTGTATTGTGATATAATGTGGGCAGTGCCAGTGTAAGTGAATGAAGTATAGCACATTTTAACCAATATCTCTGGTGAGACCTGCTATGCAGTGGCCTAACTGTTAAATTGTAGCATATGTGCATGGATTGAATTAGATGCATTTATGAACTTCTAATCCCATAATAGTTTTAATTGCAGTGCATTGTAGAAGTTTGTGTCAAAAATATGAAGCTTTCTGTCATTGATTGATACAGATAGAATAAAATCTCCATAACCATACCGCACACACGATTTGTGTCTATTCATTAAAAGTGCAAAATCACTCATTAGACTGGTTAAGCAATCTGTCCATGAAATTTAACCCATTATCCTTAAGACACACTGACTTCATGTTTTATATTCAGAAAATATGAAAGGCTATTGATAGTTGAAAATCTCTTGTGAATTAATGCTTTTTTGGTTTCATTGAGAAGTTTCCGTCCCAAAGAAAAAGGTTGAACAAGGATATTAAACAAAGATGTTTTACCTCAGTTGGTTCATTTTGTATCTGATTGAAACAAAGCAGTAAGAAGAACTGCAGAGTGAGTAAAGAGGTTGTTCTACAAATGTCTTGATTCTGGACCTTTCTCAGTTTCTGATTTCTAACACTTCTTGCAAACACAAAGGCCTGGTAAAGCAAGCAAGTTCTGCACCACAGGGTACAATTTTCATGGAGGCTGAAAACGATGGCTTTCAGCTTTTTTTTCAATCTGATGGACCAGATGCAAAATATAAACACAGCTTTTAGCCTATTTCATTTTGACTTTCATTATGGAGAGAGTGTGCCAGCAAAAAGCTTCTGGAGAGACCAGTATACTAGCCACAGAGGCTGCACATGTGTACTGGTAATTATCCATTCTTCCATATGTTATTTTTTCCACTTTAAGTCATACAAATCACTTGTGGATATGCATTTCAACAATGCAAATCTGCTCCATCCCATTAGGTTTGTCAACAGCGATAACCCATCATATTAGTAAGCCGTGCTGCTGCCAGGAAGCAAGTCTGCCCTCCACAGCGGTGCGGTTGACCCTTTGATGGTTCCAGCTGCCATCCCTGATAAGAAACATGGATAAAAACAAAGGCAATCCACTCACACCTTGCATGTTTTTTAAGCATGCAACACATGATGTTTGATGCAAAATAAACCCTGTCTGTCATGCTTTAGTTCCACACTCAGCTGTCACCTTCAACAATCATTGCACATGGGTTTCATAACTTCTGCTGAGAGATATGGCAAATCCAGATATTTTTCTAGTAAACAAGAACAAAAAGACAAAGAAAATCAATACAGCATGCAGGGGATTTTGTAGTTCAGCTGCTCTGTGATTCAGAGACCATTTCATTTGCTCTCTGTTTCCTAATCAGGCTTGGTGTTGGATGCACTAGGACCATATGCATGGAGTCTGTCAAACTTAAAGCCTTTCAAAAAAATTAAAGCCAATTAAACCTTGTAATACATGGTGATTAAACCTACACCTGAAGCTTGGAGACTGTTATTGGAACAAATAAAGCAAGCATCTTAAGCCTAAGTCCCTAGTTGTAGGAAAACTACTTTGAAAATGAGCTCAGCTGCATGTGATTGACCAAACTTCTTAAAATCATTTCAACTGTCAAGATATGTCTTTTATTTGGAAGAGTAATGGGAAAATGATTAATTTACTTCACTTTTCCATCAAATGTACAGGGCATTTCCTGTTTAAAGTACCCCTCTTGTTGCCACTGTTATTGCAACCAAGAGGTGCACATTGCAATCACTGCAAAAGCCTTTTCCAGTAGAGTCTTCAGTGTACTGCAAGAGCATATTGGTTTTTTACCAATACACTATAAACCTGCTCTAACTATCACTCTTTTGCTTTTGAAGGATGATTTGTTACAAGTCCTACCCTCTTACCTTTCTAAGCTGTTTTAGAAGAACCAAAATGGTTGCCAAGTAAATCTGTTAAATGAAGCATTATGGTAAACAAAGGGACATAGTTATATTGATTAATGAGGCCAGATAATCTCCCTTTGAAGGCAAGAAAATATCCTAGGCTTGCTTGGAAAACCACTTAGAAGGTTATTCATGGAAAGGCAAACTGAAGTGTTTTGCTTTCACCAGATCAGTGAAGAGTATGTTTTATTGTACACATATGACATAAAAAGAGCTGTAAGAATGGCTTTGTAACATGAATTACATAAATTGAAATAAATACCATTCTTAAATAGGAAAGCAATTCATTAGATGCATACATTTTCAGATGCATTAAGTTAGAAGCTCAATCATAATCTAGAATATAGCTATACCTTAAGATTTTGATATTTCAGAAGAAACGATAGTATCATTCATGGTTCATTTACCATTATGAATTTGGTTGTATCTGTATCAATAGTTATTTCATAATTAAACGAAATGTTGTATGGATATTGGATCATGGAAAATACATGTATATGGATATGCAACAGGCATGTATTCAGCTTACATATGCTCTTATAATTTAGAAGACATGCTAAGAAATTGTGCATAAATCATTGTGCCTCATCACAGAAAGTTTAAAAACTGTCTTAAGTTACAGGAAGGTACATCGAGATTAAACTCCTTTGTTGTTGAAATTGATATTATCTTTTTATGGGCCAAAAAGTGTGGTATTCAAGATTTATCGCTAATACAATAAAAAAGTCAAAGGTTGATAGACTTTTATCTGGTCAGGAACTTTGCAAGAGCTTCAAGTATTAAGAAAAAGAACACCATTTCTTTAGATAAAGGTATTGTATTAAAAGAATTGGGATTCATATGGACTGATCTTTTAGACAGAAAAAGTGAAAACTTGATTGTCTAGTGGATTGCACTATTTCATTGAATGAAGCGGATTCATACACTAGTGGGGTTAAGTTTTTAGGTTTGTACCTCAATGAAAACAAAACATATTCTCCCAATTTGTTATAATTCAGTAGCATCAAGCAAAACAAAGCAAATTTTTTACTAGTTTTGATTTAAGTTTTATGGATCTCATAGTTTCATGCCAAAATTTTGTTCTTTGAAGTATGAAAACAATTTATCCAATCAAAATGCTTGAATCTTGATAGACAATACTAAAATCAATTTATTTTGCATTTAATATGCTGTCTTGTAGTAAAAAAGTATCAATTGATCTAACAGGTTTTTTTTAACAAGGCACTGAAAGGCCTCAAAAAAGATATCATTAAAGTTAGAAAGAAAATATAAGCTAGATGTAAAAGAATACAATGATAATTTTTAGTTTGCCTTTGACTAACAAAGTTAATGGCTATTTAAGTGGTTTAGCAGAGAATGGGACTAGTATATTATGGTAGGTGTTTCATGAATAAGGATATACTATTTTTAAAGGAGACAAAGTTTGTAATATATAAATGAAGCTCATTTTATCACCCTTTTTCGCAGATGATATAATACACTCGGTGAAATAAAAGTCAGATACTGCAATATGGTTGTGAAAGCAGTAAAATGTTATTTTTGGTTTAATTCCGAGTCTTTTAATAGAAATACCACCTTGTATGTCACTCAATACATTATCAATGCATTTATTTACTTGGTTAGGATTTACTTTTTTGGATGTCTTACTTCTGTTGTCTAATACTGGACATAATTGTTTGTAAATAGAGGGGCTGATGATATTATGAAAGAGAGCCTATTAGACTCAGAGAGACTATCTGTTATCCTACAATAACACTTTGAAGATCAGTCTTACGAAGTTTATTAATCTTATCCTTTACCTGTCGGTATAATGTTAGATTGGATCAAATTGAAAATGTCTAAAGTTTGTGAAGTTTAAGTTTTTTATTTATACTTTCTGGGTAGAAAACTTTGTGGAAAATGAAGAAATTGCTTGTTACAAGCTATTTCTTCATTTAACACAATTTTTTCTTGTTGTTTTTCTTTAGGGGTGTCCAAAAGCATCATTGCGTGGAAATGGATTACACTACTTTTAAAATCAAAGGGCTAAGAGCACTGAATGCCCTTACTGAGGCTCAATATTTCTTTTGAAATCAATTTTGCAAACAACTCTCCCTTCAAAGTGACAAACAGGTCGTGTATACTAAGATCAGACTGCACATATATGCAGGTTAATCTTTGTCCATACGACCATTCAAAACAAGAATATTTACAGCATGACAAGGGTTAATTTAGGTATCTACAAAATAAGTTATGATAAGATTGGCAGATTAAGCTCATACAATTTTACCTTAGATAATGACCAAACAACAAAATTTTAGACGGATCCAAATTAAAAAAAGTTGCAGGCTACATTTTGAACTGTGCAAAATAAAAAGAAATAGTCCTAAATATGGTGGAAATCATTGAGAGAAAAGAAGAAATTGCTTGTTACAGGCAATTTTTCCTTTCCCACAAAGGTTCCCATTATGATATTACTTCAGGGTGTCAAAAAGGGGCATTGTGTGGTAATGGGTTGAATTTAACTTTTACCCTAACATCTTTATGAGGGAAGCATTAATGGCTGTTTAATGGTATACTTGCATGAATTTTAAGAGAGTAACTCATTCAAATCCCATTCAACAGATTGCGGTTATTTAGAGGCTTGTATGAGACCCTACAAAGGGTTCGACTTAAGGGGAGTTTTCAATTTTTAACTTCATTAACTCACCTATGAAAGTCTCCTATTCAAGCTCTTATTTATGCATTTACTCTTAACATTATAGATTCAGGTGTTCATATATACTCAGCAGATGGCAGTTACCAACTACAAGGTGACTGAAAACAATCAAAAGCTGTTCAGATCACCAGACAGCAAAAATTTTGACAACCCATTACCACTCAAGAAAAATCGAGACTGGTCCAAATTGAAAAGAGTTGTAGTCAATATTTTAACATTTATGAAATTTTAGATTTTTTCAACTTTCTGGTTAGCAAACACTGTGTAAAATGGAGAAATTGCTTGCGAAATTTTCTCGGTTATTTTTCTTTAGGGGCGTTCAAAAGCATCACAGTGTGGGAATGGGTTAAAAAGGGTAGCAAACAATATGGATAGCAAGCTATTACCCTTTTGCCAATGTATATAACATATTTTTCATTTAAATGCTTTCAAAATTCAGGAAATTAAAGGATAAACCCATCAACACAACCTTTCTTTTTGATAGGCCTAAAAAAATAAACAATGTGGGAAAATGTGAGTTTGCTTGTGGTAGACATTTCTTCTTTTCTCAAAACACTTTAAATTCAATATAATTCTCAGTTTTTATTTTTTACACATTTTGAATTGTCATTTGCAATTTTTTCAATTTTGCCCATCAAAAATTATGTTGACAGGTAACAGATTAACCAATTACAAGACAACAAGATTTAATTTAACCAATTCCCAGCCGACAAAATTTTAAACTGGACCAAATTCAAAAAAAGTAGCTGATGCCAAACACTGATTTTTTTGTCTTAATGTTGAAAACATTTTTGATAATGAAGAAGCGATTCCTTCGTTTTCCACAGTGCTTTTTATAACTTTTTTTTTCTTGAGGGAGTCAAAAAGGGTCAGAGGGAATTGGTTAAGACTGGTGCAAATTGAAAGAAGTTGCAGATGACATTTTTAAGTTTGTTAAATTGAAATCTTCTAGGTTCTTCTGGCTAGAAATTACAAGTGATTTCTTGATTTTCCACATTGTTTTCTAACTCAAACAATCAAGATTTCATCAACTGAAAATTGCTGTCTGTAATGTCTTTGAATATGGATCAGTCTAAAAGGGTTGAATGTCATCTTCAGCCTTAATATTTTGTCATTTGGCAAAGATTTATTCTTGATCCTTTTTCTCTTTCAGATAGAAGATAACTTATATAGGCAACAAATTAATCAATACAATAGGCAATTAAGAGATTTTGAAGACCGACAACGGCATAATCGGGAAGAGCAAGAACGTCGGGCCCAAGCAGAAGCAGAGGTAGTACAAGCATTGTTAAACTTTTCTGAGGAACGAAAGTCGTGATATTGTCTACTGTACTGCTGTACTGTTGTTTGAGCAGAGCTCTAGATAAGAGGGAGCGATGACAATCTAAATTTGTTTTATTTTTTCTAGTCCTATTTTGTGGGTACTCATAAGATTTGTTAGATTTTTGTGCAAATAAAAGCCTATATTGTAGAAACCCATTAGAATTACCTTGTTTAGATAATTCCAGTGAGTTCCTACAATATAATGTTCAATCCAATCCCACACAATTCTACTTTTTGAAAGCCCTCAAGAAAAGAAAAATTAAGAAAACATTGTGAAAAATGAAGAAATTACAAGCAATTTCTTCATTATCCCCAATGTTTCTTTCTACCTTACAAGTCAAAGGATTTCTAAAAATTGCTGTCTGCTATTTTTTTGGATGAAATTTGGACCAGTCTAAAAGCTATTCATGTGGAAATAGGTTCATGGACACAAAATGATTTTTTTTTACATTTTGAGATCAGATTCACTCCCCCTCTCTGGCTCTCTACTGTTGTTTTGAGTTGCTCTATGCATGCTGTTCTTTTCTATGTGCCAGTCATTTTACCACTTGATTAATTTTCCAAGTGCTAGGACAATTATTCATATCATGTCTTAACCTAGATAAAAGAGATTTATTGTCAAAAAAAGGATTCTTTTTCATATCATTGAAATGTTATAGGGGGCTAAATTTTTGAGTGTTCAAGATTTGTGTATTTTATCATCCCTGAATGAAGATATTGAAAAAAGAACTTTAGTCAATCTCTGAAAATGAGATTTAATCCATTCTGACACTTTTTGACACCCCCTAGAATAAATTTTTTTGGAATATTATTTAGGGAAAAGGAACAAATTGCTTGTTAACAAGTAATTGCTTCATTACTCACTATGTTTTTTATCCTTAAAGATAAAGATTTTGGAAACTTCATCAACAAAAAATCTTGTCTACACCTTCTTTCATTTTGGACCAGTCTTAAAATTTATTATCTGGTAATGGGTTAATGTGATTTCAAAACGATGAACTTAACCCATTACCAGACAACAAAATTTGGGACTGATCCGAAATGAAAGGAGTAGCAGAAAACAATTTTAGGTTGACAAAAATATAAAAATCATTATTTTTTTGGAAAGAAAATGTCTTTTTTTGGAAAGAAAACATTGTGGGAATGTGTTAAAATGTGTCGAAATAAAGGAAAAGTAAGGTGGTTCTGATAATTACGTTTGTGGATAGTAAATCTACTGTCACGATATAAAACAAGACCACTGCATGTACATGCCAATGCTTGGCTGTTCAAGTACTTGATAACTGGTAAAATTCCTACGTTGAAAAAGAGGCATAATTTGTTAAAGAATATATTTAGAGTTATCACCACTGATTGTCTAGATAGCTCTTTTGATAGTGAAAATATATTCCGAGTTTCAAGTGAATGTGCTCAGTAATACCAGAGATAATATAAAATGTCAAAGTTCTTGTTGGACAGACACAGACATGCCCATATAAAACATATTTCTTACTGATATATTGAACAGTATTTGAATGTTTGTGATCACTGTATTATGCATGGCAGGTCATGTTAACCCATTACCAGACAACAAAATTTTGGGCTGGTCCTAATTGAAAGGAGTTGCAGAAGACAATTTTAAGTTTATGAAATTTTAGATTTTCAACTTTCTGGGTAGAAAACATTGTTTAAAATGAATTAATTATTTGTTCCAAGCAATATTTTATTTTTACACAATGTTTTTCCAAATATTTTTCTTGAGGGGCCTCCAAAAGCGTCACTGTGTGGAAATGGGTTAACCCACTTATCTTTGCTCTCAAGAAAAGGCTTTGGAATATATTGTAAAAATGAGGATTTGCTTGGTATTAGCAATTTTCTTTATTATCAACAATGCTTTCTACACCAAAAATACAAGTTTTCTTAGATTTCATTAACATGAAGTTGTTTTCTGCAACTACTTTGAATTTGACTGGTCTTAAAGTTAGTTGTCTGGTAATGGGTTAATGGCGTGAAAGTCACTTAATTGTTTGAAAATTCCTAACAAAAGTAGAAAAAAACTTGAATTATTCATAATACCTTTAATTTGAATTTCATGATTATTGCCTAAACATCTATCTCCATTTTCAGATTGTGACTTTTTTTATCTTTGGCATTTCTAGAAAAAAATTTCTTTTCCTGATAGATTCCTGTATGAAAAAAAAGAACCAAATGGTAACAATAACTTCAAATTAAAGCAATCATCCATGCAAAGTGACAGGACATGCAATTAAATTGTCACTGAAATGACTTTTTATGACATTTTTCATGGAAGCATCAGATTGTCACAATCCATCTAATTATTAATGCAAAATCTAGTCAACTTGTAAATTTAATCTTTTTATCATTCAAGATATTATTTTTACCTATACCAGCACTTCACAAAATGATTCATTACCATTTAAAATCTTTTTGCTGGATGGACTTTCCCTATGAATTTTTAGATTTTTCAACTTTCTTAGTAGAAACATTGTAAAATTGTTTAAATTGCTTGTTGCAAGCAATTGCTTCATTTTGCACGATGTTTGTCCTAATTCTTTTTCTTGAGGGGCGTCAAAAATGTCATTGCGTGGGAAAGGGTTGAGCATTTTTATTGGTGTGGTGACTATCATTGTAACTACAGCTTATTAAAGCTGTAGTTGCGACCTTTTTTTTTAGTTGGTCAACCAACAGTTTTCTTTATTATTTGAGTTCCAATATCGTTTGATATCTCTGTTAAACTGTCTTTACCTATTCCCACACAATCCTACTTTAAGACACCCATGAAGAAAAAGACTTTGGAAAAAAATGTGGGAAATGAAGAAATTGCTCTTTATAAGCAATTTCTTCTTTATCCACAATGTTTTCTGCCCCAAAATTCATATTTTTTTTAAAAACTCAAAATTTTTGTCTGCATTTTCTTTCAATTTGAACCAGTCCAAAATCTTGTCATCTGGTAAATGGGTTAATGGGATTGTTTAGGGATCTGTCAATTGAAAGTTGGATCTAAATTGTCCTCATAATTATCCGACTCTTCTTAAATGGCTTTGCATGCCTGCTAGTTTCAAAATGTATCTTACAAGACAACCTTGCTTGTTCAGCAGCTTAACACTACTATAGCCCCATTGCTTTGTCTCATTTTTGCTTTTCTGTATTTGATGAAAGACAAGCTTATATAGAATTCATGACATTTTTTTCCATTTTCAAAAAAACCCCAAAATGAACCCCCTAAAAGGTTTTTTTTACAACATCTGTCAGTATTTCATACTGTTGAACAATGTTTGATACATACAGAGTGCGTCCAGACTCCCTTGGTCAAAGTGATGTGAATTCATTCTCTTTTTTGCAAGCTTACTTCTCACTTCTCAACATCAAGATTTTTAGCCTAGTATTGGTCAGCCAACCCAAAATCTTTGGAAGAAAAAAGTGCTGGCTTGTCTGTCAGCTTGAAGTTTTATTTCCTGAACTTAACCAATGACCACACAACAATTTTTAAGACTGGTCCAAATTGAATGGGGTGCAAATGACAATTTTAAAGTGGTGAAATTTGAAAAATCATGGTCTTTTAGGGTAGAAAACATTTTGGATAATGAAGAAATTACTTGCGAAAAGTAATTTTTTGATTCTCCACAATGTTTCCTTTTTTCTTCAGGGGCTGAAAAATAGAGCCAGAATTGGTGAAAATTTAGATTACAATCAGGGATAAGGCTTTGATTTTTGTAAATTTTCTTTGTAACTTAAATCATATTTTTTTTCTAGGAGTTATTATCTCTGTGAAGTTGAATTTTATGTGATAATTATCATCATTAAATTAATAATACATATTTCTAATGACAGTCAAATTTATTGCCAGATAATTTGAAGCATTAAATCAATATTTTTGAAAAGTGAATAAATAAATATGAATATCCTACCTACAAGAGGATAGTGTGAATTAACTCATTGTCACACAATTCCACCTTTTTATACCCCTTAAAAAAAGTTTTGGAAAACATTGTGGAAGATCAAGAAATTTCGTTTTACAAGCAATTTCTTCGTTATCCAGAATGTTTTCGAATCTTAAAGACAAAAGTATCTAAAATATCATCAACTAGAAATTTTGGCCTGCGACATCTTTGAATCTGGACAAGTCTAAAAAAATTGTCTAGTAATAGAATAGAAAATCACCTTTCATCATAATTTCGCTTGAATACCTAAAAAGAGAAAAGATAGAGGACATAATCATTGCTAATCGGTACAGTTGTGAAAAGTATTATTTGAAGTTAGGAAAACAACATCAACAACAACCAGAAACAAGGGTCCTCGCTGATGTTTCCTATTCCAAAAGTGTTTCTGCAGTTTCCTGTCTCAGGGATAATGATCCTGCTGGATTCCCATTCCCACACAAGCCCTCCTTTTTACGCCCCTCCAGAAAAAAGCTTTTGAAAACATTGTGGAAAACGAAGAAATTGCTTGTATCAAGTAATTTCTTCATTATCCACAATGTTTTCTATTCAAAAAGACAAAAACATTAAAAATTCCATTGACTTGAAATTGTCGTCTGCAGCTTCTTTCAATTTGGACCAGTCTAAAATTTCACTGTGTGGGAATGGGTTAACCCATTCCCATCCTGCTGTTTGATGCTCCTCATGAAAAGGGCTTTGAAAAACATTTTTAAAAGAAAAAATTAGCTGTTGCAAGCAATTTCTTCATTACCCATAATGGTTTTCGATGATTTTTTACTAAAAATTGTCTTTGGATAATGAGTTAACCTTTATAGGATTATGTGGGAATGGGTTAAGAGGTATTGTGGCTTATTTTCATTTGCTTTTGTTAAGTTTATATTGTTGTGCTTATTTTTTTCAAAGCTCCAAGTAAGGAAAGCTTCTTACATACATAACGATTTAAAAATCAACAATTTGTCAAAAATAAGGGCTGTTTGGAGTCTAATAATGATCAGGAAAATGAAAAGAGAAAATGAGCCCTTACAGCACTAGGTAAAAGGATCACTCATTTAACCCATTACCAGATGATAAAAATTCAGACTGATTGAAATTGAAAGAAGTTGCATATGGGAGTGATTTTTTTAGTTGATGGAATTTTAAAAATCTTTGTCTATATGGGTTGAAAACATTGTGGATAACAAAAAAATGTTGATAACAAGCATTTTTCCATTTTCTACAATGTTTTCCAAAGCTACATTCATGAGGGATGTCAAAAAGCAGGATTGTGTGGGAATTGGTTAAGACTTTGACTATTGGTTCTTTAACCCATTCCAACACAATGAAGCTTTTTGATGCCCCTCAAGAAAAGCAATATGGAAAAAAAATTTGGATTAATAAGAAATTGCTTGTGACAATCTATTTCTTCATTTTGAAGAAATCTAAAATTTCATTAACTTTAAATTGTTGTCTACAACCACTTTTAATTAGAGCCATACTAAAATGTCATCATGTTGGAATGGGTTAATGAGATGAAATTGAATTGCGCAACATAGAGAAAAAGTCTTTAGTTCAAGTCCTTTACTGCTATTATTTCAAGTTTATTGCATTGTTTTATATAGTTTGTACACATTACTGTTGTGTTTTGATGTTGCTTTTTTCATATCGTTAAAGTTCTATTTACCAAAGTTTCATTGTTCCACAAAATTATATATGTTGGTCAAGGGAAATTTTGACACATACTTGAGAATCATTTATCTTCATGATATATTTTTCAATTTTCAAACAGCTTTATAGGTATTCTTTGTTATGTGAAGTGTATATACTAAAGATTTTTTTTCTTCAAATTATCAGAAAATATTCTAAATACAGGGAAGCAACAAATGTGATCACTTCACAGTGGATGGATAAAATCAGAGTTTTTACTGCTTTTAAACTTAGGTATTTCATACATATTTTGATTTTGTCAAGATTCTAATAAGAATGATTTTTATTTATTTTGATATTCTATTCAGTTGTAAAATTTACATGATATTTTGTTATAGAGATTAATAAATGAATAAACTTACTATTTTATTTGAATAAGACTTTTTTTGTGTTTATGTTTCACCCTTTAATGTTAACCCTCATGCATAGGGGAACCGTCTGTGACATGAAAGTATCATGGCCGGTTAGACTGAGTAAACCACAGTCAGGCTAAGGTTGATACTTTCTGCACTTTGCAGATTTTCTGAATTTAAACAGGTCATTCTTCCTTTCTATTTGTTTTGTTTGAAGTAATCATCTAATTCTCCATTCCCTGGCTTTTTTTTAAATGTTTATTATGAATTCATAGATAAGTCATAAGTATTTCTCTGCCCATTATTGTAAGAAATTGTATCATGCAATAAGGAACAAATGCTCTTTTTCCTGAGACATGTAACTGTACAATATGAATGATACAAAGCGAGAGAGAGAGATAGAGAGAGAGAGAGAAATCAGTGGTATTATATTGTAAGTATTCATTAGAAATGCATTGGGAAAGACCCTATAGATTTGGCTGAGGGAAATTGATTCTTTGTTAGTGAAAGAGTTGTTTTTTTAACCCATTCCCACATAATTTCTCTTTTGTAACGCCCCTCAAGAAAACTGTTATGGAAAACATTGTGGAAAATGAAGAAATTGCTTATGACAAGTAATTTCTTCATTTCGTACTATGATTCTTACACAAGATGACAAGATTTTTAAAATTCTATCATTGTGAAATTGTCATCTGCATCTTCTTTCCGTTTGGACCACTCTAAAACTTTGTTGTTTGGTAATGGTTTAACCCATCCCCACACAATGACGCCTTTAGACGCCCCTCTAGAAAAAAAAACTTTGGAAAACATTGAGGAAAATAATGAAATTGCTTGTTACAAGCAATTTCTTCATTATCCACAATGTTTTCTACCCCAAAAGATAGAGATTTTTAAGATATCACTTACTTTTAGTTGTCGTCTGCAACAGCATTCAATTTAGACCAGTCTAACATTTTGGCGTCTGGTAATGGGTTAAAACATCACCAAATTAGAGTCATCACATCTGAAGATGTGTGATGTTTTTCTTAATGGACAATTCTATGTTAGTCTTTGTGATGATTGTCGATGATCTACAATAGAAAGTCAGATTAATCCTTGCCATGCTGATCCTGGAATATTCCTGCTTTGACAATGGCTTTGGCAGGTGTATAGACTAAGATCGGCCTGCACAGACAAGCAGTCTGATCTTAGCCTACTTAACCTGTTTTTCCTTGGTCTGATCTTAGCCTACTTAACCTGTTTTTCCTTGTTCTGTTGAGAAAAATCTTTTAACACATCGTCCACCTATTTACATCAAATATTTCAAAATATAGTGAAAAAAGTATAAATATTCAGGAGGACAAGAGGCAATTCTTCTTTCAAATTATTGACCAAGACTTGAAGTTATTGACCATTTTTACCCTTTCCAAATCCTACTTTTTAATACTGTTCAAGAAATTAGTTAAGGAAAAGCAATGTCAAAATGAAAATATTGCTTGTTACAAGCAATTTCTGTATTTTATACATGGTTTTCTAGCCTGAAAAACCCAAGCAAACAGAAAAAGCTTCATTGTTTGGTAATTGGTAAAGTCTTGGTATTATTCAATTATAGGAAATGGACTTTTCTATTTCTGGACAAGGGTTACAAAAGTTTCATTTTGTTTACCATCAAGAAACTAATTTCATTGGATTGTAGTTTGTGAAAGGGCAGAGCTTCCATGTTTAGATCTCCTTAATTATTGGATGTTCAATCACAAGGACTCATTTCGTGTTCTGTTAAATACTAATTGTAATGAATACTTGAAATAAAACAAGGGCTGTTAGTTTGTTTGAAATGAAGCAAATTGTTTAATTAATTATACATTGGACTAGAAACAAAAGTATTTGGACAGCCAATCCTGTAATGCAGCCTTGAGTGTCTGCTACAATTAAAAAACAATGAAAAATTAATTGGTCTTGTACCACCTACTAGCAAGCCCTTAGTTTAACTCATTCCATCACAACAAAATTTTAGACCTGTCCAAATTGAAAGATGCTGCAGACGACAATTTCAAGTTGATGTAATTTTATTTTAATTTTTTTTTTGGGGGGGGGGGTGTCAGCAAAGTCAGCAAAGAATGCTCTTTTAGGGGAGACACAGACATAGAATTGTTTAGAATACCAAATGTGGCAAATCAATTCTTATTCTCTGAAAGAACTTGTGTCTTTCAACAGAAAATACACATAGAATCCATATTTATTATTGTTAAAAGGAGGGATGGTGTGGGAATGGGTTAAACCTCTTTACTTTTTTAAAGAAGGTAAAATGTACATTTTAAATCTACAGCTTGCTTCTAACATGAATACCTTGACAACTTCCATATAAGTAAGAATGCTATTATAAAACAGTGGTGGATTTAGAGGGGGTTAAAGGGGTTTGTTTGATCCCCCTCTGTAGCCCAATTATTTCATTTTCATTGGGAAACTAAATAAAAGATTAGTAATAATAGGAAAACAAACTCCCCATTCATGAATTTGAACCCCCTCATTACAGAAATCCTGGATCCACCACTGTAAACTCACCAATGTAAACCCACCAACTGTAACTATTTAATGGTTAAAGAATAACTACACTGTAAAATATTCACTTTATTGTTGTTGGAAACAAAGTACAAAGAAACTCACTGAATATAATACAAAAATCTATACCTATAATTCATAGTATCATAAATTTAAAACTTCAATAGAATGCTATGCTTATCCAACATGGTGAAACATTAACCTTAGGGCCAATGAGCCTCATCTGAAGGAATTAAAGTTGAAACTGAAGTACATGTATATTTTCTAATGTTGTTTGAATCCTGAAGATTTTGATATCAACTTGCCAGCTAGCAAGATTATATGGACAGACAAGAGGGTATGATTACAACCACAAATCTACCAACCAATTCAAGTCTTCTATTTTCACTGTTTTGCAAGTTTTGGATGTTAAAAAAAAGAATAATGGTTTTGTTACTTCTGTAAAAAATATTTACATGAAATACCAGTAAAACGCTGGCTCAAATAGAATAATTGAAAAGACACCAGACTCAAAAACCTTCATATTTTTACATCTTGTTGGCAGAATGTCAGAAAGTTGAACTTGGAATTTAAAAACATAAAAGGAAACCACAATCAATGCCCAAATGAGTTTGTTCTCTAGTGGTAAGACACAGAACTCGTGACCAGAGGGTCCCATATTCGAATCCTGCCCGTTCTATGGGAATTTTCTGAGCAAAAAAATAACTCCATGTTGCTCCTCTTCACCCAGGTGTAAAAATGGGTACACAGAGTTATAAGCCATTTGCTGTGGCTTCACTTGCGTCATCTGTTAACACCTGACTTAGGACTCTATGATTGTGGGTTAAGTTGTAAAGTCGTTGACCAAGCTTTGGTTTGAAAACAGACTATAAAATAAACTTAAATAAACATTTAATGTCTGGGCCAAGCCAAATAGATTGATGAAACTGAATCTATCACAAAAAGAGATAAGCCATTTAAATATGCCACTGGAATGTACAATAACTGTTTTGTGTTAAATTATCAAAATGTTTAGAACTTGAAGATCTTAAAAATTTATCAAGTGACTGTACATCTCAGTTCAATGTACTCTGTGTCCCAATTACAGGTGATAATCAAGTTGTCCTGAAAGTTTTTTTCTATTTTGGTAGCATTATCAGCAATTGTTTTGAGCTTCCAGTATATGCAATTGTCGTGATTCTTGATAGAACATGTTAATAGGAACTTTGTTTGTCATGATACTTCATTTGTAAATATTTCACTGCTTTTTCACAACAATCTTTTGCATAGTTTGTTCCACTTTGTCACTCAAATAGTATTATGTTGTGTGTTTAAACTCATTACCAGATGGCCACACTTTAGACTGGTCTAATTGAAAGGAACTGTGGACAACAAAGTTGATGAAATATTGGAGTTTTTTACTTTTTGGTTAGAAACATTGTCGAAAATGAAGAAATTGCTTGTAACAAGCTATTTCTTCATTTTCAACAGCGTTTCCCTAGGCTTTTTTCTTGAGGGCATCAAAAAAGGGTCATTGAGTGGGAATAGGTAAAAATATGTTTTTAGATGAGAGCCAAATAATTCAAATTGTTTATCATTTACAATGTATTTTGATTATTTTGTCAGAGGACAAGGAAAATATTCATTTTACCTTGGATTTTAATTTTAAGAATGTTAACCCATTATCAGACAGCAAAATTTTAGACTGGTTCAAATTGAAAGGAATTGCAGACAGCAATTTAAAGTTATTGATATGTAAGATTTTTTTCAATTCTCTGGGTAGAAAATATTTTGAAAAATGAAGAAATTACTTGCTACTATTTCGAACCTTCTTGGTCTGGGCTGATTTTAGTCAATTCTTATTCAAAGATGTACTGCTTTGCATGAAAGTTCATTTTTTGGTGGTCAAGACTTTGGTTTGGCTACTTATTTTGTAGAACCAGTAGTTGAGGCCAAATTAACACATTGTTGTCATGACTTTTATTAATTGAACTTTGCTTTGGCACTTGAATAAGTTAGTAGGCAGGATATCGCTTTTATTAAAGACAAAATTATAGACTGGTCCAAATTAAAGAAGGTAGAGACAACATTCTTTATTGATAAAGTTTCAAAAATCTCTGTCTTTAAGGGTAGAAAAGATTGTGGATAATGAAGAAATTGATTTTAACAAGCAATTTCTTCATTTTTCAAGTTGTTTCCAAATCTCTTTTAATATTTGTGTGAATTTGTAAGCCAGTAGGGACCATATATCTACTTTGAAAAAAATTGAAAATGCATTAAAATGAAAAAAAAAAAACCCTTATCTTTTCAGTCCGGCCTTATTTTACACCCTTCAAGAAAAAAGGTTTGGAAAGCATTGTGTCACTGCAAGCAATTTCATCCTTGACCACAATGTTTTCTATCAAAAATTTTAAATATTTTTTTAATTTCACCTTCTTTAAATTTTCGTCTGCAACATATTTCAATTTGGACAGGTCCAAAAATCTGCTGTCTTGTAATGGGTAAATACATTTAACAATGTACTAGCCATTCATATGTATTTTTATGAAAAGCAATCTGATAACTATGGTGTTTGCCTGTAAATATGTTTTGGCCAATCCGTTGGTGTGGAAATAGAGGTTTTCTCCACTTGTCCACAGGCAAGTAAGTCAAGATTTCTACTTTGGCAAAGTTAAAATGAAATTGCCGCAAAAATAGAGGAGGTAAATTATGAGGAAATATTCTTGTTGATGCAGAAAAAGCTGGAACCAAGCATTTTCTACATTAATCAGATATTTTCTATGCTTCAAAATAGACATTATGTTAATTTTTCAATACAGTGGGAGATCTTTTCTGCACCATTCCAGGATTTGTTCTAGTATTTAACCCTGTCCTGTTTATCAAATTTTTAGACTTGTCCAAATTGAAAGAAGTTGCACACGACAACTAAAAGTGAGTGTAATTTGAAAAGTACCTGGCCAACAGGGTAGAAAATATTGTGGGAAAAGAAGAAATTGCTTGTTACAAGCAATTTCTTCTTTCCCCACAAAGTTTTTCTCAAGTATAAAATCACAAGGGCGTAAAAACCAGTGATTGTACAGGAAAGGGTTAACTGTGTTTGGACAAGTTGTCTTGAAAAATGTTGTTGTCTGCTAGTAGAAAAGCCCATGTCTGATAAGTCGGGCACAGGAATTCCAAACCCTTGGCTTATCCTTTTCATATTTAAACAGTTTAAAACCTCATTTGACACAGCCAGTTGTGGTCCTTTGCAGTTTCATTATTATGCTACATGTACATTTGTATGTATCTATAGTTTGTTACCAAGTGGTTTCTACAGTTCAAATGCATCTTGTTAACCCATTCCAACAAGTCAAAATGTAAGACTGGTCCAAATCGAGAAGAGTTGCAGACGACAATTTCAAGGTGATAAAAATTTAGATTCATCCATTTTCTGGGTAGAAAACATTGTGGAAAATAAAGAAATTGCTTGTACAAGCAATTTTTTTTTATTTTCCACAATGTTTTCTCATTTTTTTTTGTTGGAATGGGTTAAATAGCATCCAAAGCTCTTTAGTATTGTTTTGTAGTGACTATACCTTGAATAGGCTTGGCTTCCTCTGTAGTGAAGTACAATGTGCGTCATTTTTTCTCATGTACATTTCTGATGATTTGGTCAAATTATCTTGTATAACATTTCTTTTTTGTGTTTTTTTTGTATAAGTTTGTAAAAAAAATTACAAGTACCAGCAAGGGCTTTTTTATATGCTAAAAAATTTAAATCAATACCTAAAGAAAAAAAAATTAAACAGTTTCAAATTGAAAGAAGTTGCCAATGACAAATTTTAGCTGATGAAATTTTGAAACTCTTTTTTAGGGGGTTACAAAACATTGTTGATAACAATGAAATTGATTGTAACAAAGAATTTCATCATGTTCCACAAAATTTTCCAAAGCATTTTTCTTTAATGGCATAAAAAGAGGAATTGTGTGGAAATTCATGAGCATCTACAGAGTTTAAGAAAGCTTTAGAAGGCTTATGTTATGTTTTTAGACTAGAACAATGACATTTGTCAATAACATTTGAAAGAAAATATTGCTTACTTTTATACACTGATTCAAGGATTAACCCATTATCACGCACTGACACTTTCAGACACCTAGAAGAAACGAAATCAAGAAAACCTTTGTGGGAATAGGAGAAATTGTTTGTAATAAGCATCTATATCTACATCTAGTATAAATGATCTCTTTTCTCACAATGCTTTCTGCCATCTCAATTTGTCTAAAATTCTGTAGTCTTTTAATGGGTTATTGTAATTAAGCTTTAAAGTGTAATGGTATTTGGAGGACTCAGCATGATATAATTGCATGACTGCATCAGCAACCATATTTAGCCTTGACAACTTTTGAATGCATGGCATGGTGAAAATAAAACACAGAAAATTTGAAATCACAATTAACTGGGTATATAATCTTTTAAGCTTGCATTTAGTATATAAAATTGGTCTGCTCCCACTGTTTCATTCCAGAAAGTTTAGAAATGATGCAAGTTTGGAATAAAAAAAAGTCAAGCACAAGTATTTTATGATAATTATTTATACTAGATGTAGATATAAACATATCATGTTTATATTTAGTATAAATATCTTTTTTCTCTGGCTTGATTTTTTTATTGTAGCAGTCTCAAGGCTCCTATAAGTACCACAAATATCCAAATTGAAGCAAAAGTTAAAAAAAAAGAAAATGGTAGTTTACAATTTTGTCCTTATGTGTATTTTTTACACAATACATTTTCTAAATTCATTCATTGCTGGAACTGTATTCTGGGTTTGCTTTGTCATAGACCAGTCTAAAAGTTTTGTTATCCTTTCATTTTTAGTTTACATTTAGCATTTTCATCTACTTATTTCACTAGAGTTCATTCCAATGTGTACTGTTCAAGTACTTAGCATTTTTTTTTAAAATATGATGCTTTTAGACGCCCCTCAAGAAAAACAAATGGAAAAATATTGTCTAAAATGAAGAAATTGCTTATAACAAGCAATTTCTTCATTTTCAATATGTTTTCTAACAAGAAAGTTGAAAAAATCTAAAATTTCATTAACCTTGAATTGTTGTCTGCAACTCCTTTTAATTTGGACCAGTGTTAAATTTTGCTGTCTGGTAATGGGTTAAGTCTTGTACTGAGACGATGAGATCCCATGGATTCACTCAAGCTAACTGTTTTTCTCTGTATCATGAAAATACATAACAGTAATATTAGGATGACAATGTAAACACTAGAACATATCTTTATAGCTCTAAATACCAAGAAATCTTTGGGTCATATACCACATGTTCCTTGGCCTACTAAAAATTAGAACTAAACATTGCTGGCTATGACATTGTTCAGCATCTATGATGAATGTTAACTAGATATTCTTTCTTGTGATGTTATATGTGTGACAATACAGGGTGCCAAAGGTAACACTTTCAAAAGAAATTGATGAAAATAAGCAGACATATAGACAAGAATTATACATTATGTTTGTGTTAATTAAAAAAATTGTTTGCCAGATAGTATGGTGTTCTTGATAATTTATTTAAAGTAGCATCTTTTGAAACAAGGCCTTGAGGATACAGTTTGTGAGATGATTGTTTTTCACTTTCTTTCCCTACTTTGCTTGCTCAATGAATCTGTTCATAACTCTTTTGGTCATTTCTCCACTGTTCTTCATTACTTCTCATTGTATGTTTCATCACAATGCTCTTGACTACTGAGAAGGTAAAAAATCTCCATATATCTGTTTCTAAGGAACTGTCCTGATATGACATAATGGCCAAAGTTTCATAAATATATAGCAGGTCTTTCACTGTCCTGCAAATAGTCATTTTCAATATTTACTGAACACTTTTCAAGAGCACAAACATTTTTCCCTGCAGATAATGTTGAGCTTCAACAGTGTTTAGGAAAACGTGCTGTCTACTTTCTTTTGACTGTGACAAGGCCTTCCTGAAAGTAATGCAGTTGCTAATATAAAAAAAGTCTTGTATTTCTGTAAATGACAAGAAAGACAAAATGAGAGTCATACATCTTAGACCTGTCTGTATATTCTTTGGTTTGATGGACAGAAATAAAGTCAGTAAAATTCTTACTTTGCACATGAAAAGTTTCTATTGTCTTAGCTTAGGTCATACACATCTATCCTTGAAATATCAGATTCAGATGGAAAGCCTTGCTGTATTTTGGAGAGCTTTTCACCCAAAAGGGTTAATTACATTGCTCTTTATTGATCAACCCTTTATAGAGATTATAATGAATCTTGTTGCTAATTACTTCTAAGCTAGAAATTATTTCACAGGTGTTCAGTAAGCAATATTCACTGCTGCCAGGGCTCTGGCAACATTTATCATTATGAACATGTCATCTATCCAAAAGTTTAGGGATAAAACTGAAGCAACCAGAAAATGAAAAACACTTTTTGATAATTCTCAACATGGCTTATTAATAGTAGGTTGGCATAACATGCCTTTAATTGTGATTTGGTAATTAGTTTGCAGGGGACTGTTCGTCATGAATGATTGTAGCTCTGTAAAGGTAGACCTTTCTGCATTCATGTAAGTATTTTGGGGGGGAAATGGAATAGGTTTACATTATTTTCTCTACTCAACCCTAAAGGCACCCTGTCAAAAAGAAGACTTTTTGATGTGATAAAATCAAATCAATTTTCTTTTTTCTTTTGGCAGGTCAATACCGCAATCAGTATAAATGATTGCAAATTGTATCAATGGCAACTATACTTGAGCAAAGCTATGACAATTTGAAAGTGCTACCTTTCTTTTTGGACACCCTGTATATATGATTATATGATATATTACGTGATAGATTCATGTAATAAATTTGCTGCTTCACTTTTCAGGACTCCCATGGATAACGATGGCTTGAAGTTAGGCATTTAACAACATTATCAGCAAGATGGAATCTTCAGGAAATAATGTTTTATATTTATAATTTTGCCTCCATGAATCAAACCGAACCAAAAACCATTTTATAAAAGTGCTTCAATTTTGAATGTGGATGTTACATTATTTGTTTGTTGTTATGCTTGTTATTAAGTGTTAACCCTTTACAGTTTTTCAAAATTTTAGACTTGTCCAAATTCAAATTGGTAGAAGAATATGTTATGCAGTAATTACAATTCAAAAATTAACCATCAAATATGATAAAAGATATAGTGGATAAAGAAAAAACTGCTTGTTACAAACAACTTCTTCTTTTTCCTCAATGCTTTCTCAAGTTTAACCCATTTCCAAACTGACCCTTTTTGACACCTTCCAAGTAAAGCAATTTGGAAAACATTGTGGAAAATGAAATGGCTAGAAACAAGCTATTTCTTCATTTTCCACAGTGTTTTCTACCCAGAAAGTTGAAAAATTTCAAAATTTAATAAGCTTGAAATTGTCATCTGCAAATCCTTTCAATTTTGACCAGTCCTGAAATTAGCCATCTGATAATGGGTTAACCCTTTCCCGTTCAAATACGGGATTTTACGTAGGTGTAATTTTATACTTGAGAAAACATTGTGGAAAAAGAAGAAATTGCTTGTGACAAGCAATTTCTTCTTTTTCCACATATTTCCTACCACATAGAATGGTTTCATTTCAAATTGCATCAAATTTTCATTGTCGTCTGCAACCTCTTTCAATTTGGACCAATCTAAATTGTCAAAAAACAGGAAAGGGTTAATATCACAAGGACGTAAAAACAAGGGATTGTATAAAAAGGGTTATATAATACTCTACTAGGTGGGCAATTTTTGGAGGTTCATGGTTGAAAGAGTTTGCAGATGACAATCATAGAGAATGTAAATAAAAAAAACAAACAAATCCTCTGATGAAGCAGAAGACTAAATTTGAAAAGAAGAAACTGCTTCCAACAACCATACTCTTGTAGACCTTTTATCTAAAATATTTAGCGATTTCCAAAAAACAAAATTTTAGACTGGTCCAAATACAAGGAAGTTACTGACAACAATTTTTTGTTGATGAAATTTTGAAAATCCTTATATCTTGGGATAGAAAAAATTGTGGATAAAGAAGAAATTATCACTAGCAATTTCTTCATTTTTCACTGTTTTACAATGCTTTGGAGGTGTCTACAAGTTTGTGTGATAACAGGTTAAACTCTAAGAGTAGAAAAATAAGTCATTGTATGAGAAAGTGTTAGAAGACCGATTATGATACAAGATACTTTTGGTTTGCTTCCAAAACTGAATAAGTACAGCCGTCTTCAAGATTTGATAGCAAACCAATTAAAAACGAAATTTTAGTCTTTGAACTTGCTTAGTAATTTACTTAGTAATACAAGATTAACCTTAAATGATTACCAAGGAAAGAAATCATACTCTCACAGTTACAGGCAACTAATCCAAGATTTGAAAATCCATCCAGAAGTTAAGATTGGTTCAAATTCAAAAGAATTGCACATAACAATTTAAAGTCCATGAAATTTTAGAAATTTTTCTCTTTTCTCTAGTAGAAAACATTATGGAAAATGAAGAAATGGCTTGTTGCAAGCAATTTCTTCATTTTACACAAGGTTTTTCCAATTATTTTTCTAAAAGAGGGGTGTCAAAAAGTATCCTTGTGTAGGAATGGGTTAAGCGGAGACCTTCTGGCTGTTTAATAAGAATATAAAATTGAATAGACATTTAGTAGAGTAATAACCTATACCCACCCAATCCTCCTTTTCTATGATACTCAAAATGTGTTCTGGAATAGATTGTGGACAATGAAGATATTGGATTTTAACTGGCCATTTCTTGAATTGCTACATTTTTTTTTCTCTCTGAAAGATAAATAATTTAAATGTTTTATTAACTTTAAATTGTTGTCAGTATTTATATATTACTATGGTCAGGTCTAAAATTTTGGTTATAAAATACTTATGTTCTGTTATGATTATGGCTGTGTTTAGTAACTGATTAACCCATACTAGACAGCAAAATTTTAGACTTGTCCAAATACAAAAATATAGCAGACGACAAGTGTTATTTGGTGAAATCTTTATTTGTTTTGTCATACAGGTAGAAAAGATTGTGGATAATGAAGTATTTGCTTGTAACAAGCAGTTTCTTCATTTTCCACAAGTTTTTCCTTTTTATCTTGGGGCATCAAAAAATGTGATTGTGTGGGAGTGGGTTAAACTTGATATTGCTCTCAATTAAAGAAGGTATCCAATGGTAACCTGTTTACATACTCTTTTACTCAATTACTTGAAAACACAATTGTAGACTGGTCTGAATTCAAAGTGGTTACACATATCAACAGTTTAAAAAAACATTACAACCCTAAAAAAAAAACCATTACTGCCCTAGAGGGTTGTAATGTAATGAACAATTTGCCTTATCATTGTGATGATACAAAAATTTATTTGCATGAAATCAGTTATGGATCATTCTTCACTTTGAGAGTTGTATAGAAATGTTATGTTGTGAAAATATTACTGATGTAAAAGCAGTGAAATGATTTATTTGCTCAAAGAAATTTGAAACATTTTCCAAAGAAAATGTTCATCTCCACGCATCGTTTAAAACTTATATTGATATAAAAACTGAAACATTCTAATTCATTTGAAAATTAATTTCCATAGTAGCATTCAATAAGCCTTCAAGTAGAATTTTAGCTACAAGTGCAGTTAGTCATTTTTTTCACCTGGTCTATTTTATCAATTTTGAAACAAAAAAATTAATGTATTACACATTATGACTTGCAAGGTATTATTCAAAACTAATAGATTATAGACTGGTTTGAATTCAAAGGAGTTGCAGATGACATATTTAAGTTAACAGAATTTTGAATATTTTGGTCTTTTTGTGTAGAAAACAAGGTAACAAGGTTAAACCGAAGAAATTGCTAATAAAAAGAAATTTCTTCATTTTCAATCTTGTTTTCATTAAGTCTTCTTGATGAATGTGAAAATAGGTGATTGTGTGTAAATGGTTTAAGGCAGATGATAATCTTGTCTTAATGAAAATATTGTGGATTAAATAAATTTTACACGTACAATTGATTGTCGAAAACACACAAAATACAACCAAGTTAACTTATTCCTACTCAACCCCGCATTTTACAACCCTCAACTAAAAATCTTTGGGAAATATTGTTGAAAATGCTTCTTTCCAATAATGTGTTCTATTGTAAAAGACCACGAGTTCTAGTGTTTCATAAGCTTAAAAATTGTTGTCTGCAACATCTTAGAAATTGGACTAGTCTATTTTTTTCTTATTATTAAGTGTCAAATTTTTAGACTTGTCTGATTTTCAAAGAAGTTGCTGACAACTATTTTAGTTTGATGAAATTTTAAACATCTTTGTCATTTGAACTAGAAAATTTGCAAAATGAAAACAAAAACTTGTTTCTTGATGATTGTGAAAAGGCTCGTTTTATTTGGAATGGGTTGAAGATGGCTGAATTTTAGCTCGGCTGTTTTCGGAGTACACTTGAGGTATTGTCATCAGCCGAACATCATTCAAGTCGGTGTTGGTGTTGGCATGACAAACTTTAACCTTGGTCATATCTCTGTTGTTATTGAAGATATCCTTATGAAACTTGGCATATATATTGACCATTACAAGAGCTATCTAGACTATTAAGAGGGATAACTCTAAAAGCATTTTTGTAAGAGTTATGCTCCTTTTTGCCTTTGAACTTTTGCATTATCCAGCACCTGCAGCTGAGCATTGGCACCCGTGGATGGTGCTCTTGCCCACACAATGACGCTTTTAAACACCTTTCAAGAAAAAAGCTTTGAAAAACATTATGGAAAATGAAGAAATTGCTTGTCACAAGATGTTTTCTTACAAGAAAAATTCTAAAATTTCATAAGCTTTAAACCGTCTTTTAATGGGTTAAACCGGTGCCCTTTCTCCCATGACCTGACTTTTACACTAATAAGCAAAAAGGGGGTAAAATTAGTTGTGATTAGATTAAAAGCTTAATCAGACTCATCTTGACTAGACATGCTGTCTATCTGAATTACAACAAAACAAGAAATTAGTTATATGACACACATGCTTTCATCTCATTTGTCTTGTCAATCTTTGAACAAAGTAATTGGGTTTTATTGCACTCATCT
Source organism: Fragum fragum (assembly GCA_946902895.1). Classification (NCBI taxonomy): domain Eukaryota; kingdom Metazoa; phylum Mollusca; class Bivalvia; order Cardiida; family Cardiidae; genus Fragum; species Fragum fragum. The sequence continues at coordinate 58,977,019 of OX336373.1, forward strand.
TGAGACAGTTTTAACCCATTCCAACACAGTCCTGCTTTTTTACGCTTCTTAAAAAAATGATCTGGAAAAGATTGTGGAAAATGCTTGTAACAAGCAATTGCTATATTATCCTTAATGTTGTCTACCCCCAAAGACAGGGATATTTGAAATTTCACCAACAAACATTTGTCGCCTAAAACTTCTCTAAATTTGGCCCAGTCTAAAATTTTGTTGTATGTGAATGGGTTAATTCATGATGGGTGAATTGATATTAAGAAAGGGGACTTTCCATTAATTTCTGTATACTAAGATTGTTTTGGTTCCAAGTTCCATAAAATTTTTCAGTGTTATTTTATCAAATATTTGGTAAGGTTGAAGATTTGGTATCAGTGATATTATGATTTTAAGCTTGGCCGTTTTCAAAGAAAACCTGAGATATATCCATGTCCAGGTCGTTGTCAGTGTCGTGTCGGCATCTGTGTCTGCGTCAGCGTCATTAGCGTCCAAAAACTTTGTTTCTCTGGTATTATCAACCCATTATCACACAATCACACATTTTTACACATCGAAGATTACTTTCAATTTGGATCAGTCTAACATTTTGTCGTCTGGTAATGGGTTAACAGACATCATAGCTGGATTATACATGTGGTCTGATCTTTGTCTGTGCTTACTGTAACATCAGGAGGATAAGGATTAATGAAAGAAAATTGCTAGTTGTAAGAATGGTTAATAGTTTTGGTTTTGTTTAGTAAATAGCAAGATGAGACGGGAAATACTAAATTAATCATATTTAGGGAGTCGGGTAGCCTGAGAAAAAGCCTATGTGTAGCATTTGTTTGGCAGACAGTGTCTACAGGATAATTCATATATGATGAATATTTTACACGTGACACTCTATTACCACTTCACCAGGCGACAAAAATTAAGACTTGTCAAAATTGAAAGAAATTTTAGATGACAATTTTTTGTGGAAGGAATTACAAATATATTTGTTTTTTTTTTTGTTAAAAATCATTGTGGATAGTTAAGAAATTGCTTGTTACAAGCAATTTCTTCATTTTCCACAATGTTTTGCAAACCCTTTTTCTAAAGGGGTGTCCCAAGGGATATGTGGTAATGGGTTAAAAATCAGTTTTAAGCAGGTAATTTGCTAAATGGTGCCAAGGTTTCTGTTCTATTGTGGATCTTTTGGTGAAAATCATCTAGGGAAGTTTGTATTCCGATGCAAGGACAATGAGTTTTAAACCGTCTAAATTAAAGCCGCTGCAACCAACTTTGAGATGGATTTTGGTTAAACTGGTAAAAGTAAGATTAAGTATCTATGTAAAAAAGAATGAACAGGCATCTATCATTCTGTCCTGCAACTTTTGTATTTTTTTTTATTTTGTACATACTTAGTTATCCTTTAATCCATTACCAGACGACAAAAGACTGGTCAAAATTGAAAGGAGTTTCAGACAATAATTTAAATTTCAGATTTTTTTTCAACAGTGAAAACATCACGTAAAATAAAGAAATTGTTTGTTGAAAAGGGTTAAAAATATTCTATCTATTTTGAAAGATCTACATAACCCATTACTAGATGACATAACTTTAGACTGGTCCAAATTCAAAGATGTTGCAGACGACAATTTTCAGTTGATAAGATCTTAAATCTTTTTGGGTAGAAAACATTGTGGATAATGAAGAAATTGCTTGTAACAAGCAATAACATTATTTTCCATAATGTTCTCCAAGCCCCTTTTCCTTGGTGACATCAGAAAGAGTGATCATAAAGGGATGAGTTAATGAAATTATTGATAAAATAAAACAGAAAATATCTGATTTATATATCTCTTTCAGTGTCTCCTTTAAATAATCATTAATCTTTTAGTATAATGTAATATTCTTTTTTTTATCAAATGTAATCAAAATAAAGTTTGCTTAAATATATTGACACTTGTCTGTCGGTATGGCTTGAAACTAAGACTTTGAGAAGCTATCAGACCCTAATAAAGATTAAGAAACAAAACCATGTTTTGGCCGATAGTTCAGCTTTCATCTAATTGTGTTTTAAGAATGAATGCTGAATATTTTGAAAAATAAGACTTTTTAGAAAATTTGAAAACCCTGATTACATTTAACCCTTTCCTGTTTCTCAGAATTTGAGACCTGTCAAAGTTCAAAGATTTTGTAGACGACAATTAAGTTCATTTTATATGAAAATAATCATTCAGTATGGTAGAAAATATTGTGGTAAAAGAAGTAATTGCTTGTTTTATGCAATTTCTTCTTTTTCCACAATTCTTTTTTAATCATCAAAACACAGGGGCGTATAAACCAGGGATTGAACAGAAAAGGGTTATGAAATCATACTTAATTTTTGTCAATAGTTTCTGCTTTCCTCTTATGGTACTTTATGAATGATTACTAAATATTTTGAAAATAAGACTTTTTAGAAAATTTGAGAACCTGATTTAGATGCAACCACTACCCAGCTAACATAAAAATATTGTTACAAACATTTCTTTACTATACACAATGTTTTCTACTTCCAAAGACCAAAAAAATGTAAAAAAAAAATACCAACAAAAAAATGTCATCTGCAACATCTTTGAATTTGGACCAGACAAAATGTTGTCATCTGGTAATGGACTAAGAAATTTGTTGAGTAAAACAATGTATGGTTTTTGATTAAATAATCAGCCTGCCTTTTACAACTTTAAAACCACTATTAGTAAGTCAAAATAGCAGGCTCAGTTTATCTGATTGAACAAAAAATTAAAGTGGCTATAAAAAACTTCATTACAAAAGTCATGATGATAGATATCTTTTGTGAAATTTCTTTAGAAAAGGGTATTTAGAGAATGTATGATTTGCTTGAGTCAATGAAATTAATAGGAAAATGTCATTTTAAAAATAGTATTATATTGTTGTGTTTTATTAATAATAAAGTATAATTTTGTTACAAAGATTGTCTTGTGTCTTGTATTTCAATTCTAGTAATCATAGAACATAATGTTGATGTACACGTGTATTTCAACTTGTTTCAACTGTCAAGTAATTCCTTCTTTTACAAGTGAAATTATTTTTCCTGTACAATCCCTGATTTTAGTGTCCTTGTGATATTTTACTTGAGAAAACATGGTGGAAAAGAAGTAATTGCCTTATAACAAGCAATTTCTACTGTTTTCACAATTTTTCTTTCATAATTATAGGAATATAGTTACTTTTTGAATTGTACTTACTTTATGATGTTGGCTGCTACCTTTTTGAATTGGTGAAAGGGTTAGACTATTTCCACATAATCCTGCTTTTTTAACGCTCTCAAGAAAAAAGCTTTGGAAAACATTGATAAAAATGAAGAAAATAATTTCTTCATCATCCACAATGTTTTCTTCCCCAAAAGACAAGGAAACGGACGGACGTTTTATCAACTTCAAGATTTTGTTTTCATTTTCTTTGAATTTGGACTATTTCTTGTGTGCTAAATGACCAGAGCTGTCCATGCACCATAAAACACCAATCAATCAATGAATTTGGTTTTTATTTTGTCATGGTAATGGGTGAATGGAGTTCATAATTGATCAAATAAGGTTTGTGACAACAAATTTACATTAGTCTACCTTGCTTAAAAAATACAGCTTATTGAAGGAAAGAAAGTTTTGTGTGAAAAAAAGAAATAGCTTGTCACAGTCAAATCCTCCTTCTGATACAAATTTTCTGCTCTTTTCTTTCTGTCCTGGGAATGGGATGAGAGCAATGTATTTCAAGTTTTTAACTTAATTGAAAGCAGTTAAATGCAAATTACAGAAAAGTGACAATATTTTACTGGATATAATCAAACAGTTGTAGTTGACAATTTATAGTGGAATAGGTCTTACCTGAAAAGAACATTGTGAGAAAAAAATTGCTTACCACAAAGTTTTTCTTCAAAATTTATGCAATTTTTTTTCGAAAAGAGTAAAGTGCAGAGTGCAACATGCTCATGGTGACCTTTTGTGATCATTGAAAGTCTGTTGTCTGTCATGTGTGGTGTGGCGTCAACAATTGAAGTGTTTACACTCTAGAGGCCACAGTTTTGACACAATCTTCATGACACTTGGCCAGAAAAATTTTTAGGTCATAAGGATGAATCTTATTGGTTATTGGATGGCTCTATTGTAAAACACAGGAAAAGGGGCCTTAATGACTTTGATCAGCCTGTGAATGAGCAAAGTCCGATCAGAGTCTTTACTATGAGTTCTGTAGATAGATATTGACTCTAAAAAAAATTTGCAAGAAAGTCCAGCCTTCTCTGTGTCTGCGCTTTATACATATGTGCATTTGTTTGAAATGTCAAACTTCATGACACTTATTCCATAATGGAAAAGAATATAAACCACAAGGAAATAGATACAGATATAACCACAGGGCGTGTGAAGACTGAAGGATTGGCACAGAGGTAACAATATAATGGAATCCTGGCGTGAGTATAATTGTTGTTGTCTTTAAATATTGTTTAGATTTTAATCTTTGGTTGCACTGTTTTTCGATTTTGTAAGCTTGACCTAACAATTCTCATCACATGATCATTGTTTTTTTCACAGAGCACTGACCAATACCTGAATTCTTTATATACTATTAAATAAATCCTTTGATATTAAAATAATATTAAAATAAGCTATTTAACCCATTACATGACAACTAAATTTGAGACTAGCCAAAATTGAAAGGAGTTGCAGAAGACAATTATAAGTTTATGAAAATTTAGGTTTTTTTCAATTTTCTGGGTAGAAAACATTGTTTAAAATGAAGAAATTGCTTGTGACAAGCAATTTCTTCATTTTATACAATCTTTTCCCAATTGTTTATCTTGAGAGGCGTCCAAAAGCGTCACTGTGTGGGAATGGGTTTATGTTGTAAGGTTTTTTAATCATTAATAACCCATTCCACACAATGACACTTTTTGACGACCTTCAAGAAAATCAATTAGGAAAACATTGTGTAAAATGAAGAAATTGCTTGCTACAAGCAATTTCTAAATTTGATACAATGTTTTCTACCCACTAAATGAAAAAAATTAAAACTAGATATACTTTAAATTGTGATCTGCAACTTCTTCAATTTGGACCAGTCTAAAATTTTGTTGTCTGGAAATGGGTTAAATAAACTATTACCAAATTGTACTTTTTGATTATCAATCATCCCCATCTATCAATACAAAGCAGTCCAAAATGTGTCTTCAGACCATTTTACCCATTCCCACACCATTCCACTTTTTTAGGCTCCCTCATGAAAAAAGCTTTGGAAAACATTGTGGGCAATAAAGAAATTGCTAGTTACAAGCAATTTCTTCCGTGTCCACAATGTTTTCTACCGAAATTGACCAAGAATTTTAACTTTTTTTCAATTCGGACCTGTCTAAAATTTTGTTGTGTGGTAATGCATAATCACTGTTTTCTTGTCTCGCATTTCAATTGATTTCTAACAGTTTTTCAATGAATAACTATGATTAGTTTTGTTTTTGCTGTACAATTTTAGGTAGGATAGGCCTAACAAGATTCTTAATGCAACTCAATGTAGAACATTTTTTTTATACTTTACAGAGCATTATCAAGATTTCTTTTTGTAGATTATTACTTGATGATTTCACTGGTAAATTTATCCTTACTTTAAGCTCATCATCATCTCTACTGAACTAAAGACAAAGACGATCTCATCACATTACCATGTAATTCACATATGAAATGATGAATTCTCTATAAAAAAAAACCTTTGTCTGTTCTTCGCATTAACCTATTCCAACACCATCACACATTATGACATCTCCTAGAAAAAAACTCTGGAAAACATTGTGGAAAATGAAGAAACTGCTTGTGAAAGTCCATCGATTATAAATTGTTGTATGCATTTTCTTTGAATTTTGACCAGTCAAAAATTTTGTTATCTGGTAATAGTTTACAGAAATAGAATAAGGATCTATTCATCCTTTATTTTGTGAATGACCAAAATTATATTTTGACTCATGACTCTGTAACTCCTGAAAATATATCTCTTTACTCAATGAAAGATTAATCGATCTTGCACTAAAATAACTATCCTCTTTATGTTTCATTATTACTTATAGGTAGCTATTCTGTGTAATCTCACCTTATAAAACCAAATTAAATTTCATTCAATTTTTAGACTCAGTCATTGAGCCTCTTGGTCGATGTTAAACTAGTCTTTTTCAGCTTTGCAATTCAAACTCAATCCAACCATTTTACGCCCTTCAAGAAAATAGTTAGGGAAAAATTGTGGAAAATGAAGAAATTGCTTGTTACAAGCAATTTCTTTGTTTACTACATTGTTTTCTTCCCAGAGTGACAAAATTACTTGAAATTCTGTCAACTTGAAATTGTTGTCTTCAACATCTTTGAATTTGGACTGGTCTAAAATTTTGTCATCTGGTAATGGGTAATAGCTTAACAATTTGAAATGCGTTAAATACAACAAGTTACATTGAATTAACTCTTTTTACAAAATATGCTATTTATATTGTTAGGGTTACCACAGACTACTGCGGTCTCGTGTATCAATGCTTGAAAAATCTCATCCACTATTTTTGCTTGGACTGGATAGACCAAAGAGAAGTATTGGTACATCAAATCAAGCTCTATCGCAGGGTGAACCAGACAAAAAACGAACAAAAAAGTAAGTACATAAAGTACATGTATTAATTTAGCCTGCCCAAATTTTCGTCCTTTGCATTTGGACAGGTTTAAGATATTGCGAAACAGGAGAGGGGAGTTTTGATGGATCTGGGTACCTTAAAAACACATTCCTACACAAATCCACTCTATATGCTTTGGGAAAAATTATGGATAAAGGCCAAATTCCTTGTAACCAGCAATTTCTTCTTATCTCACAATATCTTCTCTCCCAAATAGCTCCTTCTCTACAGCTTATATGCAACATACATTATTCGTCATGCTGAATTAAAAATCCCATACAGAATTGCTATAAAATCAAAGGACTGACAGCACTGGAAGGTCTTAATGAGGGTCAGTATTTCTTTTGAAAATTGATTATTTAAACAACTCTCACTGAAAGGGAACAAACAAGAGGTGTAGACTAAGATCAGACTGCACTCATGTACTGGCTGATCTTTGTCTATAGCTCCTGCCAAAACGGGATTGTGCAAGGTGTAGAATAACAAGGGTTAAACTATATTCAACCTTGGCCAGTCTATCCCTTTCCCGTTTTTTGAAATTTTAGACTAGTCCAAATTGAAAGAGGTTGCAGACAACAATGACAACTGGATGCCATTTGAAATGAAACCATCATATGTGGTAGAAAACATTGTGGAAAAGGAGAAATTGCTTGTTACAAGCAATTTCTTCTTTTTCCACAATGTTTTCTCAAGTATAAAATCACAGGAACCTAAAATGCCGTATTTGAATGGGAAAGGGCTATAACTTTGATGTCTGTTATTGGAGTACACAAATAAGTTTTTTATCACTTTTTAAAGCTTTGTTTCCACAAATCTGCTGTATATTTTAATAGGGCCTGTTGCAATAATTAAATACAATACATACATTGTATAAAAAACATCTTTTGTATGTAAAAACATCTGCTTCAATCATACTATATCGAGCTTCGGCCTTGCATACAATATACATTGAGAAATTTACCGGCTATTCAGAACACTACAGCTCACTTTGCTGTGCAGATTCCATCCAAGGAGTTGTGATTGACTTTAAAAAAATGCTTACTAGTTGTAGGCTTCCAAAATTACTATTTCTGAAACTCGCTGTATACTGCGGAGGTTGATTAGCCACACTACATGCATAGAAATGTACAGACAGGCAGTCACAATTTCAGCTTGTTGTATCTATGTTCAAAGGGGTTTCTTGGATGGTTTCAGTATTTTGAATTAGCTTTTTTAACCTTTTCCTGTACAAAGATATTACGTACTTAAGATTTTATATTTGAGAAAACATTGTGGAAAAAGAAGATAAAGCTTGTAACAACCAATTTCTCCTTTTCCCACAATATTTTCTACCACATAGTATGTTTTCATTTGAAATTTCATCCAATTCTCATTATCGCCTTCTTTGGACCAGTCTAAAATTTCAAAAAATGGGAAAGTGTTAAGCTACTACTGGGCGGCAGAGGGTGTAATCCATTACCAGACGGCAAAATTTTAGACTGGTCAAAATTGAAAGAGGTTGCAGACAACAATTTTAAGCTTATAGGATTTTAGATTTTGTTAACTTTCTAGGAAGAAAACATTATGAAAAATGAAGAAATTGCTTATTACAAGCAATTTCTTCATTTTCCACAATGTTTTCCTGATTGTTTTCCTTGAGTGACGTCCAAAAGCATCATTGTATGGGAATGGGTTAAAAGATGAGTAGAGTGGAATCCTTATAGTAGCAGTCAACAATTCAGTTACAATTATCCAGAAGTTGCTATTGAAAGGAGCTATTTGTTCTTTAAACCCAATGTTTGTGCATAAAGACAGTTGAAATTAAGCAGTGAATTGCTATTATCTGAGTTGCAATAGAGGAGTCCACTGTAATAATACTTAATGAATTGCTTATCTAATATTGTCCAAGTTTCTTGATTGATATCATAATTATTTGTGGACTGTCATGAGAAAAGGAACTTCTCAGAAAGGTTAAAAAGTATTCATATTGAAAGCTTTTTAGACTGTGTTTAAGTGAAGTCTCTCAGGTGTATTTTAGTAATACCTGGGTTAGAAGGTGTACCTAACCATGACTCCTTGTCATTTTTTTACACAAGGAAGCTACTAGTGCATGTACAACTTGAGCTGTTTGCTGCATAGTCAACTTAATAGGCACATTGTTTATGTTTTCATTGGTGAGAGAAATAAGATATGAAAGGCAATGGCATTTTTTGTTGAACCGGGGATCCTGCTCATGACACTAGAACAGAAAAATCTTGTTTTTCCTCTAGACCCATTACCACACAAAGATACTTCCTGATACCCTGAAGAAAAACAATAATTAAAGACCTTGAGGGTAAAGGAGAAATTGCTTTTTACAAGCAATTTCTCCTTTTCTCACAATGTTTTCTGTCCTATTTGGCACTTATTTTCAGATTCTAGCGCAATTTGAAATGCCTTCTGCTACTTCTTTGAATTTAGATCAGTCTGAAATTTTGTCATCTGGTAATGGCTTAAGCTTTTGGACATTCTACAGTGGAATCCTCTTAATTGCAAACCTGATAATAGCAATTCACTGCTAAATCCATTCCAACACATTCCCTCCTTTCTATGCCTCTGAAGAAAAAAAACTTGAAAAACATTGAGGAAAATGAAGAAGTTTCCGCAATGTTTTCTACCGAGAAAGTTGAAAAATTAAAATTCCCTCAACATAAACTTGTCATCTGCAGCTTCTTTCAATTTGGAACAGTCTAAAATTTTGTTGTCTGGGAATGGGTTAATTGCATCTCTCTTTATGCACAAACATTAGGTTTAAAGAACAAATAACTCCTTTTAATAGCAACTTCTGTTTAATTGCAATAAAAGTGTTGACAAATTGTTGTTGCAAAAACAATCGGATTGCACTGTACTACCATATTCTATATGATCATAGTAAATAGACTATATTTAGACTATGCTACGCCTATAAAAATTCTATGTATCACAATACAACAATGACAAATGTCAAACCAATATTTTATGACGGGTTATTAAAGGTATGACAATTTTCACCCACTACTGAAATTTGATTATTAAATATTTAAAGTTCATGAAAATAGAATCAGACAACAGCTCCTTGCCGCTGTATAATTGACATGCGTAGGGCTACCCCCACATAAATATAATTCATGACTTCTAAAAATAATCCAAAATTTACCTCTTTGCCAGATGGACCAAAACTAAAACCCTTTGACAAGGTTTTGAAAATACACAAATAATTAATTAAACATGTTTGATAAGTATTTTGATAAATCCTTATGGAAGGTTGGAAGAAGAAATTTGTGGCCTGTATAAAAAGAAACATTAGTACGATTACAATAATGCTTTTTATTATATGTAAAAATACACACAAAAACTCTGTTTCCACCTAGAATAAATTTAGAACAAGTGTTAAAAACAAAAGTAAGCTTTCTTGAAATCTTTGTGATGAAACTTGGAAGAATTATCATCTTTGTGCTTATCTTAACCCATTACCACTCAAAGTACTTTCTAGACTGGCCCTTTGCAGACAATTTCAAGTTGATTAATCATTTAACCCTTGTCATGCTGTATAAATTACCTTACTGAATTGCTGTAAAATCAAAGGGCTAAAAGTGCTGAGAGAACTTGTTGTTAAAAAATCAATATTTCTTTTAGAAATCAAAATCCTAAATAACTCTGACAGGAAAAGTACAAGCAGGAGGTGTAGACTAAGATCAGACTGCACTTATGTGCAGGCTGATCTTGGTCTACACCTCCAGTCAAAACCGGAATATTCCGGGTTCAGCATGACAAGGGTTAAAAATCTTTGTCTTTTGGGACAGAAAGTATTGTGGTTAATGAAGAAATTGTTCTCCAAAGCCTTTTTCTTGAGGACTGTGTAAATCATGTGGGAGTTCATCTGGGAATGGGTTGATATTTTCAGCCAGTTTTGACTAAGGTCAGTTTGCATCAAATACTATATTTAGAGTAAAGCTAAGACATTTAATCAATTATCCCTCAATTCCATATTTAACTCACTGAAGAAAAGTAACCATGGAACCCATCATGGAAAAAGAAGAAAATGCTTGTTATACTTTTCCCACAAGATTTTCATGGTACTTTCTTATCTTACACATAGTTAGGTTTAGCCTAATTTATAATGTCAGCAATTGCTTTGAATTTGAATGAGTCAAAGTTCTTTTTGTCTAGTATTTTGTTAACCCATTACCACATGCATTAAATTTGGACTGGTCCAAATTGTAAGTAGTTACAGACGATCTAAATTGGAAGTAGTTACAGACAACAATTTCAAGTTGATAGAATTCTCTTTTTTTTCATTTTTTTGGTAGAAAACTTTTAAGGGAAATGTAGAAATTGCTTGTTTCAAAGCGATTTTTAGAGGGGAATAAAAAAGAGTGATTGGTTGGAAATGGGCTAAAGACATACATGATTATACACAAGTCTCATCTCATTTCAACAGAATCCTGCTTTTTATGTCCCTTTTGTAAAAAGCTTCAGAAGCTTTGTGGAAAATGAAGCAATTGCTTGTTACAAGCAATTTCTTTGTCACCATCATAGCACAGTTATTAGCACATCAGACTCACAATCTTCAATCATAGGGTGTCATAGGTTCAATCCATGGTGACAGCACATATCCTTTCTGACATAAATTTGTCTCTAACTAATGGGTGGATGATGGTTAACCTAAGTGTGATAGCAGCTAGATGCTAGGAAAACATGTAATTCAGGTACTGGTGTGAGATATACCAGGAATCTATTGTTAGGTTGATTGAAAAGTTGTTTAAAGTATTGCTAAACCCCTTTCAAACAAACAAAACAAGCAAATTCTCCACAGTGTTTTCTACACCAAAAGTCAAATATTTGGAAAATTTCATTAAATATGATCCTAATTTACAAGATGACAAAATGAAGGACTGATTCAAATTGAGAGAAGTTGCAAAGAATATTTCAAATTGCAGACTAGGTAAGTATGACTTTAGTGTAAAAAAGAATAGAAAATATTGTGAGAAGAAAGAGAAATTACTCATTACAAGCAATGTCTCATATTTCCCACAAAGTTTTTGATGATCGTATTTCTTCAGGGAATCAGAAAATGTCATTATGTGGTAAGCAGTAAAATTCTAAATTAGTAGATGACTATGGTTACACAAAACAAGTACTTTTACCCGTATTTCACTTGAATTTCAAGATTGTCAGAGATAAAAGTGACAGCCCATGGAAAAGGTAATTGAGACACCATATTGCTTCCATGGAGTTATTCAAATTTATTTGGTCTTAAAGCATTATAAGCTTGAAAGGTTCAGTGTTTGGTTATGTCAAGCAAGGGAGATCTGACAGAAGCTTTAACCCATTACCAGATGGCAAAATGTTAGACATGTTCAAATTGGAAGGACTTGAAAATGACAATTTAACCCTTTCCTGTTTATCGAAATTTTAGACTGGTCCAAATTCAAAGAGGTTGCAGACGACAAAGAAAATTGAATTTAGTTTGAAATGAAACCATCCTATGTGGTAGAAAATATTGTGGGAAAAGGAGAAATTGCTTGTTACAAGCAATTTCTTCTTTTTCCACAATGTTTTCTCAGACATAAAATCACAGGAACGTAAAATCCCGGGTTTGAACAGGAAAGGGTTAAAGCTTATGAAATTTCAGATTTTTTCAACTTTCTGGATAAAAAATATTGTATAAAATGAGAAACTGCTTGTTAGAAGCAATTTCTTCATTTTACACAATGTTCTCCTAATAGTTTTTCTTAAGGGGCCTTAAAAAGTGTCACTGTGAGGGAATGGGTTAAGAACTTGTTGTTTTTCCTTCAATTAATCTCTTGTCTTTCTTAGTTTAGTTTATTGGGATTTATTTTTGTTTGAAATTGACAAAAGCTTTAAGCTTATAGAGTCACTCTCAAACAATCAAAATGTTTACATGTGCCGAAAGAGAAGCAGTAACTTAAACTCTCTGCTACCAAATTTTACAGCTTGGTAGACTGGGACTGGCTTTTAAGTTTCTTGCCAATCAACTAAAATTGTTATTTGTGACTTTGTTGAATTATGACCACTTTTTAATTTTGTTTTCTGGTAATGTGTTAAACTTACTTAAACAGTTATACTTTCAAACAACTTGTGAGAGTATTGACTAATGATATATTGGTGAAAGCCAGAATAAGCCACAATATATCTGAAAAAGAATAGAAGTTAGGAAGAAGGATCCAACAACCCTACCATAATCAAGAGATTGACACCTTGATAGGTTTTCTTTAGTTGTCTTAAGATTGAGTATTCTAGAGATTGTTAATTTGTATAATCCAGTTCTGAATTATTCATAAACTGTGAATATTACAACAGACCTAAATTAAGTATTTGAATAAGGCTTTTGTTGCTCTCCAACTGAGCAAATCTTCAATGAATGTAGGAGTCAAGACAGCCAGTCCGTCATCATTGTCCCTACTTTGTTAAATATCTAACAATCAATGTTTTATTTATTAACAATGTCAGGTGACTAACTTTTTATCATGGCATCCATATGGTATTTATCTTAAAGTTAACAAGTCTTGCTTAACCCATTACCACACAATGATGCTTTTTGATAGCCACAAGAAAAAAGCTTAAGAAAACATTGTGGAAAATAAAGAAATTGCTTGTTACAAGCGAATTCTTCATTATCCATAATGTGTTCTACCCCCAAAGACAGAGATCATTGAAATTTCACCAATTTGGACCAGTCTAAAATTTTGTAATCTGGTAATGGGTTAAGAAACGGAGAGAGAACACTCACGAGAACAAGTTTTATACTGCAGTAGATCTCTTGTGCCTGTATTCCATCCATTTCATTTCTATTCAGGCCAAAGGTGGATATACATCCGTATTATCGTCTCCTTTCGCTCATTCTGACAGCCGTACATCCATATCTTGTGAATATGGTAGAAACCATTGAGGGAAAATATGAAAAGAAAGGTTTTAATAGGTTATTCAAGCTGTAGTTTAACATTTAAGTGGTCAAGCTACAATTTGCTTTGTGATTAAGGTCTGTGACAATATATTTTGCAAACCGACCCTGTCTAATATCTCAGTCTGATGACTGTTCTGAAGGTCAGTAGGCGTGGCCAATGAACTGTCAATTGATGATATAATTTTCATGAATTAACCTATTCCTGAACATCAAAATTGTAGACTGGCCAAAATTGAAAGAAGTTGCAGACAGCATATCAAATTTGTTTGAATGCTTGTCACAACCAATTTCTTCTTTTCTCACAATGATTTCCATACCTATATTTGGGGGGGGGGGGGTAAAAAGGAGGGATAGTATGGTATTTGGTTAAAGTTAGAAAATTAATATTCATGTGTAACTGAAAATCTGAACAAAATATTTTTCTTTGATAAAAAATAACCAATATTTACCACATAATGATGCTTTTTTTCCCTAAAGAAAAGAGCTTGGGAAAATATTGTCGTAAATTAAGAAATTACTTGTAATAAGCAATTTCTTAAATCTTCTACAATGTTTTCAACATTAAAAGTTGAAAAAATCTGAAATTTCATTAATTTTAAAATGTTGTTTGCAACTCCTTTCAATTTTGATCAGTCTAAATTTTCACTGTTTGGTAATTGGTTAAAACTAGTTGTTAAATATTTGATACTTCATCCATCAGAGCTCTATTCAAATACAAGCAATTGCCCGAACAAGGTTAGGTGATGAAAAATTATTTTAGTACCAAGATAGAACTACGAGAGAAGAAATGCTGGTATTATTCATTTGATTTTATTGTCTAGCATTGTTCAATTTTTGATAGACTTTTTTAAATTTCTCAACCCATTTCCACATGATTCCACTTTTTTATGGCCCTAAAGAAATGAGTTTGTGAAATCAATGTGGAAAATGATTTTACAAGCAATTTCATTATGTTCTGAATTTGATTTCTTCTGAGAAAGACAGAAAAATTTAGAATTATATCAATTGTTGTCTAACCACATCAAATTTGCTAGCTATAAAGGGTGGACAAGAAAAACCTACAGAATGAAGGATGGACTGACCAGTGGAGTGACCAACAAAAAGATGGACAAGCTGACTCCTCTATATTTGCAAACATATTTTTGTGGGGTATAAAAAGAGAAGAATTTGATCTATTGTAATTTGCAGAAAATGTACCAGTAGATATTGTCGTTTACACTCAAACTGATGCAATACTCATCTTTTCTTTTGCTATTTACAATCTGAATTAACCCATTACCAGACGGCAAATATTTAAGACTTGTCCAAATTGTTAGAAGTTGCAGACAACAATTTCAAGTTTATGAAACTTTGGAATTTTCAACTTTTTGGGTAGAAAACATTGTGTAAAAATGTAGAGATTGCTTATTACAAGCAATTTCTTCATGTTCCACAATGTTTCCCCAATTGCTTTTTTTGAAGGGCGTCAAAAAGCAACATTGTGTGGGAATGAGTTAATCAGGCCAAGAAAGCCAAGTGAAACTGTTGGTGATAAAAAGTCCTGTACCCACAGTTGGATAGCTTTGAATTTCTCAGCAGTTGTTTGAAGAAAAGGAATTGTATGATACTTTATGGTATTTTAATAAGCTATAATTCTAGATTTCCCTTTTACTTGACAGCTTTTATCTTAATAAAGAAAACATATGAAATATGGGCTGTTTTATGACAAAATTTAGGGGTCCGTTTTAGGGCCTGTACCCCCTAGTGATATGCTGGTTATGAAATGTGATCAAATTTAATTGTGGAAACATTAATGTCTTCTTCTTTCACATCATACCGTCCTAATAAAAGTTTTACGGGGAGAAAAGGTCAGCAAGGTTGACAACAAATTTCAGTAATATGGTCAATGGGCTTCCATAATAACTTTTATACAGTATTTCTCACAAAAGGGGTTCCCTCTACTTGAAGTATTAACCCATTCACATACAAGCCCTCTTTCTTATGCCCCTCAAGAAAAAGCTTTTGAAAGAATTTTGGAAAATGAAGGAATTGAATCCAAGAAGACGATAAGATGAATAAATTTCAATCAACTTGAAATTGTAGTTGCAAGCCTTCTTTGAATTTGGACCAGTCTAAAATTTTGTCAATTGGGAGTGGGCATAGAAAAAATTCCCTAGTTATATGTAAGGCTTTTCCTTCAAGATCAGCTCTTAACCCCTTACCAGACAACAAAATTTCAGACTAGTCCAAATTCAAAGAAGCTGCAGACAACAATTTTTAGGTGATAAAATTCTGGGAATCTTTCTATTTTGGGTTGGAAAACATTGTGGATAATGATGAAATTGCTTGTAACAATGTTTTTCAAAGTATTTTTCTTGAGGGGCATCAAAAAGTATTATGTGTGGGGCTAGGTTAAACCAACTCCCACACAATCTTGCTTTTTTTTGCCCCTAATGAAAAAAAGGTTTTGACAATTTCTTCATTTCCAAAAATGCCTTCTACCAAGAAAGATAATGATTATTTTGAATTTAAATAAATATCATTTTCATATTTTATTGTACACTAACATGTTTCAGTAAAATGTTTGATTGTTGATATGCAAGGTATCAAAAAGGTAATTGACTGACTCCATGAGGCATGCCCACTTACTCCGACAGGAGGTTCCAGTTTGATATTAATCCATTCCTACAAAATGACATTTTAGATGACGCTCAAGAAAAACAATAAGAAAACATCGAGTAAAATGACATTGCGTGCAACAAGCATTTTCTTCATTTTATTATATACCTATAGAAGATATGGATCAAAATCTGGCTATCTAATACAACTCGACAGAAAAAAAATCCATATTTGACGTGTACCAAAAAAACATATTCGTCGAGTAAAACACTGACTACCCTTTTTGTGTAATGATGTTCGTTTGTTTTTTTTTTCACAAAGTTAAGAGAATTTTCTTAATGTCATGTCCTAAAAGGTATATAATAAAAGGAATATTACAACAATGTGTTTTTCTATTTGTTGTTATCGTGTTCTCAAATCGTGTGTAGGTATTTTTATTCGCTCTCATCCAATAAAAAAAACAGTCAAAACTGTGTTAGCTGTCACCTGAGAATAGCGGCCAATCTGCCTATAACGGTCATCCCAATTCTGCCCGTGCAGTTTACTCTTTCAAATTGCTGTTAATAGCGGTAATTTGTCGTATGTGGCCAGCGGTCACCTTTATGTATGTCACTTTAAACGGTTACGCAAGCCGACTAACTGCTGATTGGTGTCATGTAAAAAAAACCAACAACACGTCTGGCTAATCTTATGCATTAACTTTTCAACACGTCAGATAAACATGAACATGCCACTTAAAGCTGTACTCTTTAAGTGTGTTTGGTTGAATGCAATTAAGTGCCGAATTATGTTATAAATTTATCAAATTTGATGGATTTAATATCTATATTAAATCCATCATGTATTCAGTTTGTAAGTTGCGAAGATGGGTAGTTTTACCACATGGAAGAATATTAGACTAGTCAAAATTCAAAGAAGTAGCACACAGGAATTTAGTTTAATCTTTAGTTTAATCTTTGTCATTTGGGGTAGAAATATTATGCATTATGAAGTACATATTTGCTATGTCTTCATTTTTAACAATGTTTTACAAAGCTTTCTTTGTTTATGAAAGGCTTAAAAAAGCAGGATTGTGCAGGAATGGGTAAGGGGCTAAATCGAAATATTCTTTCTACTCCGCATTCATTAAGCACTTAATAGACACATACGATTGTAATAGAATATCTGGAATATATTTATCAGGGAACTTTCAAGGAAAATAAATTCAACAGGACGTCGGTCTTGATCATAAGTCGTCCGACATGTTATCTGGAAATGAATTATCGTACACCAACCATAATTTAACTGTCCCTCAGGTGTTTAACACTAGACAAAAATGTCAATGTTTTTTCAGTTTCTTGATCCCGGTCACTCGTCGCTTCCGAGTTTGGGCAAATTAAAAAATAAATGAAAAATACTTTGTTCAGAATTCATAAACATTGGTGTATATAGAGTCTACTATTTTTGTTAATTAAAACACCCTTTTTGTATTTTGTACATTTTATGTGGCTATTCTGATAAAAAAACATGTCCTTTTATCATGACTACCCTATGTCCATTGGATTTTAGAAAAAAAAAAAACTGGTCTGTGTTAAGCAGCCAACTGTCGTATGTGGCTATACTTTTGATCTGTCCCTTGGCTGGCTGCATACAACAGGTTTGACTGTACCTACACACGATTCTCAAATTCAATTACAACAAATAGAAAAGACACTGTTGTAATGTTCCCTATTTATTCATCATTTTCTACCCAGGAAGTTGAAAAAATCTAAAACTTCACAAACTTTGTGTTGTTGTCTGCAACTCCTGTGACTTTAGACCAGTCTAAAAAATTTATCATCTGTTAAGAATTAAAAGGCATAATTTTGGCACAATTAATTAATGGCCAGTAACTTGAAGCAGAACAGTAAAATTGTTGGTTGGTGAACTAAACACTTTACTACTGCTTGAATAAGCTGTAGTTAAGGCTGATAAGTTACCAAACCAACAAAAAATTGACAAATTGTTGGTCAATGTCCAATGTTCAAAGTTCACTTCCGGTCTAAATGAAAGATTTGATTGGTAGATATATTCTTTGAAAAACAAACATGATTAGTGGAATATTGAATATATCACAATAATAGTACTGAATATATACAGTGCAACCTTAACCGATTACCATACAACAAAATTTTAGACTGGTCCAAATTCAAAGAAGTTGTAGAAAAAAATCAATCTTTGTCATTTTGGGGTAGAAAACATGGGAAATGAAGGGATTACTTATCACAAGTAATTTCTTCATTTACTACATTGTTTTCCGCACCTTTTTCTTGAAGGGCAAAAAATGCCTACAGGATTTTCAGGAAATAGTTTATATGAACTCAAACAAACTGCTTATTAAAACATTTCTTTTAAAGTTCATGCCTCCGTCTAACAATAGTCTTTCATATTCTTGGGTGTCCTCCTCATAAATCATAAACGCTAACATCAATTAAATTTTATACTCATAATAATTTTTCAGCACATCATTTTATGTTTTCTAATAATTACTTGATACAATAATTTTGACTGATTTTTATTTGCAAGTGTCAAATACCACCATCACAATTGTGTGTGGGTCTTTTAAAATCTTTGTAATAATTACTGCAAGCTTGCAGAGGTTCAGGGATTTATTTGCATATGGAAAAAAAAATAGATTAGCATGTTCTAAGCTGTAATGATATTATGCATTTTCCTGCTTTCTTTCTCATATTTATGAAAGAAGTTTGTAATTATCTAAGAGTCAGTTTAACCCATTCCCACACAGTGACACTTTTTGATGCCCTTCAAAAAAACAAGTATTGGGAAAACACTGTGTAAAATGAAGAAATTGCTTGTAACAAGCAATTTCTTCATGTTTTACAATGTTTTCTACACAGAAAGTTGAAACAATCTAAAATTCCATAACTTTTTAAATGTCGTCTGCAACTCCTTTTTCTTGACCAATCTAAAATTGTGTCGTGTGGTAAAGGGTTAACCTTCTCCACACATTCAAGCTTTGAAATTATGTAATAAGTAGCCTTTGCTACATAAAGAGGAATATGTGTAGGAATATTTTGTTATTTTTTAAGTAAGTTATTTGTACTCCCACCGGGGGAAGGATGTTTCAAACAATATCAGTTTTATAGGGACATTCCATTAATTCTTACCAGACTAATCCTATGTTACTTTCCATTCGTACACAATCCCTCCTTATAACGCCTCACAAGAAAAATGCTTTGGAAAACATTGTGGAAAATGAAGTTATTGCTTGATAGAAGCAATTTCTTTATTATCCCCAGTTTTTTCTATCCAAAAAGACGAAAAAAATTAAAATTCCATCAACTTGAAATTGTTGCCTGCCGCTTCTTTCAATTTGGACCAGTCTGTATTTTTTTTGTGTGGAAATGGGTCAAACCCAAAGGCAATTATGGGTTCATAGGGCTCATAGCTTCAAAAACCTTGTTTTCTATCAATACTTTTTAACCTCTGTCATGCTTAACCTGGAATATTCTGGTTTTGGCAGGAGGTATAGACAAAGATCAGCCTGCACATAAGTGCAGCCTAATCTTAGTCTACACCTCCTGTTTGTCTTTTTCATGCCAGTGTTGTCTATGAAATTAAATTTCATAAGAAATATTGATGATTGAACAACAAGTACTACCAGTGCTTCATCATTTTGATTTTAATGGCATTCCAAATGGATTTATACAGCTTGACAAGGGTTAATAATGTCCTTAGAACATAAACTAACTTACAGAATATAAATAAGTATTTTTAAAAGGAAATCTATTAAAGCATTCCCAATCGGCAAAATTTTAGACTGGTCTAAATTGAAAGGAGTTGCAGTCAACAATTTAAAGTTTATGAAATTTCAGATTGTTTCAACTTTCTGGATAGAAAACAGTGTAAAATGAAGAAATTGCTTTTGACAAGAGTCCAAAAGCGTCATAGTGTGGGAATGGGTTAAATTGTTCAAATTGTTAATTTGAATTTAAAAGGGCAGTCAGAATTTATATGTCTGTTCAAGCTTTTACTTTTTTGCCCCGGAATGTCATTAGTTCTATACAAAGGTTAAAATCTTAACTCAAATTATAATCACTTTTTTATTAATGAGAACAATATTTTTGACTTTGGGCAAGTTCTTTTTGTCTGTTAATGCGTTACAAGAGGGAAAAGAGCTGAAACTTTATAATGTTCCTACAATTTTTCCACTCCGCTAAACACAACTATCCTTAAAATCTCGGTTTTCTAAATTGAAACATAATTTATATTAAGATAAACACATGTAGACTAGTGTTCGTGTCACATTAGTTGCACCAACACGTGACGACAGACAAAGTTTATGACTTCTCATAGAAATAATTTGTTTGAAATCACAGAGTACCTGTTTTAAATGACAACTTAAATGCAGTTAGGACAAATACAATGATAGTTTCCTTTCCTTTAGCTTTTCTTTTTGATTTTTTTTTAAAGAGAATATTTAATACCAGTTTTGACCTCTTATACTATGTCTTTTCAAGAGACTGTTTTGCCGCAATGAAAAAGAAAAGTTTGCATGTGATTTGAACAATCTTCGAAAACCTTCAATAAATACATGGTACAATCTATTATAGATACTGATTATGATAGATAAAGACAGATCTGAGTAATATATACATGATTTTTTTGAACATAGTTTATTCTAAGAAACTTTTCTAACAGTGTTCTCTCCTCTCTGTCCAACAAGAGAGGGTATAACATAGATAATAGTAGACTGGTCCAAGTGCAAAGAAGTAGTAGATGACAATTTCAAGTTAAAACAATTTTGAGTTCCTCTATCATTTTTGTTAGAAAACAAGGTTGAAAATGAAGAAATTGCTTGTAACAAGCAATTGCTTCATTTTCAACCTTGTTTTGATCAAGTTTTTTCTTGGGGTGGGGGGTGGAGCATAAATAGCTGGATTGTATGGCAATGGGTTAAAGAACAGATAGGGAAAAATATAAGCCTATAAACCTCATGTGCAATTAGACTAAATCCCTTTCACAAAAAAGAGGGAAAACATGACAACAATGAAAAAGTATGAAACCAAAACTACCATTACTTATAAATACCATAAATTGGACCTTTTTTGTTGTTATTTTGAATTGATTACTTTTTTTCCAACTTCTCTTACAATAACTATTTTTTTATTTGTTTGTTTTTTTGAATTCTGGTAAAGGGTTAACACTATTTGTGAAATGATCTTGATCTTCACTGTCCACAAAAGCAACTAAAATTGCAGGGTTTAATGTCTTCATTACAGCAAGATCTAGTAATTGATGGCTCAAGTTTTCACAATTGGAGTAGATAGGATTTCTTTTTACGCAATGCACGTCTTTTGTCTTCCGTTAGAATTGGCAGGACAGATTTTTTGCATTATGGGCACAGATTTTGATCCTAGGGGTTAAATGAGAGAAAAAAATCTTAAATTTTTCCGTGTATGGGTTTCTGACCACAAAGTAAGGGCTTGGATTACGAATCAATCAAGGCCGTCATTGGTCCCTCCTTTGTCTTCTTTATTTGGCATTTTGTAATCTATTTTTAGAGGCTTCCTGTTTCACTATCACAGCAGATGACAAAAAAGAGTTAAATAATTTAATCCAATACCAGACGAGAACATTTAAGACTGGCATAAATTGAAAGAAGTTGCAGAGGAAAGTAAAAGATGTGTTAAAGTTGAACAAGAGGAACATAGAGAAAGAAACCTTGTGAGGAAGGGAGAAATTATTTGTTATAATTAAATCTTCCTTATACCACAATGTTTTATGAAGCGAAATCCTTTCAGTGTTCCAAAATGCTGTATTCTTGTCAATGGTATGAACTTTTGTTCTAGAACTTGCCCAAGGTTCTATAACTTAACTTCTAGAACATTGAAGTTCTTGAACTTTAGTCCAAGGAACTACAAAGTTTGAAAACTTGGTTCAAGAACTAAACAAGTTCTAGAACTTAACCCTTGTCCTAATGAATATTTATCCCTTCTTCACAAAATTATAAAATTCTGTCATCAAAGTTAGATTTACTTTTTGTACAAATATTTCCTCAACACTAAAAGAACAAGCAGGTAGTGTAGACTAAGATTAGACTGCACATTTGTGAGGGCTGATCTTAGTCTAAATACCTGACATAACTATTGTCAAAACAGGAATACTTCTGCTGAAGTCTACAAAGTTCTAGAAATTGGTTAAAAAAAATTAGCAAGTTCTAGAACATAAATACTAAATACTGCATGTTCTAGAACTTTAGATTTATTGCAGGAACCTCCTAGATCTTGTACTTCTTGCTTTTTTTATGTTTTTTTTAACACATTTGAATTGGATTACAGAGATGAAAAATTGGAATTAATTTTACATACCATAAAAAAGTTCTTGTTACAATCATTTCTAGTTCGAGAACATTGAGCTCCTAAACTACCATTTATTTTTCTTGAACATTCTATAACTGAAGTTTTAGAATGCTCCAAAACTAGTTCTTAAAATTTTTTGCAGGGGTAGTAACTAGTTTGCAGTATGTTGATAGAGGTCTTTCGCTGAGGAAAAAAAAGGGAAGTAATAGCAATCTTAAAGTCATACTGACATCTTGAAATGTTATAGTGAACTACCAAGTAGTAGCTTTGCATAAATCAAAAGAAAAATGAAGGAAACATGTTGAAACTTTTTATAGTATGATTTAATCAAGACATTTCAATGGCATTCAAGTGAGTTAAATTTGAAAAAGATCTAATTCAATTAAAATGTTTAAAACCCAGGATAAAATATATAATGGCATGACATAGGCAATTTTGGGCTTTTTTTATCTCATAAAAAAATCACGATGAAATATTTTGGTAATTATTTATTAGAGTTATTAATAACTTTAAAATAGATACACCGTTAGAGAAGTAACCTGCTTGGATGATTATCTAGTAGGGACCACTTACTATCTCATGTGATTGACCAGAGACCAATTTTGATTGGCTGTGTGTATCTTTTCCACAAGATAGCAATTAGTTCTCTTTCTCTTTTTGTATAAGAAATAAGAAAAAAAATATTCTAATGGTCCTTAAAAATGGTTTCATTTCTCTCTTTTTTTAAGAATTAAAAAACCTATAAGACCAAGTATTTTTTCAAAAAAAATCTTTTGGGGGGGGGCGGGAAGGGAGGAATAGATCTAAAAAAAATGCACAAGTCACCTCTGTGCTACCATAGAAATAAGAAATAGCTTGTTATTTCTTTTCCGTCCATTATCCATGTTTTCTCTTAAACCTTTACTATTTTTCAGAATTTTGGACTTGTTCAAATTTGAAGGGGTGCTGCACAACATTGTAAACTAACTACATGCACAATTCAAAATGTAGCCATCCTAATATTGTAGAAAAATTTATGGGAAAGGAAAAAAATCACTTGTTACAAGCGATTTTTTCCTTTTTCTGTGATGTTTTTCTCTAGTATAATATCACAGGGATGTAAAAATCAGGTATTGCACAGGAAAGGGTTAAAATATATGTTGTGTATATAGAGTTGTAGAAAGTCAGAATTGTTATTAACTTGAATATTAGTGAATGTATGTTTTGATGTGAAGAATCAGATTTTCTAGATGAAAAAAAGAGAGAGAGAAAAAATGGGTAATCATGTACAATGACTTCAAACCAAGACATTTTTTATGCCCAATGTTTTGTCATAAACCTTGACAGTGGATAATCTGATATAAAACGTAACTTGAGATAATAAAATACCACACAATAAACAGAATACGGGTAGCGTGTGTACAAACTTGACATTTTCTATTTTCACCAAATCCTCTTTCATTGTTGATTGCACTGTCTTTTTGCATCCTATTCACAACCATGACAATTCTTTTCATAGGTAATGAAGAAATTACCGCTTGACTAACCTGTCTAGCTAAAGGTCGCGTGACCCGGATACCCATGGGCGATCTTCAGCTCGATAAAACTGCAAATGTCCAGTATGGGCTAACTGTCAAATGCCAATTTTAAGGACAGGTCACATGCAGTAATTCGTAACGCTCTTGGCAATGTAGCTGTAACGATTATGCTGAATTACCTCAATCTCAATCCTTAACCATAATGCAGTCGACAAAACAATTGCCATGAAATAGAAAGAAAACAAAGATATCAAAATTGCTAGGTAAATTACAGTGAAAAATTGTTGTTTTCATGCTTTTTGTAATTCAAGATTATCACTTTTTTCAATCCATGCACTTTACTTATAAGAATGGAAAATGTGTATTTTTGCTTAACCCTTTTCTGTTTTCCAAAATTTTAGACTTGTCCATATTCAAAGGGGTAGCAGACGACATTTTAATGTAAGTATAATTAAAAAAGTAGCCATCCTATATGATAGGAAATATTGTTGAAAAAGAAGTAATTCCTTGTTACAAGCAATTTCTTCTTTTCCACAATGTTTTTCTCAAGTAAAATATCAGAGGGACGTAGAAATCAGGGATTGTACTGGAAAAGGTTAAACATCATTTGAAGGAAATATTGTTCAAATAAAGAATCAATTAAATGTATAATTACAGGAGAAATTTCTAATTATCATATAATAAAGAATTTAAATTTGTATTGGAAAAGCCTTGACTATGAAAGAAAAGATAAAACTTTGAGGACTAATTTTTTTGTCTTTTCTTTCATTAACCCATTACCAGACAACAAATTTTAGACTGATCCAAATTAAAAGAAGTCACAGACATTTCATAATCCTGATAGAAATAAGTGCCAAGCAGGGTAGAAAATATAAGGAGTAATTTCTCTTTTTCCACTTAAGTTCTCCAAGGTAATATTTATTCAGGGTGTCAAAGAAGTATTGTGTGGAAATGGGTCAAGTTATCCATTTATAAATTCACTACCTTTTAGCATGAAAAAACAAAACTCTATCACAAATGTCTTCAATCTAACAAATCTGAAATTTTGTGGGCTTGTTATAACATTATAAGTCAAAATACAAATGATATTTTCAGCTTATTATGGTTCAACAAGCAAAGTGTGAAAAACGCTGGTCACATGGTCATTTACAACATAGCACACGACCCCGCTGTCATAGTGCGCCCAAGGTTAAAATCGGAACACAAGTATTTTAATAGTACCTTGTTATGGGATGTTAACCCACTGTCATGATGATGAGATTACAATAAAATCCCCGAGAACCGTCAAATTTGGACAATGGAAGATTAGTGGGTATTATACAAACTGCAGTAACTTTGCAAAACCATGTATCATTGTCCTGCATCCTGGAGGGTGTGTGCAAGACTGTATTATGTTTCCATACAATCTTTTCACTTGTACTACAGTCTTTCACCCATATTTAGTAAACTTGCTCGTTAGAACTGGCTGCAGCACCTAGTGTGACACGGATAATCAAACATTGGTGCTTTTGACAGATTTTATTATGACTGGACATTGGCTGTTGGTCAAGGCTCAGCATATATTTCTGCCCTTTGACATTCAATATTGCATCTCAGTGGCCTGGTTGCAAAATGATTAATGGTTTCAAAATTGTTTTACATTGATCTGGTGAAGGACATTTGGTGACTTTATTTCCCCCCCCCCCCCCGTTCTTTTTCCCAAAATTGTTGAACTCTTCTGTTGTCAAAAAATTCTTTTAACCCATAACCAGACAAAATAAATTAGACCATTCCAAATTGAAAGAAGTTGCAAAAAACATTACACCATTCCAAATTGAAAGAAGTTGCAAAAAACATCTCAAATTCTGCTGAAATTGGTGAATAAGTGTTAAATAGGATAAGATAAGAAAAATGTCTTCTTTTCTTGAAATTGTTGTAAAAAAAAAACATAAGAAGACCAAAAAATTCACAAGTTTCAGCCACAAGAATTTTGATTGACGAAACTAGTTTCATCATTTGAAAATTATTTTCAAACAAAAACTAAGGTACACGGACAATTTGTGAAAATTTAGAATGGTTGAAATTAGTAGGATTTCCGGTTTTTGGTCATTTCATCAAAGGCACACACATGAATCTTCTTGTTACCCTGCTTAAAATTGTCACTTTTTTCTATCTAAATCACCCATGAAGTGTCAAATGCATCCAAAATGAGCTTAACATTAATGTAGGAGCAGATAGTATCAGTAAATAATGAAATAATTATAGGCTCTCAACAGAAGTCCCTTAAATCCTATAGATTCAGATGCGCTAGATTGTAAAATTTAATTCAAATTTCAGGTTAGAAAATCTTTTCAATCATTTACAGAACTGTTTCTGTAATTATGGCATATGTATGTATAGCAATCTTCTTTGAACAAAAAATCCAACTGAGTACCATTAATATCATAGGTTTTGAATAAGCAATAAATGATGGGGCAAGTTATTATGTCTTTTATCTTGAGTGCAAGAAATGAGACAACTAGGCTAGCTATTGATATTGAATAGGCCCGACCATATGGGCTTCAGAGCCTCAGCCGGGTTTTTTTATTGTTAAAAAACTGAAGTTCTAAAGTAATTATTATTTTGTTTGAAAATCAGTTTTATTGTCATTGACCCCTGACACCTTTTTCCTTGTTTTCTGAGAGGCAATGGGATCGTTGATAAATTGTAACAAAACCTGTTCAACAAGAAACTGTTGATGAAGAATTATCAAGTATTGAATATCCTTTGAACATTCACACTTTTGCACTTGAACCACAATTAACCCATTACCAGACAGCAACATTTTATACTAGCCGAAATTGAAAGATGTTGAAGACGACAATTTAAAGTTTATGAAATTTTGGATTTTTTCAACTTTCTGTGTAGAAAACATTGTAGAAAATGAAGAAATAGCTTGTAACAAGCAATTTTTTTATTTTCCACAATGTTTTCCAAAGCTTTTTTTCCCCTTGGGGCATCTAAAAGCATTACTGAGTGGGAATGGTTTAAGGACTAATTGAACCATTACCAAACAATTTTCTTTGACTGGTCCGAATTGAAAACAGTTGCAGACAACATTTCTAATTGTGCTAAAATTGAAAAATAACTGCCAAATAGAGTAGAAAACTTTGTGAGAAAGGGAGAAATTATTTATCACAAGCTATGTCTCCTTCACCTACAAAGTTTTCCATAAGGACTCCAGAAAGCATCACTGTGTTGTAATGGGTTACCCTCAGTACTAGAGGACAAAATTTTAGAATTGCCCCAAATAATTGCAGACAGCAATTCAGTCAAATAACCAGACAGCAAAATTTTAGACTGGTCCAAATTGATAGAGATTACAGACGACAATTTAAAGTTTATGAAATTTTAATTTTTTTCAACTTTCTTGGTAGAAAACATTGTGGAAAATGAAGAAATTGCTTGTTACAAGCAATTTCTTAATTTTCCACAAGGTTTTCCCAATTGTTTTTCTTGAGAGGCATTTATAAGCGTCACTGTGTGGGAATGGGTTAACCCATTACTAGATGACAAATTTTTAGCCTGGTCCAAATTCAAATAAATTGCAGACGACAAATTTTAGTTGATATGATCTTTTATTTAGTTTTACTGAAGGGGTAGAAACTAATGTGGATAATGACGAAATTGCTTGTAACAAGCAATATCTTAATTTTCCACGATGTTTTGCCTTCATGGGTTTGAGCACCAGGACCTTCAGCAGCATGACTTTGAGGGGTCTGATGGCCATGGGACTCATCTAAAAAAACAACAACAAGCTTTGGCTAGTTCTTGCCTTCTTCACTTTTCCAAGGCTTTAGATAAATTTACCCCATTCCCACACAATGAAATTTTCGATTAGTTCAAATTGAAAGAAGCTGCAGACAACAATGTCAATTAGTAGAATTTTCAATTTTTTCGTCTTCTTGGATAGAAAACATTTCTTCATTTTCCACAATGTTTTCTAAGCTTTTTTTTTGGGGGGGGGGGGGGTAAAAAGGTGGGCTTGTGTCGAAATGGTTTAAATAAACTGATCTATCATACCATGCTTACCTGTATTTTTCATGGCCCCAGACTAGGAGACATGCAAAATGTATCCTGCAAATTTGAAGAAATTTTTTGGCTTCAGTTGCACATTTTCTGCAAAGTGAACACATTGTTTATGATAACCGCCATAACAGCATAATTAATTCAGCACTAGTTATCCTCTAAAAGGATAAATTGACTTAATATTAACCATTGTCATGCTGAACCAGGAATATTCTGGTTTTGGCAGGAGGTGTAGACCAAGATCAGCCTGCACATAGGTGCAGTCTGATCTTGGTCTACACCTCTTGCTTGTACTTTTTCTGTCAGAGTTGTTCATGACATCGATGTCTAAAAGAAATATTGATTATTGAACAACAAGTTCAATCAGTGCTTTCAGCTCTTTGATTTTACAGCAATTCAGTAAGGAAAATTATACAGCATGACAAGGCTTAATTTATAAAGAAATATTAAATATCTGCGGAAATTGTTTGTTTCAAATAGTAAATGTTTAAAATGGAATGAATGATAAGAAACTAAATTCTTGTTTAAAAAATGTCATTCCAACAACATGATACAAACCATTTTAAGATCAATTTTAGAATCTCTGATGAGTATTTTTAGATGTGTCAAACCACAACAAGATAGAATGTCAAATTCCATGCAATTGCTCCTAAACTCCCACAACTTGCCTACTGTCAACCTTCCTCAATTATTTCTTCCTGGAAATTCGTGTCAAATATCTGATCTGTAACAAACAACTCTCTTACTTGTCTGTTTCTGAGTGCCAGCATACCTATAAAGTGAAATTGTTTGATTTGTTTGAATGGGCTTTTACGCCGCTTTCAACAATCTTTCAGTCATATCGCGGCGGCTGGAGCACCTAACAATGGAATCCTGGTATTTCTCACACCAGTACTACCATTACATCCTTTCCTAGCCTCCAGCTGCTATCCCACATAGGTCTACGATTATCGACCCATTGGTGAGAGACAAACAGTCGGAAAGGATGAGTGCCGCTGTCGGGGATCGAACCCGCGACCTCTAAATTGATAGTCCGACGCGCTACCAACTGCGCTATGACGGCGGCTATAGTGAAATTGAACTAGTCCAAATATTAGCCAATTCATGCACAATCACACCTTTTTACGCCTCTCCAGCTAAAAGCCTGGGAAAATACTGTCAAATGAGGAAACTGCTTGATACAAGCAACTTTTTCATTATCCACAATGTTTTCTTCCTAAAGATACAAATCCTTTTTTAAATTCTATCAAATAAAAATTGCTGTCCACAACTTCTTTTAATTTGGACCAGTCTTAAATTTTGTCAATTTGTAATGGCTTAACCTTTTATCACACAATTCAGCATTTTGATGCACTGACAAAATGAAGCTATTGAAAATGTGAGGAAAGGAGAAATTTCATGTAACAAGCACTTTTTACTTTTTCCCAGTATTTTCTATACTATTTAGCATTTAACACAATTTTAATTGTTGTCTGTAACACCTGTCTTAAAAATTTTGTCACCAGGTAATGGTGTAGAAAACATAGTGGAAAATGAAGAAATTGCTTGTAACAAGCAATTTCTTCATTTCTCAGATAGTTTTCCCAATTGTTTTGCATAGTGTCTCTGTGTGGGAATGGTTTAAAGTCATGCTTTTCATTTCTAGCTCTGATGCTATATATAGATATTGCTATAGCCATGCCATTGTCCATATCATCATTGTGAGGCCATCCTTGTGCAAAAACTTAGAGATTTTGTGATATTTCTGTCAGATTCTCTGAATATTAACCCATTACCAGACAGCAAAATTTTAGACTGGCCCAAATTGAAAGAAGTTGCAGACGACAATTTAAAGTTTATGAAATTTTGGATTTTTTCAACTTTCTGGGTAGAAAAAAATGGTAGAAAATGAAGAAATAAAGCAGATTTCTGCAGTACACAAACATGTAGAAGTGTGAGGTAATAGGTTAATCCATTACCACTTGATTTTTATGGATTGGTCTAAATTAAAAAGGGATACAGCCAATAATTCTAGTGATGTCTTTAAATTATTTTGCTTTTTGGGTAGGAAACATTGTGAACATTGTTACAAGCAATTTTTCATTGTTGACAATGTTTCAAAAGCTTTTTTTCTTGAGGGGCATAAAAAGCATGATTGTGGACATTGGTTTACCCATTCCCACACAATGATGCTTTTTGACGCCCCTCAATAAAAGTCTTATGAAACATTGGCAAAAATGAAGAAATTGCTTGTAACAAGCAATTTCTTCATTTTACACGATGTTTTCTATACAGAAACTTGAAAAAATCTAAAATTTCATCGACTTGAAATTGTCGTCTGCAGCTGGCCAGTCTAAAATTTCTCGTGTGGTAATTGGTTAAAGAGAGTAACTATTTACCAATCATGCTAATCTTCTCTGTTATTTTGAATGGTAGAAATGACCTGTCCCATTGTTAGAAATTTGTTTCCTGTGTGTGGGTGGATAGCTATGATCACTGACCTTAGCTTCCACCCTCAATAGCATAATAATTAAAAAGGTTTTTTGTAACCCATTCCCGCACAATTATGCTTTTTGACGCCCCCAACAAAATAAGGCTTTGAAAAACATTGTGGAAAAAGAAGAAATAGCTTGTTACAAGCAATTTCTTCATTATCCACAAAGTTTTCTACCTCAGAACTAAGACAACAACAACAACAACAAGAATAGAATCTACCAACTCAAAATTGTTGTCCACAACTTCTTAGAATTTGGACCAGTCTAAATTTTTGTTGTCTGGTAATGGGTTAAATGCTACCATGAAGCTATTTTAGTATTATGATTATGTACCTGTCTTACAGGATACCTCCTTCCCTTGTTACACCTGTACAACCTAACAACACCCTTAATCATAAACAGGGGACAAGAAAGGAATACTTATTGTGTTACGAGTATTTTCCTACTTCCTACATTATTTCCACCTATAATGAAAGTAAAATTTGTTGATTGAAAATCTTTTAATGGAAAAAAGGTACAAAAAGTAGGCGGATGATTCTTGCTGATAGAGGTCAAAAGGTGAACTGACCAACCTGTAGGTGTAGTGGTGTGTGGGTGGTTAAAGGAGTTTCAAGGTCAGTGAGGCTTGTGCTAATCCCTGATCTTTGAACTGTTCCCACTCATGAAGCATCAACAGAAAGACATAACCCATTACCATATGGAAACATTTTAGACTAGTCCAAATTGAAAGGAGTTTCAGACAACAATTTATAGTTGTTGAAACTTTAAAAATCTTTGTCTATCGGGACAGAAAACATGGTGGATAATAAAGAAATTGCTTGTGTCATGCAATTTCTCCATTTTCAACAATAATTTTTTAAGCCTTTTTCTTGGTGGGGCATCAGAAAGCGTCATTGTGTGGAAATGGATTAAAGCTATAATAGAATGCCTATTTAAGAAGCTTATTATTCTACCACATCAGAGTACAGGCTATTTTTTTCACTGTCATTAAGTATCATATAAACAGCAATGTTGCTGTTGAAGGAAATTTAAAGTAATCCCAAGTGAGTCATAAAAAGTTAACAGATCTAACCTTAAACCCACAGGTCATCTATCTCTTTAGTAATCCAAATATCTCTTTGTGCATCTTCATTTAGCTGGATATCGTAGCCCTCTTTCTGTTAACCGACGGCGGCACTCATCCTTTCTGACTATTTGTCTCTCACCAATGGGTCGATAATCGTAGACCTATGTGGATAGCAGCTGGAGGCTGGGAAAGGATGTAATGGTAGTACTGGTGTGAGATATACCAGGATTTCATTGTTAGGTGCTCCAGCTTCCGCAATATAACTGAAAGATTGTTGAAAGTGGCGTAAAACCCCATTCAAACAAACAAACAAACTCTTTCTGTTAACTTGCTGGTGAGGCCTCTCCAGCAGTTATCAGAAAGAGGGCTACGATATTGCAGCTAATGTGCATTCAATTCTGTAATAATTTTTGAATTCATGGGGATTCCAATGTCTGAAGATGAATAGGAAATTGCAAGAGTTTAGCAGTAACTCAGATAAAATATTTTGGCAAAACACAAATGACTGAGCTTCATGTATACAGTTAGATGTCTTCTAAATTTTGGAAATGAAAGTATACCATAACCCATTACCAGAAAACAAAGTTTTAGACAGGTCCAAATTCAGAGTAGTTGCAGACAATCTTTTGGTGATGAAATTTTAAAAATCTTTGCCTTTTGGGGGTAGAAAACATGAAAACAGTTACTTTATACTATTCAACAATATTTAAATGTTAATTCTTTTCTGACATAAATGTTTAGAAGCAGTTTCTTCCTTTGCTACTATCTTTTCATGAGCTTTGTATCACAGATGATACTTTAAACCATTCCCACACAGTGATGCTTTTGGACGCCCCTCAAGAAAAACAAACAGGAAAGCATTGTGTAAAATGAAGAAAATGCTTGTAACAAGCAATTTCCTGATTTTATGAAATTTTTTCTATCCAGAAAGTCGGAAAAATCTAAAAATTCCTAAACTTGTATTGTCGTGTGCAAGTCCATTCAATTTGGACCAGTCTAATATTTTGCTGTCTGGTAATGGGTTAAACCTATACCAGATGAAAAAAATTAGACTGGTTCAAAGTAATAAAGTTACAGACAATGTCTCTATTTGCGCATGGGGAAAGGTAGTCAAATTGAGTATAAAACATTGTGAGAAAAGGAACTTTACAGGTTACAAGCAACTTATCCTTTTTCTCACAAAGTTTTCCAAGGTTGCATTTTTTTTTATGGTCAGATTTAGGCATCATTGTGTGGTAATGAGTTTACCCAAGATCATTTGTTCTTTGATATGGAACTATGGATAGTTTTTTCGATAGGCAAACAATTGAAGAATGGTCAAGCAGTACTAGGATCTTCTTGGATCAGAGGTCAATCAAGCTTAACCCTTGTCATGTGGAACCCGGAATATTTAGGTTTCGGCAGGAGGTATAGACAAAGATCAGCCTGCACATAAGTGCAGTCTGATCTTAGTCTACACCTCCTATCTATACATTTCAAACAAGAATTGTTTATGGAATTAAATTTCAAAAGAAGTATTGATGATGGTACAATATGTACTATCAGTGCTTTCAGCCCTTGGATTTTAATGCAATTTGGAAAGAAAATATTTTCAGCAAGACAAGAGTTAGGAAAGGGAATAAATTATTACTTGTCTACAAACAACTCCAGCCGCCGCGATATGACTGAAATACTGTTAAAAGCCGCATTAATCCCAATTCAATCAATCAATCAAATCTTCAAACAAAATTCTATTCTATCACACTGGAGACTATGTTCTAACCAATTGGCGCCACCAACATAGCGCAGTTGGTAGCGTGTCGGACCGTCAATCTAGACGTCCTGGGTTCGATCCCCGACGGCGACACTCATCCTTTCCGACTATTTGTCTCTCACCAATGGGTCGATAATTGTAGACCTATGTTGGATAGCAGCTGGAGGCTGGGAAAGGATGTAATGGTAGTACTGGTGTGAGAAATACCAGGATTCCATTGTTAGGTGCTCCAGCTGCCGCAATATAACTGAAAGATTGTTGAAAGCGGTTTAAACCCCATTCATACAAAACTAACCAAATGGCATCTCTCAGTCTCTTTACAAACTATGAAACTTTAATCCTTTCATGTACAAACCTCAGATTTTATGTCACTGTGATTTTTTACTTGAGTAAATATTTTGGAAATAGAAGAAATTGCTTGTAACAATCAAAAACATTGTGGATAATGAAGAAATTGCTTGTAACAAGAAATCTCTTCATCATCCACAATGCATTCCAAATCTATTTTCTTGAGGGGCGTAAACAGGAGGGACTGTGGTGGAATGGGTTCAGGAATAAGTAAGATAAAAAACTAAAGTAATATGTAAAAAGAGATGATGGAAGGTCCATTTATCATTAACCCACTGAAATGAGAATAACTTGAAACTCAAGTAACAAATATGGTACCAATTATTGTGAGAAAAAAGAAATTATTCCTTTACTTACAAGGTTTTCCCAAAAAATATTTTTCATAGCTAAGCATCAAAGAGAGAGATTGTGGGGTATAGGTCAAACGGTAATAAGGCTCCTTTAAAGCAGATTAGTAGAAAGATGGGTACATTTTTGCACAGTGGGTGGGCAGGGTTGATTTATGTCTTTGTAAACCATTACCCAAACAATAATAGTGTTAGATGACTAATAAAAATACTTTATGCTACAACTAATTGAACAGAGTTCAGAATCTATATTCAGTTTGATTCTAACCCATCCCCACTTCTACACCCCTCAACAAAACAGCTTTTGAAGAAAATTGGAAAATAAAGCATGCAATAACTTTATTCTCCATTATGTCTTCTACCCACAAAGACAATGATTTTAAAAATTCCATCTACTTGGATTACAATCGGCAAGTTCTTTGGATTTGGATCTGTCAAAAATTCTTTTATCTAATATTGGGTAAAAAAGGAAAGGATTTTGCAAATTTCTGTAAAAAATCATAAATTCTTCATTTTTGCTGATTTTCTTAACTTTAAAATTTCAACATTTTGATGGTGTACTTGATAAATTAAAAGTGTATGAAAAGAAGATTTTATTCATTACTGTTCATTTATTCATTACTGTAAGAGCTTTCCCAATCGACAAACATTCTTTTAAAAAGTCCTTAACCCTTTTCCACACGACAAAGACTGGTCCAAATGGACTTTTGGGGTAGAAAACTAGTCTGAAAATAATAAGCAATTTCAGGGCCATGCAGAAACCTTGAGAAATATCTTTCACTATATTTGGATATAATACTATAAACACTTTCTTGTGAATATTCCATATTAATCAAGTCCCAGAAGCAGTTTCTTTTTTAATAAAGGGTTAATAAGGGGTTGATCACAGTTGATCACAGTTTAATTGACAATGTTATTAAACTTTATCAAATAGTAACTCAGGAAATGTGCCCTTTAATCTTTCATTCTAATACCCTGG
This sequence comes from Fragum fragum, assembly GCA_946902895.1. NCBI lineage: Eukaryota > Metazoa > Mollusca > Bivalvia > Cardiida > Cardiidae > Fragum > Fragum fragum. The sequence goes on from OX336373.1 coordinate 59,012,069, forward strand.
AAGAATATGGCCTGTCTTCCACCATACAATAAATCATCACTGCTTGGTCCGTTAATTTTCCCTTTCAAAAGTTTTTTCCTTTCAATAAATGATTACTTCATTGTGTTTGTATTTCCCCTCTCTTGAACCTTTTTCAATAACACAGAGTTTAAGCAAGCAATGTTTAACCTATTTCCAGACAACAGAAATTTAGACTGTTCCAAATTGAAAGAAACTGAAAGAAAAGATGTTATAGTTTGTGGAATATTTAGAATATTTGTCTTTCTAGTGGAAACATAGCGGAGAAAGAATAAATTGCTTGTAACAAGCATTTTTCTTCATTCTCCACATTGTATTATAAGCTTTTTTTAATACATTCTAACCCATTCTCTCATACAATGTATTCATAATATATTGAATATAGAAAATAAAGTAAAGTATTACAATCTGTGAAACAGACATTTTTAGCTCACCTGAGCACGAAGTGTTCATGGTGAGGTACTTTGATTGTCCTTAGTCCGGTGTGTGTTTTGTGTGAACAATTTTAAAAGGACATCTCCTCCAAAAAACTGGGCCAATTTCAACCAAATTTGTTCCTTAGAAAGTGCTCTTTAAAAATCCTAAAAGAATTTAAATCTGTTGGAAACTGTGGTAACCATGGTAACAAAACTGAAATTTTAATAAATTATCTTTAAAATTATCCTGACCAGGAAGGGGTAGAGCCTTGATATTTTGCATAAAGCATCAGTACGTTGACCTTTTTCAGAAAATCATCACTCTCAGGCCCTAAGGGGGAGAGCCCCAGGGGGGGTGGGAAAGGGCTATATAGAAATAAAGTTGGATTTTTTAAAATGACATCTCATCCCAAATCCTATGGGCCGATTTCAAGGTCAAACACTAAAATTGATGGTCACGGTCAAGTTTGGTAGAAATGTTCCTTAGGTGGTACCCTTTATAAATTGTTAAAAGAATTTAAATCTGTTCGAAACTCTGGTTGCCATGGTAACAAAACTGAAGTTTTAATAAGTCTGTGAAAAATATCTCCTCCTTACCCAGAAGAGTGGGCAGTCTTGTTATTTTGCAAGAAGGATCAGTACATTGACCTCTTTCAAAATTGCTAAAATTTCAGAGCTTCAGGGTGATTGGGCTTAACTCATTCCCACTCAGTGACGCTTTTAGACGCCCCCCTAGATAAAAAGCTTTGGAAAAAATTGTGGAAAATGAAGAAATTGCTTACTACAAGCAATTTATTCATTATCCACTATGTTTTCTACCTCAAAAGAAAAAGAAATCCAAAATTTCATAAGCTTTAAATTGTCATCTGCAACTCCTTTCAGTTTGAACCAGTCTTAAATTTTGCTGTTTGGTAATAGGTTCGATAGAAATAACGGAGGCAACTCTTTCAAAACTATTTGGCCAATTTTAACCAAATTTGGCAGAAATTTAAATTGCCCCCTTTTAATAAGTATTAAAGATTTGAAATCTTTTGAAAGCATTGGTTGGCATGGCAACATAAGTTGAATTTTGTTAAATTTCAACCCATTCCAAAATAAGCCCTCCTTTTTACGCCCCTCAAGAAAAAAGCTTTGGAAAACATGGTGGAAAATGAAGAAATTGCTTGTATAAAGCAATTTCTTCATTTTTCACTATGTTTTCTATCCAAAAGGACGAAAAAATTAAAAAAATCCATCAACTTGAAATTGTCGTCTGCAGCTTGTTTGATTTGGACTGGTCTAAAATCCCACTGTGTTGGAATGGGTTAAAGGAGGTCTTCTCCTTACATAGTATTGGCCTTGAAGAAAAAGAGTCTTATCTCAGGTGAGCACCAGGTCCACAGGCCCTCTTGTTTATATCAAATGCAGAAAGACAAGAAAATATATAATTAGCCATTTCCACCCAATCCTATATTTTCATGACCAACAAGAAAAAACATAATTATATTAGAAAAACATTGTAAATGATGAAGAAATTGTTCTACATGGTTAACCATGTTTTCTACCATAGTGACAAGGACTTTTTAATTCTCTACTGCTTAAAATTGTTTCTGCAGCTGCTTTGAACAAATTTAAAATACTATTGTCTGGAAATGGGTTAACAGAGTACTTTCAAAATGATCGAACTCTGAACACAATATAATTTATTAACTGTAATAGTGTCAGTCATAGGGCTCCTGAAATTTGGAAATTTAAATCGGTCCTGGGCTATGCCCCCCCCCCCCCCCCCTGGCCGGAAAAAATGAATACCCCCCCCCCACACACCCCCACCCCCAATCCGCCGTCATAACCTTTCCTGTACGTAAAAGGTTCCATCATTCATTCAGTAATGGCCTTCTTTTTCAAATTTTCGGATGATGATTATAATGTTGGAAGTGGAAGATAGATGAAAACAACTGACTGATCCTACTTTCATTTTGTTTTTGAAAATTCATCTGAGTATAAATTGCAATTCGGGCAATGTAAGGCAGTTCACGAAATTCCAATATATATTGTAAAATTAGACAAATAAATTACATTATTAAAATTTCTGAGTTTTACAGAATATTTCCGTGACGTACGCTTTCTCCCCCAATGTTTTCTCAAGTATAAAATCACAGCGACGTAAAACCCTGGGTTTGTTCAAGAAAGGGTTAAAGCTTTTTTTCTTGTGGGTATGAATAAGTGTTATTATGTGATTATTGGTTAATATTTTCTAATCGAACAAAGATGTAATGTAATGATGACATTAAGAATTTGGCCTGTATCATGCCCTGAATCTCAACATTGCAACATAAAATTACCTCTGCATAAAATTGCAGATATAAATGATTTGTTGATTAAGAACAGTTTGACAGTTACTATCTGTTCTCTTCTTTCAGTGAGATGTTACTCATTTCCAATCAAAATTTAGTATTTATGTATCAGACGGTATTTCATAGTTTAATAAAATTCTAAAAAATCTCTGTCTTTCTGGATAGAGAACAAAATGGAAATGTAGAAATTGCTTGAAATAAGCAATTACATCATTATCGAGCCTGCTTGTGGTGAGCAAGACATAGTTGTCACTATGACAAGTCGGTGTATGTGCATTAGTGTGTTAGTCCGTCCGTCCATCCAAATTTGTCCCAACATCTACTCCTACATTTATGGATGGATTTCAAAATAACTTGGCACAGTTATTCTCCATCATGAGTAGATGTGCTGTTTGAAAGAATTTTTGGGATAGTTCTAATGTCAAGGTCACACTCAAGGTCAAACACTAAAATTGTGATTGTCAAGTGCATTTCTCCTACAATTATGGATGGATTTCAAAATAAATTGGCACAAATATTCGCCATCATGAGTAGATGTGCCATATGAAAGAATTGGAAAGCTTCAAGGTCAAAGCTTGAGGTCAAACAATAAAATTGATGGTCACGGTCAAGTTGATGGTCAAAACTTTGCAGGCTCGACAGCAGTTGTCCTGGGACAACCATCTTAGTTTCTAATATGATTTCTTCTAGAGGGCTGTATAAACTGGATTGTGTGGGAAAATGTAAAAAACAAATATTATTTACAATTTATCCCTTTCATCTACAAACCAGCAAACATTGTTTAAAAAGAAGAAAATGCTTGTACAAGCATTTTCTTCTCTTTCCACAATGTTTTTCACCATGTAGGACAATTTCATTTGAAATTGCATCTAATTTTCATTGTCACCTTCAACCTCTTCCAATTCAGGCCAGTCTAAAATTAAAAAAAAAAAAAAAAAACAAGACGGGGTTAATGTCTTACAGAAGAAATTGTGATAGGTGGATTCCTTGTTGATTGGCCATTAACCCATTAAAAGAAGACAACATTTTAGACTAAATATTCAAATAGAAACAACTTACAGACAACAATTTAACCCATTCCCACTCAATCCCTCCTTTTTACGCCCCTCAACGAAAAAAATCTTTGGAAAACATTGTGGAAAATGAAGAAATTGCTTGGATCAAGCAATTTCTTTATTATCCACAATGTTTTCTATCCAAAAAGACGAAAAAATTTAAAATTCCATCAACTTGAAATTGTCGTCTACAGCTCCTTTAAATTTGGACCAGTCTAAAATTCTACTGTGTTGGAATGGGTTAAAGCTTATGAAATTCTAAATCTTTTTTACATTATGGGTAGAAAACATTATGGATCAACATCGTCTAAAGCTCCAGTGGGAATGGGTTAATAGGTTTGGTTGACAGAATTAATCATTTGATCTTATTTTAAGAAAATGCATTAGATTTTGGAGAAATAAGCAATAAAAGATTGTGGTTTTCTACCTGGGGTAAGCACTTGTTGACAGATAAAAGACCCAATTTTTATCAAATGACACATAAAAAGGGGTTCACATGAATTTTCAATGTAAATGATAAATTAACCCTTGTCATGCTGAATTAAAAATCCTATATGGAATTTCTTTAAAATCAAAGAACTGACAGCACTCAGATTCTTCAGATCCTTACAGCAGGGGTCAATTATTATAAAGTGGCAATTCTGCCCGAGAGCAAACCTGTTGTGGATCTCTCTGAACAGGTTGAAGATATACTTCTTCTTTATTATTTTATATTTTAGAGAAGTGTGGATTACCAGAAGACAAATATCTAGACATGATATTTATTCAGCATTTAAAAACATGGGATTTTTTGGTATCAAGCTAAATAAACCATTTTAATAAAATTCATGGAACACCTCTTTCTCTCCTAGCCCTTTCCCATATGATCCCTCTTTTTTTACACCCCTCAAGACAGATGCTTTGGAAAAGATTATGGAAAATAAAGAAATTGCTTGTTTTGAAAAGACAAAGTTTTGGTGAATTTCATAGACTTAAAATTACATCTGCGAATTCTTTTAAGCTGGACCAGTCTATTTTTTTTAAAATAAAAATGGGTAAAATTAACGATCATGCGTATATGTTGTGAGGTGCAGCAGCTGCGTTCAAATCCAGATCTCTCCCCTTCTCCTATGACTCCATGATTGATATTTTTTCTCCTTAACCCATTCCAACACAATGGAATTTTAGACCAGTCCAAATTGAAAGGAGCTGCAGACGACAATTTCAATTTGTTGGAATTTTGAATTTTTTCGTCTTTTTGGGTAAAAAACATTGTGGATAATGAAAAAATTGCTTGATACAAGCAATTTCTTCATTTTCCACAATTTTTTCAAAAGCTTTTTTCTTGAGGGGCGTAAAAAGGAGGGATTGAGTTGTAATGGGTTAACCTGTTCAGGTAGATAGCAGATGCTGTGATTAGCAGACTTCCATCTGTCACCAGAGATCATCAGATATTAGTTCTATTCTATCACAAAACTGTGAAATGAAAATCAATTTTATGTGGTCAAACAATTTCTGGGTCTAATGTCATGGAAAAACAGTTCAATATGTAGTATTTATCAAAATGTACTATAAGGTCTCAAAGGCTGCATGCATGATCATGGTGATTTTTAACAATTGATTTAAAATTGGTCATTTAGGTTTTACAGAGACCATTGGACTCTTCCATATATAATATTGGCCTAGTGTTGCAGATTCTACTGTATCAGCTGCTGTAGATTAACCCATTTCCACACAGTGATACTTTCTTAAGCCCTTAAAAATACAATACAACTCTATGGGAAAAGGAGAAATTGCTTGTGACAAGCAAGCAACTTCTCAATTTTCTCACTCTGCTTCCTACCCTAATTGACAAGCTTTTTATTCTTTTCTCACAATGTTTTCTACCCTATTTGGCTTTTATTTTGCTATTCTAACACAATTTGAAATGTCATCTGCGACTGTTTTCATATCAACTGGTGTAAAATTTTGTTGCCTCTTAAAGAAAAAGGAGGAGAAACCAAGATTTAAGCTAAGATTCTGTGAGATACTTTCCATTATTCAATCTGACAATAAAGTGTGGGAGACCATAAACAAGGAAAGGCAATCTAGTGCAAAACTTCAACAGATAATTCTACTCTAATAATTAAGTTCTCAGATTCAAAAGAAAAAAGTAACATTTAATACAAAACTCTTGACTAGTAACAGATTTGTAATTAACATAATCAATTGCAAAACAATTACAAAGGTCATAAACAAATGCAAGCAAAAATTGTATGTGAAAAGGAGTTATCAAGCATAAACTCATTATGACCTTATCTTGCTTTTGCTCAAGATTTTTTAATAGTTATTGAGTTTTTACAGAGATCCTCTTCAATTTTCTAATTTATTAAGCATGGCTGTGATGAGGGAGAATTTGAGATATTGTCATAAAGCCTTGTGTCATCATTGTGAAAAAACGATGACTTTTTGTAACAATGCTTTTTACTGAGGCCTTTCACTTGAGACTTAAGATATTTGATAAAAAATAACATGAGAACAGCAACCTATACTATGAAGGGAGGTAATTCTGTATATAATTTCTAAGAATCGACATCTCTTTTTAAATAGATTTTTACCAACAATCATATTAATATCAAAAATATAATCTAGTTGATTGATTTCGTTATGAAAATATAGAAATCATGATTATCTCCATGAAATCTTAAAAGAAATTCTTACATAATCTTTGGCATCATTTTCATGAACAAGTAATTCTTTTATATAATAAGATTTTTCTTTGGCTGGGGATGTACTTTTTTCTTAAATATCAGGCAGTCTATATTCCTACCAATGTATATACATGTATTTCAAAGTATACTTAAATGTGTGTGTATTAAGAGAAAATAATCAGATTTCAAGTCATCTTACTTACACACAATATCTTACCGAGGGAATGGGGGGGGGGGGAGTGTTGGGTACATAGCCACAACTTAAGTTAACACGATGTATAAGCAAGGATATATTTCTCTCAATGTCAAAAACTGGAAATCAATAAAAGATTTAACAAATTTTGTCATCAAAATTGTCATCAATGCTTACTGCATTAGAATATTATACCCCACACAAGTATTTTGTCACTTAAAGAGTGCAGTTGACCTTTTAACTACCTGAAAACAGAAGGGCAATGGAGAAAAATTGTGTAAAGTTTCAAAGTCCTAGGTCAAATGGCTTATGAGTTAGATCATATCAAATGGTCTACAGTCAAAGTTCTGTTACCTTGACCTTTGACTATATGACCCCAAAACAATAGGGCACTTCGTTGGGTCATTGGCAACAAGTATATGAAGATACTTGGTTATAGATCAGTTGGTTCTAGAGCTAGAGCATGGAAACGAAAACATCTACAGATGGACAGACAGACAGACAGACAGAAATGGTGAAAACAATGCACCCCCCTCTTCTTTGTAGGTAGGGGGTATAATAAACTAACACCTATTTAGAAAGTATTGTGTAAATGGTATTTATTTTATCTTTTAATATGGAATTGAATAATTGACCAGTTTTTGATGGATAGAGCAAGTACCATAATTTTCTCTATAATTGCTCAAGAGAACATTGCAAAGTACAGACAGGGAGCACTTACTGTAGACCTAATTTTATTTGATAAATTACTGTTTAAATTTCTTAACTTTAGGATGGTTTCCTATAAACAATTATTAACATTAAAATCATTCTAAGAGAATAAAATACTAAAATTTGAGGAAAACCATTGTAAATAACAGAGGGGAGCAGCATTGCTATGGAGGGAGCCTGCTGCCTATTTAAGGAGAAATGCAGTAATTTTGTCGATTAATCCATTCCCACTCAGTGATGCTTTTAAAAAAGAAAAAAATGCTCTGGAAAACATTGTGGAAAATTAAGAAATTGCTTCCATGATGTTTTCTACCCCAAAAATAAAGAAAATCCAAAATGTCATTACCTTTAATTGTTGTCTGCAACCCCTTTCAATTCGGACCAGTCTAAATTATTCTTAGTGTACACCCTGTACATGTTTGCCCTCAAAACTTACTACATAGCCGTTAAAATGAATTAATTGAGCATAAAATTAGGCAATCATGTGGTGTTTAGTTTCTTACAATCTTTGTACCATCTGGTGCGGATTGAGTAATTATTTATTGTTTTGTAATGGAGAAACTACCTTACACACTCTATCACCTTTGCTATGTCATCACTCGGGGATTACCCTATAATTTACATATTACAAGACAATAGAATTTTAAATTTGCTCAAACTCAAAGAAAATACAGACAAATTTCTAAAGCACATTCAAGTGTGATAAAAAGTGCCCTATAGGGTAGAAAAGACATTGAGAAAAGGACAATTTGCTTGTTAAATATATATGATTGCCTTGAACTTCCACTGAACTGTAGTTCCACTCTGCATGTATATAAACAACCTTTGCAAAAACCTCTGTTGTCAGCCCGATTAGCTCAGTTGGTAGAGCACTTGACTTCATACCTCAAGATCACGGGTTCGAGCCCTTGACTGACCATATCAACTAACAAACTAATTGTCTTTCGGATGAGACGTTAAACCGAGGCCCCATGTGACGATGCTATCCATCGAGTACGTTAAAGAACCAGGTGGAGCTGTCAGAAGTTTTGTCCTGTATCCTTGCACTATCCCCCGTAACAACTAACCGTCTTCTTGGGGCGTCGCTCATATGGGCATGTGCTACAGTAGCGACGATAAATAAACGGAAATACACACAAAAACCTCTGTGATAAGGATGTTGTTTGGTGTGTACGAGGGGAATAATCACTTAAAATCTTTCCTGTTTAATCCCTGGTTTTTACCCCCTGATGCTTTCATAATTGAGAAAACATTGTGGAAAAAGAAGAAATTGCTTGAGACAAGCAATTTCTTCTTTTTTCACAATATTTTCTACCCTACTGAATGGTTATTTTTTAAATTAAACGAAATTTTAATTTTCTTTTGCGAAATCTTTGAATTTGGACTGGTCTTAAATGTTGCAAAACAGGAAAGGGTTAAGTGATAACTCTTGTTAACCCATTCCCACAAAATATTGCTTTTTTACACCCCCATTGAAAGGAGTTTAGGAAAACATTGTGGAAAATGAAGAAATTGCTTACAAAATGCAATTTCTTCATTTCCCATAATGTTCTTTTTTTATTCCAAAAAGACCGAGATTTCTAAAATTTTAACAACTTGAAGATGTTGTCTATAGTTTTTTTGAATTTGGACAAATCCAAAATTTTGTTGAGTTGGATTAGGTTAACCCATTCCCACACAGTGATGCATTTGGAGCCTATCAAGAAAAACCCATGGGAAAACATTGTGTAAAATGAAGAAATTGCTTGCAACAAGCAATTTCTTCATTTAACACTCTATTCTACCAAGAAAGATGAAAAAATCTTAAATTTCATAAACTTAAATTTGTCGTCTGCAACTCCTTTCATTATTACACCAGTCTAAAATTTTGCTATGTGGGAATAGGTTAACTATTGTCAACTCTCTGCACAATGGTACAATATTTCTAAATTCTCTATAGAAATACTTAAAACAGATATCCACCTATTCTTGGAAATCAAACTTTAACCCTCTTGAAAACCAACACTAATGAGCATTGAAAAGATAACGGTGCTAGCAAAATTAGCTGACATGAACAGTATGGCTGTGCTAAGGTCCATTTTTGCTTGCCTGACAACTTACAATCACAAAAAGATATCTACATTCATATTGAAATTATTATGAAGAAAGAAAACAGCTGAGTTGACCGAATTTTACTTAACCACAGACTAACTACTTCCTGTCATTCATCATTTAGCTGTCAGAGATTAAGACCTACCCTAAATATTCTACTGGGGGAGTCCCCTTTCTTTTATTTCCCATGCTAATAGTAAATTGGGTTGGACCTGCTTCACTGTAAAACTATATTTTATTGGCTGAGAAAGAGTTAGATATGGTTCAAAGATCAGTTTTTTAGCCACTACCAGTTTACAAAATGTAAGACTGGTCCAAATTTAACCCTGTCCTGTACAAACTCGGGATTTTATGTCACTGTGACTTTATACCTGAGAAAAGATTGTGGATAAAGGAGAAATTGCTTGTAACAAGCATTTTCTCCAATTCCTACAATATTTTCTATAACATAGGATGATTTCATCTCAAATTGCATCCAGTTTTCATTTTGGTCTGTAATCTTTTAACCCTTTCCTGGTTTTTGAAATTTTAGACTGGTCCAAATTGAAAGAGGATGCAGACGACAATGAAAATTGGATGCAATTCAAAATAAAACCATCCTATGTGGTAGAAAACACTGTGGGAAAAGGAGAAATTGCTTATTATAAGCAATTTCTCCTTTTTCCACAATGTTTTCTCAAGTATAAAATCACAGTGACGTAAAATCCCGGGTTTATCCAGGAAAGGGTTAATTTGGATTAATCTCAAATTAAAAAACTAAACAGAAAGGGTCAAATTAGTAGCAGACTCCAATTTCAAGTTAATGAGATTTTGGAAATATTTGGATTTTGGGGTGGAAAACATGTTGTGGAAAATGAAGAGATAGCTTGTTACAAGCAATTTCTTCATTTTCCACTCTGTTTCCAAAATTTATTTTGTGAGAGGCATAAAAAGGAGTTCTGAATGAAAATTTTTAGTTACTTATGGAAAAGAGTATTGATGGAAGCATGGTGATTCATTCAGAAATCATTTATTGTTATCACTGAGGAGTCCCTTTACAAATGATACGCTGATCATTTCCAGTTATTTGAGGACCATTGGATCAGTACTAGGGACAGAGATTGCAGGAAAAGAAACCCTCTCTGGTGATGGAATGATACATTATTAATTGATATAACAAAATATTTAATTTTTTGTATGTAATAATCAACAGATTAGCCTTTCTTACTATTTGACATTGGTTGTAAAGGTTAAAGAATGAATGGATCTATAGTATTTACATGGTAGTAATATTTTACACCTATCTATACAAAGGTCATGAGTCACTTGATTGTGGCATAGCGTAAGGTGCCAGATTTGAATATGTAAGACATTCCTTACTTGCTTATATTCCACTGAAAGATAAAATTAAATTGTCAAAACATAGGAAATACTACTAAGTTAATCCCAAAACACTAAATAGCTTTTCACTATAGATTGCAGACATGTAACGTGCAAAACACTTGTTGATTTAACAAGTCTCACTCAACACTTGAGTCTCATTATTATTATTTTTTTCAAAGGGACACATATGTTTATTTTTCATGTACAAATCACTTATATTACAAGAAGATGCTGTCTAACTGACTGACAGTGCGGACAGTCTGTACCTTTTACATATACAGCTTGGATAAATGTGGGATAGCTCGCATGTCAGAGCTCTCTCTGACAGTGGAAACCATACTTACAGCTCAAATGGTGAGCTCCTACCATCAGTAGGAACCTTACTTAAAGCTCAGATGGTTAGCTCTTACTGAGGTTTGGAACCACCTACATGGTCACATGGTTGTAGACAGCTCAGATGGTGAGCTCCTACCGACAGTGGGTACCATGCTTACAGCTTGTTACAAATAAGGTTGTTGTGGCTCAGGTGGTGAGTTCCTACCGACAGTGGGTACCATGCTTACAGCTTGTTACAAATAAGGTTGTTGTGGCTCAGGTGGTGAGTTCCTACCGACAGTGGGTACCATGCTTACAGCTTGTTACAAGGTTGTTGTGGCTCAGATGGTGAGTTCCTACGAATAGTGGGTACCATGCTTACAGCTTGTTACAAGATGGCAGTCCATACCTTTACAGTGGCAGCTCAAATGGAGAGCTCCTACTGACAGGGTGGCCCATACCTCTTACATTTACAGCTCACAACATAAGCTCCTATTGACAGAGGGCATTCAATAAATTTTACATTAACAACATGGTGAGCTAATACTTATAGTGAGTAGCTCTTACCTGTCACATGGACAGCTCACATGGGGACACCAGCAGGTCCTATGGTAGAGGACATGTTTGAGCTCCTATCAAAGCTTCTGCTCATGTGGATATCATATCTTCCAATCCCTTATCAAATTAATCTTAGTTGTGTATATCAGAATTCCTGTATTCTGATTTCCTGAAAAATTAGTTTCATACATCCACGAAAACAGTTTTGAGTATGGAAATATTGATATTTCTCATGCTTTCAGGCAAAGAAGTTCCATTTAACACTTGTCTCAAAATTGGTGATTTTCTTTTTCCAATTCCCACACAATCCTGATTTTTGTACACCTCTAAAGAAAAGATTTAAGAAAAATAAGGTTGAAAAGCAATTTCCTAATTTTCAGCCTTGTTTTCTACCTCAGACATATTCAAAAAAATTTCAGCTTGAAATGTTCTTCTATATCTTCTTTTAATCAAGACCAGTCTTAAATTTTACTTTGGTAATAAGTTCAATATGCGTTGATAATGCCTTAGCGGTATATTTGTCTGTCTGTTGTCCATCTGTTGACTTTTTTTTTCTATGCTATATCTCTAGAACCTGTTGATCTACAGCCATGAAAGCGCATATAATTATTGCCTATTTTCCAATGATCCATGGTAGTGCCGTATTATTTTTGGATCATGTAGGTCAAAGGTCAAGGTCACAATTGAACTTTGACTGAAAATTGCTTCAGTACTTTGGCTCATAAGCCATTTGACCTAGGACTTTGAAACTTTATACACAAGTCCATAACCCAAGGACTTGTCCTATTGTTTAAAATATAGGTCAAGAGTCCAACTGTTTTACTTAAGAGACAAAGTGGTGGTGGTGGTGGTGGTGGTGGTGGTGGTGGTGGTGGTGTTGGGGGGGTTATAAATCTGCTTTGATACAATTAAAGCTTTTCATCAGGTTTGAAACTAAAAACCTAATTACATATCTTATTGAATCCAATTAGTGGCTTCATAAGATGTGATTAGATGTATAGTTTTATACCTCAATGAAAAAAATGTGTCTAGAACTCTTTGATAAGACACAGTCATGTATAATTATTGCATAGTATTCTGAAAGAATTATGAGGTTTTAAAACATGAATAAACGACACAACTTTAGGCTGGTCATAAATGAAAGAGGTGCAGACAATAATTCCAAATGGATAGTATTTTAAATATTTCTGTCTTTCTGGGTAGAAAACAATTTGGAAAATGCAGAAATTGCTTATCACAAGCAATTTCTACATTTCCCACATTGTTTTTGTGAACCTTTTAGAAATTTAGCAGTCTCAGCACTTCAGTGTAAGGGTAAATATATACCTTTATTACAGACAGCACTATCAAAGAGGATTGACCATGACTAACTGTCTGATTAATCACTTAAGAATGAGATCATTTTGCTGACCAGTGCTACCTTGATAGACTGGTTATGGTTATGGTTACACTCCTGTCTGTTTTTCATTAGCCCATTACCAGAAATTTGAGGATGGTTCAAATTAAGAGGAGTTGCAGGCAAAAATTTATAAGTTTATGAAATTTTAGATTTTTTTCAACTCTCTTGGTAGAAACCTTGTGGAAAATGAAGAAATTGCTTGTAAGCAATTTCCTCATTTTCCACAATTTTTTCCCAATTGTTTTCATAAGGGGCGTCAAAAAGCATCACTGTGTCGGAACATGTTAATTAAAATTAGAGCAAAAAGGGGTCAATTTTGGCAGTTTATAGCTCTTTTCATTTGTGTCCTTTGCATTTAAACCTGGCATCTTTCTAAAGAGAGTTCATTTGCCTTGAAATTCATACTAGGAAAAATGGTACTACCGGTATAATCTGTTTGAATTCAGAGAAGTCTGAAATTATGTCTTAACATGTGTAGCTTGATTTATTCTATTACCAGACAAAAAAAAAAAAGTTGCAGATAACAATTTCAAGTTGATAGAATTTTGAAAATCTTGATCTTACATGGTGGAAATAAGCAATTTCTTAATTTCCCAAACTTTTTTCATGTGGGTCGTAAAAAGGCTGAATTGTGTGGGAATAGTTTAAGTAAACAATTAGTTTGATGTAAGCCAAATGCAGGTAAAGATTAAAGAAGCCTTGATATAAGAATGTGAACTGACCACAACTATTTAAATTATTCACAATTCTTTGTTTGATTGTATTAAGGTCAGTGAAATTATTTGGTCTTCAAATTCTTTATATATCTCTTTAACTTCTTCAATCCTTTTGTGCAGCTTTGGCTCAATGATTTATTCAATTTTAAGAAATGCTTGATTAACCCATTTCAAGATGATAAAATTTTAGACTGATCCAAACTGAAAGAGGTTGCTGACAACATTTATTAGTGGATGGAATTTAAAAAGTCTTTGTCTGTATGGGTAGAATGCATTTTGGATAATGAAAAAATTGCTTGTAACAAGCAATTTTTTCATATTCCACAAAGTTTTCCAATTTTTTTTTCCTCAAAGGGTGTAAAAAAGTGTCATTGTGTGGAAATGAGTTAAAAAGATAATCTTTATTATTTTTTTTTCATAAAGTACAGTGATTCAATTATAATAGCAAAATGAGACAGGGTTTGAAAAAACATGACTGAAGACAAAGAAAATAAACTTGATCCCCTGGTGAGAAAAGTGACCTGGGAACTTTATGAAACAAATATTTTAAATAGATTAGGGATCCAGCAGAGGTCATTTAGATCTAATATTTTAACCAATTACCAGACAGCAAAATTCTAGACTGGCCCAAATTGAAGGGACTTGCAGATGACATTTCTTAGTTGGTGGATCTTTAAATATCTTTGTCGTAAGTAATGAAGAAATTGCATTTTTTTCCACAAATCTTTCTAAAGCTTTTTTCTTTGGAGACGGTGTCATCAAAAATCGTCATTGTGAGGAATTGTGTTCACCTTTCCTGTTTTTTAAAAATCTAGACTGGTCAAAATTGAAATAAGTTGCAGACAACAATGAACATTTGATTCAATTTGAAATATAACCATCCTATGTAGAAAATAATGTTGGAAAAGGACAAGCAATTTCTACTTTTTCCACAATGTTTTCTCAAGTATTAAATAACAACCAGGTAAAATTCCACATTTAAACAGGAAAGGGTTACGGTAAAATGACCATGTTAGATTACAAAAATTGAATAAGTGTGGGTTGCAGTCAGACTTTGGTCAATACTTTTTATACTTCCCAGGAGCTCACTTTGGCTTGTTGGGTCACAATTGAGAAGTTATTTTCTTTTTTACCCAAAATCAAGCCTATAAAAGTTACCAGCAGATGCCTAATACAATGGAAAATTTAGAATTTGGTTGCAGAGAAAGCTGACAACACATGCTTTTCTGCTTTAGCACCATCTTTTTTTTTAAAGTTGATAATTATATTACATTTTATACTTCCAATTTTTCACACTTTTTCACTAAACTTCGCCTAGAACAGCTCTTACCCATTACCAAATATTTCTGCTTTTTGGCCATCCAAGAAAGAAGCCTTTGGAAAAATTGTGGTACAAGCAATTTCTTCATTTTCTACATTTTTATTCTACAAAAAAAGGCAAAGATTTCTTCAATTACAAAATTTCGTCTGCAATATCTTTCAAATTGGATGAGTCTAAAATTTTGCTATCTGTTAATGGGTTAAATAAAGCATGTAATTTTTCCTTAATTCAGCAAGAAGTTGCACTCAGTAGCCTGATTTAAAAGTGCATCTGACTTTGTTTATTTAAGAGCACTAGAAAAGATAAAGATTGTCAAATGGGAAAGCCCCAAATCTAACCACAAAAATGTTGCCCTACATTTTACCGATGACCCTTGCAGATCTTTGTAAAAAAGAAAAACTCTGGATTATAGGTTTTTTTCTAAAGCTAATACCATATGAGTAAGCCTTCATGTTTTTTTTTGGGTGGGGGGTTGAAAAAAAAAAAAATGTGCAGCAAAAATTGATGATAATGCATTGTTGTAGCAAGGGAGGTAATCCATAGATTCATTTAATAATTGATTGTGTACTTATATCCCTTGGTGAGAGTATGAGATCTGAAATAATTTAAGAATGAAACAATTTTTCTTTTACATACTGGTACAAAAAATTGATGAATTACGGCTGTCAAAAAATCAATCCACAAATCAAATCCCTCATTTTAACTGGAAGTGAACTTTGAAATTGGATATTTGCCAACATTTATGTGAATTTTTCTTGTTTGGTGACTTGAAGGTTGTAGTTACGTTGTTTATGTCACCAACCAACCATTTTACTTTTTTATTACATGTTACTGACCTTGAATTTTGGAAAACAACACTGATCAATATCGAAAAGATACTTGTTGTCCTAGCTCAGTGGGTGTGGTCAGGGATGTGTTAATGATGACTTCAAAGAAAATATATACTATGATACATATCTAAACAAGCAGGACACCAAAGTCTTAATTCAATCCAAATTGATAACAATCTCAGATGGGCATAGTCATAACATCATGTGCAGATCTAGCTGGGATATCATAGCCCTGGTGAGGCCAGTAGATTATAAGAAAAAGTGCTATGGTATCACAGCTAGTGTTGATCCAGAAGGGGGACAATGGGTCTAAACCCCCCCACCCCCCTTCAATGCCTAAAAGGGGTGTCCCTGTTAACCCATTCCCACACTATCCCACTTTTTGATGCACCTCAAGAATAAAGCTTTGGAAAACATCATGGACAATGAAGAAATTGCTTGTTACAATCAATTTCTCCAGTGTCCACCATGTTTCCTACACAAAAAGGCATAGATTTTCTAAATTCCACTGACTTGAAAATGTTTTCTGCAACTTTTTCAATTTGCACCTGTCTAAATTTTATTGTATAGTAATGGGTTAAGCTTATAAGAGGGGCTAACATCATAGAAAAATATTTTAACATTTTGTAAGGTATAACTCTTTATCTCATTCCAGAACAGAGACAACAGTGCAAGTTCCTGTGCCTGTCAAGCCTGTGGTTGCAAGTACAAGCCTAGATCGCATCACTGGAGGTTTTGCTCTAGCAGCCTCAGCTGGTCTACATCGGCCATTACTAAACATATCATCCCACACGGTGACTAGTGAGATTTTAAGTAATGGCCTTGCTGCAAGCAATGCAGTTGTTTCTAGGGCACCTATTGTGACGAGAAGTTCTTTGTTAGCAAATTGTCCTGTCAAATTGTATCCATGGAAACCAAATATGTACATTGTGTAAAATTTACTTTTAATGTTACTGCATCATAATTGATGGCTCACTGACCCCACCAACTGATTCCCCTTGACTTTGACAGGAAGTTCCACTTCGATATTAGCCCATTCCAACACATGCCTGCATTTTTAAGCCCTTCCAGAATAACACTATGGAAAAAATTGTGAAAAATGAAGAAATTGATTGAAAAAAGCAATCTTTTCATTATCCACAATGTTTTATACCCCATAGATTAAGATTTCCAAGGTTCCATCCACTAGAAATAATTGTCATTGGCAACTTCTTTGAAATTGGATCAGTGTAAAATTTGGTTGTCTGGTAATGGGTTAAATGGTGTTATTTTGCAAAATTTATAGCCAGTAACGTGTAGCAAAACAGTGAAATTGTTGGTTGGTGATCTAAACATCTAACTACAGCTCAAGCTGTAGTTACAAAGTTTATACAAACACAGAATACTTTTTTTAATTACCAATTTTAATCTTCAAAGTTCACTTCCCATCTAACTGAATGATTTGATTTGGTTGATTCTTCGATTGACAGCCACGATCTGTCTTCTGAAGTTAAAACTAAGGAATCAAATCAACCAGTTATTCAATACATTACATCAAAAACTTAAACTCTTTTTCATTTTCAAAGTCACAGTCATTTGTAGGGCCAAGTATCAAGGTGACATTTCCTAATAGTAAGTGTATGTACATGTATTGCATGTGAATATGTAAATATTTGGGCCAAGCTCGGTGAAATTTTGTTTGTATTTATTATTTTTTTCAAATACTTGAAACTATTGTCAATCTCATTCAACATTGGAGCCTGCCCGTGAGATTTCCAATCATTTCACATGTACATGAAGCACCCATGTGGAGCAGCCTGGACAGCCAGAGTGCATGCAGAATCCTTGCTGGTTGTCTGACCCTTTCCTGCACAATCCCTGGTTTTTATATCAAAGCCATTTTATACTTGAGAAAACATTGTGGGAAAAGAAGTAATTGCTTGTAACAAGCAATTTTTTTTTTTTAACAATACTTTCTACCCTGGAAATTTATCATTTTCAAATAACACTTATTTTTAATTGTTACCTGTAAATTCTTTTGGAAGGGGTTTGAGGAACGTTGAGGTAGTAGCAATCTACAGAATGCATAGTAAAGACTCTGATCAGACTGTGCGGATGCACAGGCTGATTTGAGTCTTTACTAAACACTCTTTTGAAATGATTTAAAAATGCCAGGTACAGGTTCATTCATTTAATTTATATAAAAACATAACCATTACTTGCTATTGATGCTTTCTAGTTTTATACCACATTGTTGTCCCAGTTGACTCATTACCAGACAACAAAATTTTAGATTGGTCCAAACTCCAAAAGGTTGCAGAAACGATTTAAAGATAATGGGATTTAAAAGATCTTTTTTGTTTGGGATAGAAAAAACACGGTGGATAATGAAGAAATTGCTGGTGTTTATTCTATTTCTTCATTATCCACAATATTTTCAACATCTTTTTTCTTGTTGCGTCAAACGTAGGATTGTGTGGGAATAGGTTAAGATGCAGCTCTTATTTGTTCTTCATTTTTACCAGGGTTGTTGCAATAGACAGCTTAATTTGTGCAATATTTTATCATTATTATTTTTTGTGTGTATTTTTTGTGAAAATATTTGTGTTGAATAAATCATTGCTGTAGATATGTAATCAAAGTACTGAAAGTACTTAAAGCTAGCAAAGCATGATTTTATTGAGTAATTTCTGTGTCGAAGGTTATCATGAATAGTGAAATTTAGAAAACATTTGCCTTGTTGGGTAGAAAACAGTGTGGACAATGAAGAAATTGCTTGTTACAAGCAATTTCTTCATTATCCACAATGTTTTCCAAAACTATTTTCTTGAGATGATTCTAAAGCGCAATTGGATGGCATTGGGTTAACATGCTTTTGAAGGAGTTGTCTACAATTTGAACAAAGTTAATGCATGTGGCCATAAACAGGGATGGCAGAGTTTGCAATATTCCTGAAATAAGAACTACTTTTTATGGCGTAGGCATTCAATGGATTTAGTGGTTAAGCCGCCAGTGGCAGTTTGCACTTGTTTCAACTCTTAGAAGATCTCACAAGCTGGTCTGTTAACTTAAGCTATCAAAGCTGACGCTTTGCTTGCTAAAAATACACTATAATTATTATGAGCCATTTTAGACCCCAGCAAATCTCGAATACTGTTAGTCTTGAACAAACTTTACCCATTACCATGCAGAACAATTTTTAGATTGGTCTGAAATTGAAAGGAGTTGCAGACAACATTTTTAAGTTTATGAAATTTTATATTTTTCTACTCTCGGGTTTGAAAACATTGTGTAAAATGAAGAAATGGCTTGTGACAAGCAATTTCTTTATTTTACACAATGTTTTCTCAGTTGTTTTTCTTCAGGGGCGCCCAAAAGCATCATTGTGTTAATATTAACCCATTACCATGCAATTCTGCATTCTAACCCACTACAGAGTGAAAGTTTTTAAGTTCATTTTGGTAAAAAGAGGAATTGCTTCTAAGGAGCCATTCTTCTCTTGACACAATGTTTACTACCTTTTATGACATTTACATCACAATTTTAGAATATTTTGAAATATCATCTGCATTCTTCCTGAATTTGAACCTGACTGAAAATTTGTCTAGTAATGGGTAAATGTACAGAGAGGGGCTGTTGTTAAACCATAGTTAGAGCAGTGAACTTTGTTTATACTCTAAATAATTTTTATTTCATGGTGTAAGAAATATTTTTATTGCATTTTTTAAATGCAATATTCTAGCACATGATGCTTTGCAACAAGTGCTGTTTTTGTCATTCCTGAAATTATCAAGTTTTTTTTTTTTAAAAATCATGCCTAAACCCTTATATGGGCAAGTAATGTTGGTGCCCTGGTGTAAAGTATCCTTTCAGGACATATTTAGTGAGATTGTTTACAAACACTTGTATAGTAGCAAGTTAACCCTTTCCTGTTTTTGAAAAAATTAGACTTGTGTAGTTTGAAGGAGGTTGCAGACGACAATTAAAATTGTGTAAAATTTGATAAGTAATCAAATGACAAGGTAGGAAAAATTGTAGGAAAAGGAGAAATTGCTTGTCACGCACAATTTCTTCTTTCCCCAAAATACATGAAATGACTTTGACGTAAAATTCAGGGATTGTCCAGGAAAGGGTTAAAATAAGTTGAGCCGTATACAAGAATGTTAATATTCATCATTCCTTGTACTTCTAAGTTATGCCCCTTTCGACAGGGTTTTTCAATTGTCATTCATGCTCTGTAATGATCTGTTAATCAAAATAAAGATACCAAAGATCATACTGTTTTGTTTATTCACATGCCCAAGTTTCTGTTCATCTTAACCCTATCCCATGCAATGATACTTTTTGACTTCTCCCAAGAAAATGAACTGGGAAAACATTGTGTAAAATGAAGAAATTGCTTACATTAAGCAATTTCTTCATTCTCAACAATGCTTTCTACCCAGAAAGTTGAAAAAATCTAGAATTTCATAAACATGGTCATTTGCAACTCCTTTGAATTTGGACCAGTCTAAAATTTTGTTATTTGGGAATGTGTTAACCCTTATGCTATACAACTCCTTTTATTCTCAGAATTGCATTAAAATCAAAAGGATGAGAGCATGGAATGGCCCTGATGTAGATCAATATTTTCTCAGGTATTTCATAAGCAACAAGCAGATGGTATAGACAAAGATCAGACTGCACTTATGTGCAGACTAATTTTTGTTTATACTTCCAGCAAAAACAAATATTCCAGCTTCAGCATGGCAAGGGTTAACTCTTTCCTGTTCAATCCCTTGTTTTTTGGTCCCAGTGTTTTTAAACTAGAGAAAATGTATTGGAAAAAAGAAGAACTGCTAGTAACAAGCAAATTTGTCTTTTTTCAAAATATTTTCTACCCTACAGAATATTATTTTTCGAATAAAATCAACTTAAGATTGTTGTCTGCAAAATCTTTAAGTATGGACAATCTAAAATTTTACAATACAGCAAAAGGTTAAGAAAGGGTCATCCTGCTAAACAGATCAAGTCATCAGCCTGACAATATTTACAAATTGAACGAGCTGTTTGAGAGATTCCCCTTATAAAAAGTTTGGAAAATAAGCCCCACCCAAGAAAGCTTTTTTATGCCCCACATCAAAAGATATGGGGCATATTGTATTACCGTTATCCATCTGCAAAACTTAACCTAAAAACCTAACATTGCCAATTAATACCACCCTATTCATGATACGATGCTCATATTTGGCATGATGATACATCTCCATAATAGGCATCTCCTCGTGTCAAGGTCATGTGATAAGGTCAAGGTCACATACCAAGGTCAAACGTTTAGTCCTGTTGCGTGGCCTTGTGTTTCACAAACACTTCTTTTTTTTTATTTATCATTATTATTTTTAAAAAATAAGGAGAAATATAGCTCCTCACCCAATGAGCATTATCCCTCAAAGAAGACTTCCTGGAAAAATTTGGACAACCCTTTCCCACTCATTGATGCTTTTTGACGCCCCTCAAGAAAAACTATTTGGAACAAATCCTGTTGCGGGGCCTTGTGTTTCACAAACACATCTTTTTTTTTTATTTATCATTATTACTTTTGAAAAAATAAGGAGAAATATAGCTCCTCGACCAATGAGCATTATCCCGCAAAGAAGACTTCCTTGAAAAATTTGGACAAACCTTTCCCACTCATTGATGCTTTTTGACGCCCCTCAAAAAAAACTATTTGGAACACATTGTGTAAAAGGAGGAAATTGCTTATAAAAAGCAATTTCTTCATTTTACACAATGTTTTCTTTCAAGAAAGATGGAAAGAATTTAAATTTACAAAACTTTACATTGTTGTCTGCAACTCCTTTCAATTTCGACCAGTCTAAAATTGCCATCGTGTAATTGGTTAAAATTCTAGGAAGACTTTTTTAAAGAAAATGACTAAAGAAAACAATTTGACAACAGCCCGGCTGGCCTTTCTAGAGAAGTGCTTTAACACATTAACCAGGCAGGAAAATTATAGACTGGTCCAATTTAAAAGAAGTTGCAGATGAAACTTTAACCCATTCCCAAACAATGACAATTTTTGACAACCCTCAAGAAAAACAATCTAGAAACAAGATGTGTTTGTGAAACACCATGCCCCCGAAACAGGAATTCTTTAGAAACAGGTGATTTTTAGCTCTACTGGCCAAAGGCCACTAGAGCTATAGCGATGGCTTTTTCCCGTCCGGCGTCCGTGCGTCATCCGTCCGTTAAACTTTTCCTTGTTTACACGATAAAGTCCACAGTTTTCATCGGATCCTCTTCAAACTTTCACAGAATGATTGTACCATCATAATGATCGTTCCTTTCGAAAATGGGTCAGATCCGTCAAGAAACACGGGAAAAGGGGCCTAATTAAAAAACTTTGTTTACGCGATGAGAGTCCACAGTTCTCATCAGATTCTCTTCAAACTTTCTCAGAATGATTGTACCAACATAAGGATCGTTCCTTTCGAAAATGGGTATGATCCGTCAAGAAACACGGGAAAAGGGGCCTTATGAAAATTCATTTAAAATTCAATTAAAAATCCTCGTTTATGCGATGAGAGTCCACAGTTTTCATTGGATTCTCTTCAAACTTTCTCAGAATGATTGTACCAACATAAGGATCGTTCCTTTCGAAAATGGGTATGATCCGTCAAGAAACACGGGAAAAGGGGCCTTATGAAAATTTAATTAAAAAATCCTCGTTTACGAGATAAAGTCCACAGTTTTCATCAGATTCTCTCCAACCTTTCACAGAATGATTGTACAAACATAAGGATCGTTCCATTTGAAATTTGGTCATCATTCCAATTGTTGATTTTGACAGTGGATCTGACTATAGCAAGGGTCACATAAAAAGGGGCCTTATGAAAAACTCTCTTAAATATTCTGGTTAACACAATGATGTCCCTTGATTTCACCGGATTCACTTCAAAATTTCACAGAATGATTGTACAAATACTTAGATGGCTCTTTTCAGAACTGGGTACAATCCATCAAGCATCATGTAAAAAGGGGACATATGATTTTTTTTTAAATATTCTAGTAAACATAATGAATTCCCAATATTTCATCAGTTCACTTTTAACTTTCATAGAATGATAAAACCAACAGTAAAATATCACAGGAAAAGGGGCCTTATGAGAACTTGAATTTAATATCTTTGTAAACACAATAAAGTCAACAGTTATATTGGATTCTCTTCAAAGATGCATGGAATGATTGTGGCATTCGAAACACAGGAAAGGGGCCTTACAGATTATCATTCAAAACATTCTTCTGTATGTGATGAAGATCACAATCATTATCAAGTTGTCTTTTAAATTTCACAGGACAATTGTCGGGTTGTAAGGAAAGTTCCTTTTGGAATGAAATTGATCCATCAGAAAACACAGGAAAAGGGGCCTTATTGATTTTCATTCAAAACAATCCTGTTTATGTGATTAAGTCCACAATTATTGTCAGATTCTGATGAAATATTCACAGAATGATTGTAGGGTCATAAGGTAACTTTCTTTTGGAAATGGAATAGAGCCGTCATGAAACATGGGAAAAGGGGCCTTGAGGATTGTTGCTTAAAATGATAAAGGGGATAAAGCCCCCTTTTTTTTCTTTATGCATTCTTCTTTGAGCAATTAACTTCCTTAAATATCAGATTTCTTTAACAGAAAACTTGATAACCAGTAGAGCGTCTCAGGCCCTCATGGGCCTCTTGTTATTGTTTTTTTGTCTTTGTTATAGGGAAAAGGGTTAAAATTTTGACCTTGACCTTGATGAAATGACCTTCCCCAGTTGTGCCTTGTTGAGACCTATCTACATACCAAATATTAGCATTGTAACTCAATTAGGAATGAAGTTATAGGAAAATGTTTAGTTGGCAGGTTAAGTTTTTGAGTAACGTTTTAGGGAAAAGGATTAAAATTTTGATCTTGACCTTGATGAAATGACCTTCCCCAGTTGCACCTACTTGAGACCTATCTACATATCAAATATTAGCATTGTAACTTAATTAGGGATGAAGTTATAGGAAAATGTTTAGTTGGCAGGTTAAGTTTTGCAGACAGACAGACAGACGGACACGGGTAAAACAATATGCCCCCGATCTATCGATGCGGGGGCATGAAAATTGTGTAAAATGAAGGAATTGCTAGAAACAAGCAATTTCTTCATATTAGACAATGTTTTCTACAAAAATCTTAAATTTAATACGCTTAATTTATCGTCTGCAACTTCTAGAACAGCCATTGAGTTGTCTGTGGTCGAGATGTAGAGCGTTGGCTTGCCGATCAAGTGGTCCCCAAGTTCCATATCTGGAACTAAAAGCTATCGATCTTAGTTCTGTCATTGGCCCACGTACTAACGGCACAAGTACTCGTGTATTATCCAGGAATCAGAATTGAAGGGGATTACCGGTAATCTAAGTTTTCCAATTGATGTAAAACAAATAGATTATACCAGTACAGCCGATTGCTTTCACAATCCTGGGAAAAATCTTAATGAAGAAAATCATATGGGAAAAGATGACAATGATTGTCATATTTTTTTCTTTTTGAACTATTATGTCTTCTGTCCTTTAAGATGCTCATGTTTCAAATTAAGGACAGCTTTTTTGTTTTTCAGCATTTCTTTACCAAGAAAATGAGAATGCATACATACCATCACCCTTGATAAAACTAGAATAACTATCACTTGCAGAGATAAACAACCCCACACTATATTTCATGTCATGAACCTCACACTATATTTCATGTCATGGGGCAAACACTCTGCATAATCACTAACAGTGATAGATACACCAAACCTGTATTTCATGTCATGGAGCAAACACTCTGCATAATCACTAACAGTGATAGATGCCCCCTCCCTATATTTCATATTATAGGGCAAACACTCTGCATAATCACTAACAGTGATAGATGCCCCCTCCCTATATTTCATATTATGGGGCAAACACTCTGCATAATCACTAACAGTGATAGATGCCCCCTCCCTATATTTCATATTATGGGGCAAACACTGCATAATCACTAACAGTGATAGATGCCCCGCCCTATATTTCATATTATGGGGCAAACACTCTGCATAATCACTAACAGTGATAGATGCCCCCTCCCTATATTTCATATTATAGGGCAAACACTGCATAATCACTAACAGTGATAGATGCCCCTCCCTATATTTCATATTATGGGGCAAACACTCTGCATAATCACTAACACTGATAGATACCCCCATCCTACATTTGATATCATGGGTCAAAAACTCTGCATAATAACTATCACTAACAGTGATAGATGACTCCACCCTATATTTCATGTCATGGGGCAAAAACTACACAATCAATATCACCAACAGCGATAAATACCCCCACCCCTACATTTGTAATGGGGCAAAACTCTACAAAATCAACTTAGGGATATTAACTCTGTAATCATTAGGCCAACACCTATCCAACTTCGCATTTTTGAATCATTGGGAAAAATTCTAAAATCCTCAATGCTTTCTAGTTTTCAAGTCAAATCAGGGAGAATAACTCATTAATTCTTGATAGAAGTCTTTTTAATAAATTGCACATTTACAAATTCTATCTTACACGCCTGCCAAGTACCAACTAGATGGAGTTAGTCATACAGGATTTATTTCAGTCAAATCAGGCGTGAGATTTTATATAGAAATAGAGAAGGAAATCTTTGAAAATCTTCATCTTCAAAGTCTGATATTTGGTATACATCATTAACTAATGACCCTTTACCCAAATACTTACAAGAAAATAGCACTTTGCTGTGCAATCCTTGACTTTATAATAGAAATAAAACTTTGAAAATCTTATCCCAAACCATAAAGTTGAGAGTTTTGATATTTGGTAAATGACCTACCAAAATAATCTGCAGAAATACTCGACTGTGAAAATATATTCTTTGCTGTGCAATTCCTAATTTTACAAAGGAGTAAAGAAGGGATTATTTAAAAATCTTTTTCAAAACAATAAGGCCTAGGGCTTTGATTTTTGATATATATTAACTCCTAGTGACCCAAAATAATGACCTAAATACTTAAAAGAATCAGTTGACTCTGAAAATTAGCCCATTCAGTGCTATCTCAGATTTTCATAGGAGTGAAAAAAGGAAATTAATAAGAGAACCACAATTGTCCTATATCGCTCTCCTGAGTATGATGGCTAAAGGCCTCATGATATATATAGAATATCAAAGCCCTACACTGAATTATTTTGCAGAAGATTTTAACAGATTTTCTCCTTCAATCACATGTACATTGAAGATCCCACAATATAGCACTAATTTCCAGAGTACAGTTATTCTTGGAAGTACTTTGGTAGAGGGTCAATAATCAATAGCCATTGATACATTTCAAATATCAAAGATCTAGGCATAATGGTTTAGGAGAAGACTTTTACAGATATCCTTCTTTATTCCTATCTAAAATCAGGGTTAGCACAAAAATGGGCTTATTTTAAGAATACAGTAATTCTATGAAGTATTTGATAAAGTGTCAATAGGCATTGATACACTGTAAATATAAAAGCTCTGGCCCAAAGGTTTGGGAGGAGAAGATTTTCAAAGGGTTCCTTCTTTATTCCTATGTTAAATCAGGGATCACACAGAAAAGGGCTAATTTTCAGAATAAAGAATAATTCTATGAAAGATTTTAGTAGAGGGTCACTATAGGTATTACAACCTACCAAACCAAATATCAAAGCTTGGGCCTTATGGTTTGGGAAAAGAAGATTTTCAAAGATTTCCTTCTTTATTTCTTTAATCAGGGATCACACAGAAAAGGGCTAACTTTCCAGATATGGTAATTCTTTGAAGTATCTTTGTAAAGGGTCAGAAGATGATGATTTATACCAAATATCAAAACTCTGGGCCTTATGATTTGGAGGAGAAGATTTTTAAGTTTGTTCACTCAGTTGCTATGGCAACCAAAGTTCTTCATGGATTTCAATTAGAATTACCCAAGTATGACTTGTCTGAAGTTTGGTTGAAATTCCATCATCAGTTTAGGAAAAGATTTTTTTGTAATTGTTAACAGACAGAGGACGAACCGATGGACAGATGCCAGACAATGACCGATCTCAATAGCTCACCGAGAGCACTTCGTGCTTGGGTAAGCTTTAAATCTTCTTTAAGACATAAGGCCTAGAGCTTTGTTATTTGGTATACAATGTATATCACTGCCTTTCATCCTCTTCCAAAATACTTCAAAGAATGTCTCTACTCTGAAAATTAGGCTTATGTTGTGGGTTTCAGATTTTACAAAGGAATAATAAAGAAAATCTTAAAAAATCTTCTACCCTCTTAAACCCTTGTACTGTCATACTTGGTTGAGCAATATAGGACCATCATGGTTCTCTGGTTTGAAATACATCACAAGATTTTCAAAACAAGTTACATACAGGAAAATACTTATTGTCTAATAATATTTGGAGTAATTCAGTTTTGTGCATTTCCTTTGCCCAACATGAAATACTGAGGAAATTGGGCAATCAACCCATTACCATACAGCAAAATTTTAGACTGGTCCAAATTAAAAGGAGTTTTCTGGGTTTTCTTGTTACAAGCAAGCAATTTCTTCATTTTCCACAATGTTTTCAAAAGAGTTTTTCCTTGGAGCATCTAAAAGTGTCACTGAGTGTGACTGGGTCAAGAGACAACAGGCACTTGAGGGCCTGAATTGCTCCGCCAGCCTGATACACTTATCATACAGGTAACTTAGCTTCATATAGCTCCACTGGCTAACAGCCTGTCATGGCATGGCGTCTGTTGTACATCTCTCTGTGTGTCAGGGAATCTGTAAGCTTTTACTTAAGCTTTGAAAATCTTCTTTGAAACCAGAAAATGAATTTCAACCAAATTTCACAGAAATGACCCTTTGGTGATTGTTTATCAGATTCACTAGAAGAACTTATATTGATAAAAGCCATTTCTTTCATCTGATCAAAGTTTTTGAGAAGATTTTCAAAACTTTCACCATAATGGAAATTAGCCATACCCATTCAAGCCATCATTTTGATCCAAAATTCATTGAAGGAATCTTATAGAGGATTACCCAAAGATCATTCTTGTGCAAATTGGTTGAAAATTGTTCAATTAAATTCTGAGGGGATTTTTAAAGTGAAAGTTTA
Source organism: Fragum fragum (assembly GCA_946902895.1). Lineage (NCBI taxonomy): Eukaryota > Metazoa > Mollusca > Bivalvia > Cardiida > Cardiidae > Fragum > Fragum fragum. The sequence goes on from OX336373.1 coordinate 59,040,180, forward strand.
CGAATGGACAGAATCACGACAGACACCACACCATGACAACAGCCCTCTGGCTTTCAGTCAGTGGAGCTAAAAATAGCTATGGAAGGAAATAATGTAGAAAATGTCTTCAACCAGTCTAAATTTTTGTAGTCTTGTAATGTTGGTAAATATGGGGAAGAAGGAAAAGGAAATTTTCTACAAAAACATGATCTTTATTTATTAAATAGAAATATAATTTCACTCTTAGAGAAAAGTACAAAAAACCAACAAGTGCATAAATTAAAGCAAGACAAAAACTGTACAACCATTCCGTTCACAATTTATAAGATGGCAAATGCTTTGTTTCTAAAAAAAAGTGGAGGTATTGGAAAGTATTGTTACTCCCCAGAGAGTAAACCATTTCCTGTTTTGCAAAATCTTAGACCTGTCCAAATTCAATGATTTTGCAGACGAAATTTTGAAGTCAATTCAATTTGAAAAATAATCATTTATTAGGGTAGAAAATATTGTGGAAAAAGAAGAAATTACTTGTTACAAACAATTTCCTCTTTTTCAACAATGTTTTCTCTATTTTAAAATCACAGGAACTTTAAAACCAGGGATTGAACAGGAAAGAGTTAATTCAATGTTACAGTGAGAGGTTCACTTCCTTTCCTTGCACAATTTTCACGCAGAAATTGTAAATGATTCCTATAGAGCAGAAACACTCTTCCTCAGTCACAAACAGTTGGGCAGAAACACTCCCCACTGTAACATGGTAGAAGATTGAAAGTAGTTCTATAGAGACTGAAAAGGGACTGCTAAAATAAATAATTTTTGAAACAATAATTTGAGCTGTTTGTTTATTTACATCTGTAAATAATAGACTGTGTCAATTCTTGCAGTTGAACTGATATGGAGTTATGACAAATACACAATCATCAAATATAAGATAAAATTGGAAAATAAGTCCTAATAGGATAGAAAACATGAGAAAAGGAGAAATTGATTGCTATAAACAATTTCTCCTTTTCCTGCAAAGTTTTTATTATCATATTGCTAGAACACACAAAAAAGCATCATTGTTGGTAATTGGTCAATCATCCTCCAATCCCTTCCTTGTAATGCCTAAAGATTTATATATTGGAAAAAATTTGTGGAGAAAGGAGAAATTGTTTATAACACCTTAATTCAGTTTTTTCTACAAAAAATTCCCCTTTTTCAAATCATTCATTACCACATGCCAAATTTTGGACTGTTCAAAATTGAAAAAAAGTTGCAGATAAGTGACTGATACTTTGAAAGTCGTCTGCATGCATTTAATGTGGAAGTCGAACTTCCTGTCAAAGTCTGTGTGTGTGGACAATTGAATCAGTGTGCATTGCACGCAAAGTCGGTGCGCATGGACAGTCAAGTCAGTGTGCCTGGCCGGCATAGTCGGTTCGCATGGACAGCCAAGTCAGTGTGCATGGCCAGCATAGTCGGTGCGCATGGACAGTCAAGTCAGTGTGCATGGCCGGCGGAGTCAGTGTCCATGGCTGGCGGAGTCAGTGGCCATGGCTGGCGGAGTCAGTGGCATGGACCAATGATCAGTCAGTTTAATATAAATTCAGATTGTTTGAACAAAGAGATATAACAAAGTGTCAAAGTTTGGGATGACGATGCAGATGTGGAAGCAGATAACAACCTGACTATAGTAATATCTTTGGTTTCCTCCTAAAACAGCCGAGCTAATAAACAAGATTCAAACAGAGGAAAGCACTAAAGTAAGATTGGATGTACTCTGAATAGCCAAATTGATAAAGCAGTTGTAATGTCTTCTAATCCAATCCCACATACTCCTATTTTTTATGCTAATCTACAGGAAACAATGTGATAAAAGTAAACATATGTAAAATTTAGATATCAGAGTTTACACTTAAAACAGGCTCAGATTAGCAATTTAATATTTAGTCACATATTTCAGACTAAAAAGTGGTAGGTTCTATCAAAATGATTAACCCATTCCTAGACAACAAAATTTTAAACTGGTCCAAATTGAAGTTGCAATTTCAAATTGTTGAATTTCTAAAATCTTTGTCTCTTTGGGTACAAAAACAATGTGGAAAATGTAGAAATTACTAGCAATACGCAATTTCTTCATTCTCCACTTTGTTTTCCTGTTCTCCTAAAATATTGAGATAAAGGAAGTTGCTTGATACAAAAATTTCTTCTTTTATCACACTATTTTCTATCACATAGAATGGTTTTGTATAAAATTGCACTTATTTTTCATTGTCATCTGCAACATGTTACAAATTGGGCCAGTCTAAAATTTGAGAAACAGGAAAGGGTTAAAGAAGATATGCCTTCAGATCCATGAGATGGCCACACCCAAATCAAATTAACACATTTCAAATCCACTAAGAACCCCCGCACATTCAATTTACTCAAATTTGAGAAACTTCATAATGAGTAACTTAAGAGAATATAACCTATTCCAACACAGACACACTTTTACAAATCCACCAAGAAAAAAGTTATGGGAGAACATAGTGGAAAATGTTACAAGCCATTTCTTCATTATCCATAATGTTTTACCCAAAAGATTTTCTTTTTTTCACTGAATGAAAATTGTTCTTTGAATTTGGACAAGTGTTTATTTTTGTTGTCCGGTAAAAGGTTAAGACTAGACTACACAATGTTACAGTGGTCCAAATTAAAAGAAGTTTCAGTCAATGATTCGAAGTTTTAAAAATTTTGTCAAGTATTGTTTGTTACTAGCACTTTATCTTGGTGGGTTGAAAAAGGCTGTATTGTCTAAGAATGGGTTAGACAGCATTTTACTATGCTGCATTCTTTTTTATCCTCTTTGAAACTCCCAGCATAGAGCAACTGGCTAATAGAAGAGGTAAAATTTTATTTAGCAAAATGACATCTGATTCTTTAGTGATTATATAAATGCTCAAATGACAACATGAATCATTTGCTCAAATGAAAAAAAACACACCAAAAAAACATAGCTTATGTCCTAGCACTTTTAGCACAAACAAATATAAACTCATATCAAATCTGAGCCCAAGAATTGATTTAAACATAACTGTTTCATTAAAATTGAACTTTTCAATGGTAAAATAATTGTGTACTTGAACTATAATACAAAAGAAAACACAATGGGATATAGCTGAAAGAGATTTAACACCAGAGGTCATATTGAGAAAATCATAAATGAAGCATTTGCTTCTCCCAAACAGTTTCTCCTTGACACAAAATGGTATCTATCCTGGTTTTTACAATAACTAATATTTAACCCTTTCCTATTCAATCCCAGGTTTTTACGTCCCTGTGTTTTCATAATTGGGAAAACGTGGTAAAAGAAAAAATTGCTTGTGGCGAGCAATTTCTTCTTTTTCACAATTTTTTCTACCATACAATTTGACTACTTTTCAAATAAAATCGACTTTGAATTGTTGTCTGGAAAACCTTTTAATTTGGACAGGTCAAAAATTTTGAAAATCAGGAAAGGGTTAAATGTCCACTGAAACCCCAATGTTGGATCCAGGATTCCTGTAAAAAGGATTCAAGCTTACCCATTGGGGGAGGGATTTGTTTTCCTATCATTACAAAATCTTTATTGAATTTAAAAAACATGAAATAAGGGGGTTCAAATAAACTCCCAAGACCCCCTAAAAATCCACCACTAAACTAATTTCAATTTGTTACAGTCTGTATTTAGTCACTAGAAAATAGTAAACTGTTGAACACAAGGTACAGTTTGGAATGCTGAACACATCAATACATGTTCATAAGTTTCAACCTATTACCAGTTGACTGGTCCCAACTAAAAGAGGTTGCAGACAACATTTTAAAGAGCGCTAAAATTGGAAAGTAAAAAAAGAAATAGGGAAGAAACCATTGTAAAAACAAGAGTATCAGATTTGGATGCCAACACTCAGCTGCAGGAACTTATAACTGAAGTAGAGAGTTTATGAAAAAGCCTAACTTTGGAAAAAGTATAGGAAAATGTCCAAGATTTTGAACAATATGCCCTTGGAATGTGACCTTGAATTTCATAAATAGCAGAAAGTAGAAGTAATAAAAATATGAAATATGAAGTCCCTAAGTTCAGTGATAGCAAAGAAATAGAAATGTTTCTAAGTTTTTGTACGACGACGCAGACGGCATAAAGGCTATGGCAATATCTTGGGATTTCTCCTAAAACAGCCAAGCCAAACAGAAGAAATTGTTTACTACCAGAAATTTCTTCTCTTCTCACAACATTTTCCAAAGCTGTATTCCTTCGGGGGCATCAAAGGGAGTAATTGGTTAGGTATAGGTTAATGTTTAACATGTGCCAAATTAGAGACTGGTCGGAATTGAAAGAGGCTGCAGATGATCTAATACAGCAAGGACGCTTTTTGATGCCTGTCATGAATAACAATTGGGAAAACATTGTGTGAAATACAAAAAATGTTTGCAACAAGCAAGTTTTTCATTTTACACAATGTTTTCTACCCAGAAAGATGAACAAATTTAAACTTGTATAAACTTTAGATTGTCGTCTGTAACTCCTTCCAACTTGGACCAGTCTAAATTTTTGTACATCTGGTTTCAGGTTATATAGTAGATGACTAACTAGCTTGGAATGCCACACAACTGACAAGCGATAAAATCCAAGTTGAACAAGACGTGTTTGTGAAATGCTAATGCCCAGGTAAAAGAAAATTATTGAACAAGATTTTTAAATAAAAGGCCAAAACTCCAGGAACTAGAGGCGCTTCAGTGCATGTATCGCTCCACAGGCCTGATTGTACTGGTCAGGTAAATGATATTTTTTGGAATTCAATATAAACCAAATTTTATTCACTGGTCTAAAATTTTATTGTGTGGGAATTGGTTTAATGTTAAGTGTTGACTTAATTTAGTTGTTTGAACTGTAACTATGAGAGTACCATTGCAATAATATCTTTTGGTTTTCTAATAACTTATTTTGTTTGCAGATGCCTAAACCTAAGGTGTAACTTTTTAAAGGATCGGGGTTAGTAATAGACCTCAGATGAAAATGTCACAAAATCCCAATGAAAATGAATTTAGAGTTACCATCCTTGATTTTAGAGTTTTTCACCTATTACCAGATGGCCAAGATTCAGACTGGCCCAAATTGAAAGGCGTCGCAGATGATACTTTAAAGTTTATTTTTCAACTTTCCTGGTAAAAAAACATTGAGGAAAATCAGGAAATTGCTTCATTTTACACATTTGTTTCCCATATTGTTTTTCTGAAGGGGCATCTAAAGTGTCACTTTGTTACTATGTCAGGTTTGATTGAAAGGTTAAGGAACATTAAAGTAAGCATGTCAAATTTAGTACAAGTATCTGCATTTGCATTCCCACTCAATCCCGCTTTTTAAGCATCTCAAGAAAAAAGCTTTAGAAAACATTTTGGACAATGAAGAAATTTCATGTAACAAGCAATTTCTTCAATGTCCATTATGTTTTCTACCCTACAAGGTAAAGATTTTCTGAATTCCAACAACTTTGAATCAGTCTAAGATTTTGTTGTGATGTAATGGGTAAAAGGGTCAATTTCAATTTTTTACCAGTAATTTCTTCATTGTAAAAGACAAAGATATTCTTCATTCAAACAATTTGAGATTGATACCTACAATTGCTTTCAATCTGAACCAGTCTAATATTGTGTTGTCTTGTAATGGGTTATATATAATCCACATTTCCCTTGATAATAATAAGCTTATATCTTCTATATCCAAGAGCAATAACCAATAAGACAGAACCCTACTTTCTACCACTTTCTAACATCCTTGCACCTCCTTGATCTATTTTGAGAACTGCAGAGGGATACCTTTTCAAAGTGTGTGTGCAATCCAGGTAACTGTAAATAACTAACTGGTGTAATCTGAGTTACCCAATGGGTGTTAATCAGTCCATTCATGTATACATACACAAAAACCTAGAAGTCTAAGAAACTCACTGTAAACTTTTAACCCTTTAACAGTTCACCCAACTAAGACAATTATCAAAAATCTGCCATTCAAGAATTGCAATTTAAAATTCTCTAGATGCCATTTATGGACATAAGCCACAACAATAAATGCCATATTTTCAAAGTGTCAAAACTGAATTGATGAAATCTGAAAAATAGTCACCAGACAATCATTCCTGTAAAATTAAGTTGAAATCAATCAACTGGTTTCTGGGAAGATTTTAATGTTTCACCATATATGGACATTGATCCCGTCCATGCTTTTCATCCAAACAAATTTCTTTGAAGAAATCTTTTAAAGGGTCACCAATGCGTGATCATTCCTGTAAAATTTGGTTGAAATCTATCATCTGGTTTCTGAGAATTTTTTTAAGGTTTCACCATATATGGAATTAGCCCTGCCCATTAAAGCCATGTTTTTCATCCGATTAAAAATCTTTGAAGGAATCTGATAAAAGGTCACCGAAGGATCATTTCTGTGAAATTTGGTTGAATACTTTCTGAGGGGGAGATTTTTTAAAGTAAAAGTTTTCGGACGGATGCACACATGGACACATGCTTTACAGACACTATGCCATGACAATAGCTCGCTGGCTTTCAGCCAGTGGAGCTAAAAATGAATTGAAAATAATCAAAGTAGCTTGTGCTCAGCTTTGCTTGATACCAAGTGCTTGAGTGAAATTTGAATCAAATCCATTCAGTAGTTTCAGTGAAAATGTGTGGACAAGAAAAAACTTCATATCAATGGACCAATCAACAAGCTTTCTCCTATGTACCCCCAAAACAGAATTTTGGAGTGTATAAATATATGACTAATTTGGTAAAATACTAACAAAGAGTCCACAGTTTGTTGAAAGAAAAGCTTCTATACAATGAAAATAAGTACTGTGTTGATTTCTAAACCAAGCACAAAAACCATTTTATTGATCCTAATCACTTTCATGTCCACTTAAAGCAGCTCTTGAACAGATTTTTGTGAAAAATAGATAAAGGTAAATTAACTGCTTTTCCAATAGTTTTTATTATAATTTTCAAGATAAATATTCTTTCTTTGCTTTAAATTGACTAAATTCACTTAAAAAGAAAATTAAGGTGATTTATTCTCAGTGCCCTTCTTTGATTTTGAAACATCAGAATTTATTAGGTGAGGTCGTTTGTCTTGGGATGATATCGATAATAACTGTATTGCTAGTGGAAACAAATGACGTATTTGTTAAGTCATGGAAAGTACAAATAAGGCAGTTTTTGGTGCAATCAATAGAAAAAGTATTTAGCCAATGATTTCCAGTTCCATTCTGGGTTGTGCTTTGTTTACTTTTTAGGCATCTCAATACGCTTATTTTTTGCTTTTTTCATTTCTTTTTGAAAGATATTTATAGTCATATTCATTACAAAGATGGCTTTATCAGTGTCTTTCAATGTCTGAAAGCTTAACAGTTAGAAATTTGAAAATTGAGAGCCAAAACTTTTTTCTCATAATCTGTGCAAGAGCCGCTCTAAACATACAAATAGGTTGAAATTTATTTAGTTTTGAAGTAAGAGATCATCTTGTACCCTTAATTTTAGTTTTAAAAAAGGGGGGAGCTGAATATCAATAGATAACAAAGTGGACAGAATCACGAATCAGCATCAATTTTATGGATGTGAGATACTGATCCATATGAGAAACAGTTTTGACCTGAGTATTCCATTGTGTACCACTAGCCAATTGACAGATCACTAGCTCCGCCAACTAGCCTTTTCTTTTTACTCAAGGGTAACACAAAGGAGACAACTCTCCTAACTCATACCAGGTCATACCTTACCCTGTATAGAGAGAGAGACAGGGGCAATGGATTCTAGCCACAGCTAATTTTGAGAGGCTCTGCCTAGAAAATGTCCTGCCTAAATACAATACCTGCCTCCAGTGGAACTTGAATCCACACAAATCCCATTACAAGTTGAACACATTAACTTCTCCAACAAGGTAGTTTGACTGATGTATAAATTAAATTAGTTTTCAAAATATAAGGTCAGGGCCATAAAAAAAAGACAATTATTGTTTGCTTCTAGATTTTACAAGCTGTGGTTACGATGTTTTATTTTGATCAGGTTCAAATTTCAGTACCTAGGACCAGGTCAAGGAACCTAGATGATCAATTTATGTGAAACTTTGGTAGAAGTATTTGCACTAGACATTAACCCATTCCCACATAATGATGCTTTGGAAGCCCCCGAAAAAACAATTGGGAAACATTGTGTAAAATTAAAAAATTGCTTGCTTGCAATTTACACAATGTTTTCTACCTAGAAAATTTAAAATTGTTGTCTGCAACTTCTTTCGATTTGGACCAACCTAAAATTTTGTTGTCTGGTATAGGGTTAATGAAATCAGGCAAGTCCAAGATCAGTTCCATGGCTGACAGCCCTGCACACCACAAGTAGCTGGTATATTCGTAGATTATTGGGTTTGTATCACATAAAGCTATCACACTTCAGTCCAAGGTCCCTAGTAATATAATCAGTTGTCTAAATGTATCTCCCACTTTACCAGGAACTGTTGTCTTTTTCTCAACTATTGTCCTTATTTCCATTAAACACCTATAACACGCATTACACTTTCGTTGTCTGAAAAAAAAAAACACAAAAAGGTTATTTAACATAAAACCAGATGGCAGAATTTTAGACTTGTCAAAAATGAAAGAAGCTGCAGATGACAATTAGTTGGTGAAATTGAAAAATTCTGGTAACAAACCTTTTTTCTCAAGGTGAGTAAAAACACAGGCTCGTGTGAGAATGGGTTAAAGATGAAAATGGAGACAAATAAGTAATTCAAAGATAAGTAAACAGACAAACAGTCTAAGTTGGGAATATAAAGATGATAAATTTTCTTTTTCCAAGAAAGTTTTCCTTGACATTTAGAAGAGTGAAATGATAGAGCTGACTATAGGCTTGGAAAATAGCTATCATAATAGTTTTACTATCACAGTAATTTCAGAAAGAAATCGTGATGTATAAAGAATATTATCAGTAGATAAATTATTTTGTTATGGTCACTTAAACCTATCCCTTTTTTTGAAATTTTAGACTGTTCCTAATCGAAAGAGGTCGCAAACAACAATGGAAATTGGAAGAATTTTGAAATGAAACCATCATGTGTGGTAGAAATATTATGGGAAAAAGAAGAAATTGCTTGTTACAAGTAATTTCTTCTTTTTCAACAATATTCAAGTATAAAATCACAGCTACGTAAAATCCTGGGTTTGTACAGGAAAGGATTAAACAGTTAAAAGTTTATCTTTTTCTTGAAACGATAATTTCAAAATTATGAATTCATTAATCAGTCAAAACAAGGACCTTTCCAACTTTTACCCTTTCCTTTACAAACCCTGGTATTTACATACTTGTGATTTTATACTTGAGTAGAACATTGTGGAAAAATATTTTCTACCACATTGGATCATTTCATTTCAAATTGCACCCAATTTTCATTGTCGTCTGCAACCTCTTTCAACAAAGATCAGCCTAAAATTTTTTAGAAACAGGAAAGGGTTAGTATTGTAGCTGTCACTATCACCATACTTTGACCCATAGATCTAGTGTTACAAGCAATTTCCACTTTTTCCACAATTTTTTCTCAAGTATAAAAACGCAGGTATGTAAAAACCAATGATTGAATAGGAAATGGTTAAATAATTTTTAAAGAATTTTTAGCCATAAATGTAGCCTCTCTGCTGCACAGAAATTTATTCAATATTACTAGTCCTAAATATCAAAGAAACGATCATTTTGACCAAATATCAAAGTATTTGAGCCTCAAATACAAACATCTATATAGTATACAAAATATTCTGAGATTTGACCTAGTGAACTAGTTTTTTGACCCCATGTTACATATCAAACTTGACTGAAGTATTACAAAGACAAAATTTCTGACCATATATCAAGACATCAAGGCAAAAATATACCCTCTAGACCATACTCAAATTTTTACCCTATGTGACCCAATATTCTGCTTGTTTGAGGTTCCATGAAGACAAACATTCTGATCAAGTTTCAAGACATTTAAACTAAAATTGTGGCCTCATGTAGTCCACACATTATGTTGACACACCCCAAATGATGGATTGATAGAATGAATAGTGTTTAACACCACTTTCAACAGTATTTCAGTCATATCGAGGCGGCTGGAGCATCTTACCATAGATTCCTGGTATTTCTCACACTAGTACTACTACTACATCCTTTCCAAGCCTCCAGCTACTCATGCCACTTAGATTAATGATTATCTACCAATTGGTGGGAGACAATTGTCAGAAAGGATATTTGCAGTAAAGGGTATCGAAGCCAGGGCCTCATGATTGAGAGTCTGACGTACTACCAACAGCGCTTTGGCTGCGGCCTAGATGACAGAAAATTGATGTTGGACAGATAGATCACACTAGTGCATTTTTCTCTTTTCTGGGTAAATCCATGCCATAACATCTCTGCTTGATACTGATTATATCTGTCCAGTTTAAATAAAATCGGTCAAATAGTTGCCGAGAAATTGAGCAGACATGAAAAGCTACAGAAATGTAACAAAAAATGAACTTTTTAATTAAGGGCCATAAACTAGTCAAAAATCAATGGACCATAACCAAAATAGGATATGCACATGTCTGACTTATACCGAGTCTTTCTGTGAAATTTGAATCAAATCTTTCCAAAGGTTGCTGAGAAATTGAGCAGACACAATTTTTTTTACCAAAGGGCCACAATTCCACCAAAAATCAATGGAATGCAACCAAAATAAAATATGCACATCTCTGCTTGATACTGATTATATCAGTGAAGTTTGAATAAAATCCATTCATTAGTTGCTTAGAAATTGAGGGGACATGAAAAAGCTACAGAAATGTAGCTAAAAATGGACCTTTAATTAAAAGGCCATAAATCTGTCAAAAATGGATGGACAATAACCAAAAAATAATATGCACATGTCTGACATATACTGAGTCCCTCTATGAAGTTTGAATCAAATCCATCCTATGGTTGCTGAGAAATTGAGGGGACACAATTTTTTTTTCACCAAAGGGCCATAACTCTGTCAAAAATCAATGGACCATAACCAAAATAGAATATGCACATCTCTGCTTGATACTGTATATATCTGTCCAAAAGTTGCCAAGAAATTGAGTGGACACGAAAAAGCTACAGACAGACGGAAGGACGGACACACCAACAAGCTGACTCCTATATCCCCCAAACATAGTTTGGGGTGGGGGTATAATGAATACAATACTAGGCAAGTCTGAAAATATAGAAAGTTCAGAAAACATCATGTTAGTACCTCCATGCTAAGTTTCAGGTTTATGCTATTAATTGTTTGCTATGACAAATGTGATGGAAAACATTGGCTACAGACAGATGGAAGTATTAACATAGATAAATCAATATACTGCCCTCTTCTTTAAAGTGGGGGTATAATCAGGTTGGGGTGCTAAATTTACCTTCTCAACAGAACAAACACTTTGAAGGACTTACCTTTCTTCCCTGGATATATCCACACCATAGCCAGGAGGAGCTGCCAAATTGGCCTTTATCACAGGACCAAAGTTTTTGAGGACTATTTTCAAAGAGTCACATGCAGTCATTACATACCTGGAATAAGCATGTTAAAATGTAATTATAAATATTCATTGTATATGTATTTGGAAAGCAGGAAACAATTTTATTTGAATATCAAATTAACACTAAACAAGGGGACCATGTTGATGGTAAATCACTCACCTGATAAATCTTCTATTAAAAGTACATGTATCAAATATGAATGCCTTAGGCCTTATAATAAAAGGAGAAGACCTTTAACTTGCTATTGAGTATTTAACCAAATGTTTAACCTCAATGGTGTTGCCTTTGTGAATCCAGGGAAATAATTTTGAAAAACATGCTACAAAAACATCTAGTTATATTACATGAAACCAAATATGAAGGCCTAATTCTAAATAGTTAAGGAGAAGACGACTTTTGAACCTGCTCTAACCAAGAGTTTTTCCAAACTTTGGACCTCCATGATTCTTTAAAACTTGGTAGAGAACTGTGTGGTTATTCTATAAATGACATATAAATGCCCTTAGCCTTGTTATTTCTGAGAAAAAGAAATTTACTAAATTTCCCATTTGAAAATGCCTTAGCAACCAGAGTTTTTCATAGAATTGAAATCTTTTACCAACTTCTTAATGTTTTTGATCCAAGAGAATAATTTCAACAAACATGGTTGAATACTATTGGGTTATGCAACATTCAAAATATGAATGTTTCAGGCCTTATTTTTAAGAGGATTTTTAACTTGCATATTTTGAGCAAAATTCCCAACTTTGGACCCCTGGTGAAGGGCTGGTTTTGACCCAAGGGGCATAATATTTCATTACATACTATAAAACCATCTGGCTATCTTACATACCAAATAGACTTTCGAACTTTCTCTAATGAGCGTTTTTACAAACTTTGGACCTAAGGGGGGGGGGGGAGGGGTAATTTTTTACCCAAAGGGTATAATTTTTGAGAAATTGGTAGAAAAACATGTGATTATGCTATATGATATGAAATACAAAAATATAAATGCCCTTGGCAATGATGTTTCTGAAAAAAGCTTTCTGAAGATTAACTAAAATTTCCCATTTTCAAATGCCATGGCAACTAGAGTTTTTCACAGAATAAAATTCTTTAACAATTTTTAAAGAGCTTCACCCAAGGAACATCCTTGAAAAGTTTCAGCTTGATAGGCCTGCTGTTTTGGAGTAGAATACTTTTTAAGATTGTGGACGGACAGACAGACAGCAAATGACCAATCACAATAACTAGCCTCACACTTCAAGCTCAGGTGAGCTATTACAACAAGAGTGTCATCTTCATTATAAACACAGCCACATGGCTGTAATCTTAACAAGAGGACTATGAACTTTAAGGTAGTCTACTCCATATTAATCTTAAAATAAGTTCAAATAGCATACTGAATAAGATAAATAGAAAGAATACATTGATGCAGCCATAGTGGCTGTCAAACTAGTGATTTAGGTTTATTTATGTTCTAGATATAAACATGGCTAATGCAGATTTCCATTAACAACTCAACACAGAAAAATAAATGAGCACAAATATACCACTATACAAGCCAATGTAGTAACTAAGTAGTAAAACTGGAAATAGATAACTTTGGTATACCCAAGTAGGACAACAAGTTGAACCTCGAAAAGTTTTTGGAAACATTGTGAAAAATAAAGAAATTGCTTATAATAAGCAATTTCTTCATTTTCCACAATATTTTCTACTACTAGAGCAAAGACATTTGAAATTCCAATAATTAAATATTGTTGTCTGCAACTTCTTTCAATTTTGACCAGTTTTAATTTTTTTTGTCTTTTTACAAGATGTCAAAATAGTAAAGAAGAAGGAAATACTGAACAAAGCAGTTGACTTCATTCTTAATGTACCAAAATAGCTAAAATTTATTTCAGAAAGGGCAGAAAAAATGCAGGAAAAGTGTGATGCTTGTTTCAAACATATTCTCCTTTTGCTACATAGTTGTATATAACTACATGTATATTTCTTCAACTACATGTAATTAAAATGCAGGCAGGTGTGGTAAATGGGCTGGCACTCCATTTTGTATATTGTTGATTTACACAAATTTTTCTACAGATACAACAAATTTTACTCACTGTTCATATTTATTTGCAATCAGATCTTTTAGATGGGGTAATAAGCTACTTGATATGTCCAAGTTCCACAATCCACTGAAAAAGAGGAAAATTTATATCATTGATAAAATGGACAGTAGTTGTGTATAAATATAGAACAATAGATTGACCATATTTATGTCTTCACCGTAAGACTTCATTAACAGATCATGTACCTTTAAAGTAAAATGGTGGTTTGGCTTCTCAAACAATGTAACAATAACTTGAATAAGCTGTAGTTATGATGTTTAAGTTGCCAAACTAACAAAAATGCTTCACATGAAGTTGTAGTTCAAAGCTTATGTCTGGTCTGAATGAACTATTTGTTTGAATTGGGTTTAATGCCACTTTTAACATTTTTTCATGCTGCCACAGCTGGAGCACCTTACCATGGATTCCTTGTATTTTCTACACTTCCCAGCCTCCAGCTGCTCATCCAACTTAGGTTTACAATTATCCGCCCATTAGAGGGAGACAATTGTCAGAAAGGATATTTGCAGTCACAGGGGATCGAACCCTGGACCTGAGCTTTGTGAATCAAACGCACTACCAACTTCACTAAAGCCACAGCACTGAATGAATGATATGATTGTTCCATCAATGTTTTTATTGACAGTGGTGATCCATTGCCATCTCGTTAAAATCTGAGGAATTTTCCAAAATACATCAAAACAAACAACTTCTGTGTAAGTGTGAATACACAACCATTATTACAACATTCTAATCTTATATCAAGTTTGACACAAAGTGAAAATATTTTTATACCCAGGGCCATTTTATTATTTCCTAACTAACACTTGAATTTATTTTGAAGTATCAGCACTGTATGAGAGTCAGCCCGATAAGCTCAGTTGGTAGAGCACTTGACTCCAAATCTACCCCAAAAAATTTACTGTTGATTACATAATTTATTCAATGATTTGAGTATCAAAATAGAAACACTTTATGGGAAATATAGCATTTGAAATTGATACAAAAAGCCCAAGAACAAGAGGAAAACATATGATACATATGATTGAAGATAAGAGGCAATGTGCAATTTGTTCTTTGCTAAAGTAAACAATGTCACAGAGCATCTTAGAATGATATATTACAATAATGATCCCTTTAAACACAAAGTTCAAGAATTGAATCAAAATTTCAAAAGATTGGCTCTACTAGGATTAAAACAAGAGGGCCGTTGGCCCTGGGGCGCTCACCTGAGATAAAGGCTCTTTTTCTTTCAACAGTCAAATTTCATGTTAAGGTTAGGATTATGAAAAAAGTGGGCCACAATTACATATAAAGACTATGAACCTGGGGATCCAAAAGTCTAAATAACAAATTCCAAGACTTTAGTACTGATTTGAAAGAAGGAAAAAACTTTTTCCATGGGTTATGATTTCAGAAATAAGAAAGAAGACTGTGAACTAATGCTTCATGCCTATAACACCCCCCCCCCCTGGGTCCGCCCCTGGAGACCCGAGGATCATGATTTTAGCTATTTTGTAAGAGATCAATATACTGATGCTTCATGCAAAATATCAAGGCTCTATGCCTTCTGGGTCAGGAGGAGAAGATTTTTAAAGATTATTTTAAAATTTCACTTTTGTTGCCATGGAAACCAGAGTTTTTAACGGATTTCAATTCTTTTAGCTATTTTTGAAGGGGACCACCTAAGGAACATTTCTGCCAAATTTGGTTCAACTTGGCCCAGTGGTTTGGGAGGAGATGTCGTTTAAAGAAATTGTTGACGGATGACGCACGACACATGACGGACGACAGAAGGACGCCGGACAAAAGGGGATCACAATAGCTCACTTGAGCACTACGTGCTATGGTGAGCTAAAAAGTCTGTCTTTTAGTCAAAGAATCAGAAATCACTTCTATTTTCAATATTTAAATAAATTGTAGAAATATAAGTCTATGATATTGACAAAAGAAGCAACCATTTTTCTTTTGTGCACCAGATCATCATTGAAACTTAAATGTAGCACTCTTGTGAAAGTTAATATGAATAATAAATCATATTAACTGCAGAACAGTGCATCTTATCATAAAAATTTGCAAAAGAAAAAAATTTAACTCATTCCCACAGTGTCCCCTTTTTGAACAACCTTTCGAAAAATAGAACCAGGAAAACATTATGGTTAATGAAGAAATTGCCTGTAACAAGCAATTTCATTTCCACCATTATTTTATTTTTCAAGCAAAACTCTAAATAAAAGTATTTCATTATATCATAGAGATATTACTGATTAATGTAATGTCAATTCTTAAGAATCTTGATATGAATTTGTTTACTTTTTGAAAGTAAGCATAGCAGTTCTAACCTTTCCCATTTTTCAAAATAATAGACTTGTCCAATTTGAAAGAAGTTGCAGACAAAAAATTAAAACTGAGTGTAATTTGAAAAGTAACCAACCAACAAAATAAAAACTATTGTTGGAAAAGAAGATATTAATTGCTTGGTACAAGCAATTTCTTCTTTTCCAACAATATTTTCTCAAATAAAATCACAAGAGTGTAAAAACAAGGGATTGTGCAGGAAAGGGTAAAGTCAAACATTATTCAAAAATAAGTATAACAAAGAAAGCATCATCAAACTTCAATTGTAAACCCACATCAGCTCTCACAAGACTTTGGTAAGAAATATTTTGATGTTATGTAACAAATACACTTGCTGTGAATTTCAGAATAGCATCACACTTGTAGAGTTTATCTGTTTATACTTTTTGTAGCACTGTTGTGAAAGTCTGTTATAAGACAATACAATTGGCTGCAGAAAAGTGCTCAAGTTACAAAAAAAAAAATATTCATAGAACTTTTAAGTCTTTGTATCTCCTGAGGGGGATTTTATTCTTGGAATGAAAAATCCAAGGTTTTAACATTTGAGGTGATTCAAATGAATTATTACCTGCAGAACAGTGCATCTTATTATAAAGTTTTACAAAAGAAAATTTAAAAAAAAAAAAATCCCACAGTGTCCCCTTTTTTGAACAACCTTTCAGGAAATAAGCCAGGAAAACTTTATGGTAAAAGAAGAAATTGCTTGTAACAAGAAATTTCATTTCCACCAATATTTCATTTTTCAAGCAAAAATCTAATTCAAAGTATCTTATCATATCATAGAGATATTACTGATTAATGTAATGTCAATTCTTATGAATCTTGACATGAATTTGTTTACTTTTTGAGGGTAAGCATAGCAGTTATAACCCTTTCCCGTTTTTCAAAATAATAGACTAGTCCAATTTGAAAGAAGTTGCAGACCACAATTAAAAGTGAGTATATTTTGAAAAGTAACCAACCAACAGCATAAAAACTATTTTTGCAAAAGAAGAAATTAATTGCTTGTTACAAGCAATTTCTTCTTTTCCAACGATATTTTTGCATATAAAATCACAAGAGTGTAAAAACAAGGGATTGTGCAGGAAAGGGTAAAGTCCAACAATATTCAAAAATAAGTATAACAAAGAAAGCATCAAACTTCAATTGTAAACCCACATCAGCTCTCACAAGACTTTGATAAGAAATATTTTGATGTCATGTAACAAATACACTCACAGTGCATGTCAGAATAGCATCACATTTGTAGAGTAAATCTGTTTATACTTTTTGTAGCACTAATGTGAAAGTCTGTAATATATTAATATAACAGACTGCAGAAAAGTGCTCAAGTTACAAAAAAAATATTCATAGAACTTTTTAAAGTCTTTTCATCTCCTGAGGAGAATTTTATTCCTAGAATGAACAATTCAAGGTTTTAACATTCAAGGTGAATTTAAATGTATTAGAAAAAGGTAATAAAATTCCTCTTGTGGTCAATTGCAATCGTTGTGGTGATTTGTCTTATGATTTAATGACATTAAAAAAGGTGATTTTTCACAATTTTTCATTCATTTTAGGACTATAATGTGTACTTGCAACAAAATACAGTAGCTCAAAATTTCGTCGATAAAAGTATGAATAACTTTTTTCAGCCAATCAGAATGCTTGTTTTCGATAGACGAAACTAAAAATTCATTTATCCCATTTTGATGCACAACTAATCATTTGCCCATTGGAAAATAACCATTGAGACATGTAGCAATGTTCTTTTTTTAATGTCAAAAAGAAAGTTGGCTGAGCTAGGGTTGGAACTCATGATCCGAGGATTGAGAGCATGGTAAGTTACCAACTGAACTAACTTGGCTTAACACTAAAGGTTTCGAGGAGAATATTTCTCAATGTAAGTTCAGGGATTCTACAACCTCGTACTAATTTTTTAAGTAACAGAGATGACATGAAATATTTTGGTAGACTGTCAGGAGACAAATCCTACAAGAAGATATAAAAGCTCAAGGTCTAATAGTGTCAGAGACAAGAATTTAACAGTTTTCCATCTCTATTCAAGCTAGAACCCCTCAAAATAGGGCTAATGTTTATTTCAGAGCAACAATTTGATGGGGTGGGTGAGAACTTCAAAGCAATGCTACATATAAAATATAAATCTACTTGGCCTTATGGTTTTAGAGGAGAACATGTTAATGTTATTCATTTTTACAACAAACAGAAGATCCTACAACATGGGGCTAATTTTCATTATAGAGCAAAATTGAAGTACTTTGGTTTACGGTAATTGGTTGTTTTAACCTACAACATAAAAAAGCACCAGAGCTAAAAGATTTTTTTAAAATTTCTTCCTTTATTTCTATGTTAAATCAAACAAAATAGATAAATAGAAATACTAGAATTAAAGTTATTTCAAGAATGGAATAACCATAGCACCCTGTCCCTCAATCATCATTTGCATAAAAATTATGTTTGGTGGTTGTGTAACCTTCAATAACTCTAGACCACGGCCCTTTGAACACCTTGTATTATATAAGACAGAGAATCGGAATTCACTAAATGTATATTATATAAATAAATTGTAGAAATATAGCTCTATGATTTTGACAAAAGAAGCAACCATTTTTCTTTTGTGCACCAGATCATCATTGAAACTTTAATATAGCACTCTAGTGAAAGTTAATATGAATAATAAATCATATTAACTGCAGAACAGTGCATCGCATTATATAGTTTTAACCAAACAAAAGAAGAGCTGCAATATGACTTTAAATGATTTCAACATTGCCATTCTTTATTTCAATGTAAAATGGGAGATCCTACAAAAATTGAATTTGACGAAAGTGCATGATTATTGTAAGTAAACATCAGTGTTATTCAGTAATCCATTCCAACAAAATGATGCTTTTTTACACCCCTCAAGAAAAAACATTGGGAAAACCTTGCAATTTCTTCATTTTCCACAATGTTTTGTACCCGGAAAATTTAAAAAATCTAAAAATTTCATCGCTTTTAAATTATTGTTTGCAACTCTTTTCAATTTGGATCTGTCTTAAATTTTGCAGTCTGGAAATGCGTTAAATACATGTAGCTTATGTGATTGAAAAAATAATCAGTAATTGAGCAAGAGTTTCAATGCTCAACGGGAGGTAATTTTGGAAGCAACTGAAGTAAAGTAATAAAGAATTCACTTCATTTTAATCGGGATAAAGAGAATCAATATGAATTCAATGCATTCAATACTGCAGGTTGACAACAATAATTCAGAACAAATAACAAGTTCAAGATAAATTTTGCAACCAATCACAGCAGTACCTTGCAAAATTTCATATGCACCATAACATAATGTGTAAAATTTCAGAGCAGTACTTCCACCAGTGTAGGAATTGAATACAAACTAAATCATGTCTTAACCAATTCCCACACAATCCCTTGTTTTTACACCTCCCAAGAAAAAACCTTTGGAACACTTAGAAAATTACTTTAATTACATGTTTTCAAATATAAACCGCTGGTGTTTTTGAGTTAATGCATGCATATAATGGCCATAGAGCTTTCATATAATGCAACAGTACGTATCACAAAAGCAAACTTTCCACAACCATTTTCTCTTGTGTACAAGGACTTACCTATGGCTGAAAAGTTGTAAACAAATACAAATGTAAAATTGAAAATCAAACTAACAAGAATATATGTACAAAATGAAATAATGTAGTCAATTAGCAATCAAAACATAAAAAGGATTCTAAAGTATTGTTTGGTAATACCGAACTCCTCATCAGCAAATCTAGGTTACCCTTTAACTTATTTCAGCTGTTATCACAATGCTTTTTTTGCCACTTATACTCTAATTGTTGTTTTTAGGATGTGAAAACAGTTTATATCCCTTTTCATGCTTTTTAAAACCCTCTACAGAATTGCTTTAAAATCATAAGGGCTGATAGTACTGGATGCAAACATTGTGGGTTGATATTTTTTTTTGAAAATTTATCTTATTAACAACTCTGGCTTTTAAAAGGGACAAGCAGGGGTGTAGACTAAGTTCAGACTGCACATATGTTTAGTCTGATCTTTGTCTACACTTCCTTCTAAAACAGGCATATTCCTGGTTCAGCATGACAAGGTTTAACAATTTAAAAACTTCTAAGACCCTAAAAACTATCCTTATAGAAATGGGATCCTGAAACTGACCCTTAAAATCCTGGGTTTGTACAGGAAAAGGTTAATCATAATTAGACTTGATCATAAGAGACTGTCACTAACTGACTTTAGCATATACTGGCAATGTCAAGTTGCTTGATAGGGCCATTTTGGGGTTTATAAGCAACATAAGCATCAATTATAAACAACTATAGGTATTTGACACTGTAATGCATACCAGGTGCTTGCGTTTGTTTATGGAAATGACAAATCAGAGATGGATTATGCTCCCCAAGTATCACAAAAAGTGGCTATAAGCTCACCCTTCTCCAGACATGCTTAATTTTTACCTTAGCAGTGACCTTGACAATCAAAAAATTTGTTTTAAATGGCACATCTACTCATGATAGAAAATAATTGTGCAAAGTTATTTCGAAATCCATCTGTAGTTTTAGAAGCAAGCTACGGACATGCTTAATATTGAGGTTTGACCTTGAGTTGTTACCTTGACCTTGTAGGTATCTTAATAGTTCTTTAAAATGGTTCATCTACTCATGATAGACAACAATTGTGCTAAGTTACATTGAAATCCATCCATAATTGAAGGAGCACACTCTAGACAAGCTCAATTTTAATATTTGACTTTGAATCGTGACCTTGGAGCTATCCGAAAACCGGGGAAAATGTGTTGTTGCAATTTCAGAAGGATTCACATGTGAAGTTTCATCCAATTTGGCCCTAGTGTTGTGGAGAAATGGACAGATGGACAGAGTGACAGGTAGACAGACAAAGCAGCAGCTATATCCTGGCTCTTCGAGGAAAGTAAAATCTCAGTTTGATCCCTTTTCTTGGCATATAGAAATAGCTTAACTTTACGTCTAAGACTGATAAATTCTTTTTTGCTCTACCTGTGAATAACAAAAGTGAAAATATAGCATTTGTTGTTCACACAATTAATATTAAATCAATTGTTTACTTGAAATTTATAACCAAATGGCCAATATCATGAAGGAATTTCTTACTTGGCAAAATGAAGCAAGTAATAAGACACTTACGATTTTGCATTTAATACATTGAGTACATCAACTATCACAGATTGGTCATTCATACTTATTGCCGAGTCTATAGCAGTCTGAAATATATAAACATTGTAAAATGATAAGAATAGTTTAGAATTTCAATTGATTTGTCTGTTTGAATGGAATTGAATGCCACTTTTAAAAGTATTTCATGCATATCGTGGCAGCTTCAGCACCTAACAATGGATTTCTGTTATTTCTAACACCACTACATCCTTTATGCCTCTGAGCCTCCAGCTACTCATCCCACTTAGATTTAGGTTATCCACCCATTGGTGGGAGATAATTGTTGGATAGGATATCTGCCGTGACCAGGGATTGAACGGGTGACTTCATGACTGAGAGTCTGATACTCTACTAATGGCGCTATGGTCACGGCAAAATTTCAATTGAAAATCAAAGATTTTTTGGTAATTTGATTTACAATCTTCTAGTCTAATCAAAAGTACAGTTAACCCAAAGAGCATCATTTTGATGCTTTGAAGAGATATTGCACTACAATAACCTAAAAATCAGATTAATGAAGCTTGGCAACAGAACCCTGAAGTGTGAATATACTGAATTCAGAGTTATACTACATGATGGTATAGTTTCATAAGTTGATTTTTATCAAAACTTCCTAGTTTCAGATCAATACCCATACAATAGTATAATAGAGTTATAAAAAGTGAACAATTTCAAAGCAGCTGAAAAAAAATAACAAGAGGACCATGATGGTCCTAAATCGCTCACCTGCGGCATCTGCAACTTACAGTACTTTTTAGTATAAAAAGACACAACTTGAGCAAAATAAATAAAACAAATATAAGATTTCAGGCTTTGTACAAAACAATCCAGTAATGCTTTACAATAAGAATGAATTCCTTTGGCTTTATAGTTTAATCCATTACCAAACTATCCAAGAATTTGTCACCCTCAGGGAAAATAGGTTTGAAAAAACATAGAGAGAAAGGGAGTGACAAGCAATTTATCCATTTCTCACAGTGTTTTCTACCTGAAATTCTTTGTATTTAGATTACAAACAAACTCTAATTACTGTCTGATACTTCAATGGGTGTAATTTTAGCAACCTTGGTAGAGAACAATCTGGATGTACCATAAATCAAAATATGAATGCATTACAACTTATACATGAGGAGTGGAAGATATTTGAACATGCTCTTATTGAGCGTTTTTCATATCTTTAGATGCCTTGGGAAGGGCCATGTTTGTCCAAAGGATATAAACATGGTAGATAACAATAATGCTATACTATGTTTTTAATGTAAATACTCCAGAACCTATATTTAAGAAGAAGAATTCTTTCAATGCAATTTACGCAATTTTCGACTGCAGGAGTAGAGACATTTTTTTATCCTAAGAGCATATTTTCCTGTTACATAGTACAAAATTATTTAGTCATGATACATACCAAGTATGTATGCCCATCACCTTATAGTTCAGAAGGAGAAGACTTTAGATGTTGCTCTAATTGGGTGTTTTCCAAATTTTTGACCTCTGGGCCAGTGCCATGTTTCATCCAAGGGCTAAGATTTTAGCTAACATGGTAGAGAACCATCCGGTTAAGCTATATACAAAATATGAGTTCCTTAGACTTTGTAAATTGGAAGGAAAAGACTATTGAACATGGTCTAAATGAGCATTTTTACAAACTTTGGACACCCAGGTAAGGTGGTTTATTAACCTACAGGCATAATTTAATCAAAACTGATAGATAACAGCCAGGCTATGCTACACTCAAAATATAAATGCCCTCCTCCTTAAAATGAAGAAATTTTTTTTTTAGCATACTCAAATTTTGGGGTTTTCCCAATTTTGGACCCCCAGTGCAGGGCAGTTTTTGACCCGAGGAAGACAACTTTTAGTGATATAGTACAAAACCATCTAGTTATGCTTCATACCAAATAAGAATATCCTAGACCTAATAGTTTAAGAGGAGAAGTCTTTTGAAATTGCTCTAATTAAGCATTTTTCTAAACTTCGGACCTCATGGGTGGGGCCATTTTTGACCCAAGAGATTAAATATTTAAAAACTCGGTAGAGAACCATATGATTAAGCTCTACATAAAATATAAATGCCTTTGGCCTTGTAGTCTGTGGAAAAAAAGACAACAAAGATTTTCTAAAATTTCCCATTTTCATATGCCGCGGTTACAAGAGTTTTTCACAGAATTAAATTCTTTTAACAACTTTTGAAGAGCTTCACCCTAGGAACACTCCTGCAAAGTTTCAGCTTGATTGGCCTACTGATTTAGAAGGAGATTTTTAAAGATTTTTAAAGATTTACTAAAGATTCCCATTTTCAAATGCCGCGGTAACCAGAGTTTTTGACGGAATTAAATTCTTTTAACGACTTTCGTAGAACTTCACCCAAGGAACATCCCTGCAAAGTTTCAGCTTGATTTGCCTACTGGTTTAGGTGGAGAAGATTTTTAAAGATTTTTAAAGATTTCCTTCATATTCCCATTTTCAAATGCCGCGGCAACCAGAGTTTTTGACAGAATTAAATTCTTTTAACAACTTTTGTAGAACTTCACCCAAGGAACATCCCTGCAAAGTTTCAGCTTGATTGGCCTACTGGTTTAGGAGGAGAAGATTTTTAAAGATTTTTAAAGATTTCCTTCTATTTCCCATTTTAAAATGCCGGGGCAACCAGAGTTTTTGACGGAATTAAATTCTTTTAACAACTTTTGTAGAACTTCACCCAAGGAACATCCCTGTAAAGTTTCAGCTTGATTTGCCTACTGGTTTAGGAGGAGAAGATTTTTAAAGAAATTGTGGACGGACGGACAGACGGACAGACGGACGGACGGACGGACAGACGGACGGACGGACGACGGACATCGACAGATCACAATAGCTCACCTCGCACTTTGTGCTCAGGTGAGCTAAAAACTCTATAAACATCTAAGCTAAAAACTTTTGTGGAGAAAGAAAGTCATTTTCTTCTTTTCCTACAATGTTTGATACAAATCCTACAGATATGACCACATTTAATGTTGCTTGCAAGTTGCATTTTTTCCAATTTGGAATATTCAAAAGTTCTGCTGTCAGGTAAATAATTAAAAGAATCATTTTTGGTGTCAGGTGAATTGTAGGTCTGTCTGAATTCTTTTAAATTTTGTCCCAGTATATGTATCAACTTAATTTAAAATTACCTTTGTATTGCCTGAGGTCCACATCACTCGTACAGTTTGTAGATTCTTACTTCTATTGGATAATATAGTCACCATAGTGTTGTGGCCTTTTTCCATCACATCTAAAACTGCATCGGGTGATAGAGTTGCTTTGTCACCATCAGCGCCAGCTTTTTTGGCCTGGGCCTAAAGAAACATACATTTCATATTCCTTGTATTGTGTCATGTATTGAGTATAGATCTGCTACAATAAATTATGTACAAAAGAAAAGTTTGTATTCAGAGATTTCATTTGCACTCTCTATTTAGATTTGCACCAGTCTTACATTTGATTCAGTCTATAGTTCAACCCGTTCCGATCCAACCCCTCTCTTTTTGCAACTCTTAAGAAAATTCTTTAGAAAGAATTGTGGCAAATGAAGAAATTGCTTGTAATGAGCATTTTCTTCATTTCACAAAATGCTTTCTACCCCAACAAAGATTTTCAAAATTTCTGTGCAAACAAGATGTGTTTGTGAAACACCATGCTCCAGAAACAGGAATTCTTTAGAAACGGGTGATTTTTATTGGTTATTTTCTTTGTTTTAGGTAAAAGGGTTAAAATTTTGACATTGACCTTGATGAAATGACCTTCCCCAGTTGCGTCTTGTTGAGACCTATCTACATACTAAATATTAGCATTGTAACTAAATCAGGGTTGAAGTTATAGGAAAATTTTTAGTTGGCAGGTTAAGTTTTGCAGACAGACAAACAGACAGACAGTCAGACAGATTGACATCGGTAAAACAATATGCCCTTGATCTATCGATGTGGGGGCATAAAAATTGTTGTCTGAAACATCTTTGAAACTTGGCCTGTATAAAATTTAATCAGATGGGTTAAATACATACTATCTAAATAATACAATCTGAATGACGATAACATTGTATGAAAATCATCAGTACTCACAGGTAAGAAGTCATTTGCGTCTACAGCCGGTGGTGTTGGAGTTCTGGGTATAGGTTTAATTGCAACTGTTTGTTTAGAAAGTCTGGGATCTACAGGGGTAGTTGGATCAGGCTGTTTAGGTTGAGGCAGTTCTCTTTTGGCAGTCTTTTGTGACTTTGAGACAGTGGGTTTTTTCACTGGAGCAGGCTGTTTGACTGGTTCTGGCTCAGGAATAGGTGCTGAAGAATAAATAGTATGAGTAACATAGGCTATAGAAATCAAGGTGAGAGTGTAACACTGTACTAAGTATCAATAAATTATATCAACATTCCCACACAATCCTGCTTTTTTACTACTCTCAAAAAAAAGGCTCGGAGAACATTGTGGAAAATGAAGAAATTGCTAAAAATAATATTTGAGCGCATGAGTGACATTTCCAACCATTACAAATGTGCGTCAAGTAAAGACTCAGATCAGCCTGTGCATCTGCACAGTCTGATCAGAGTTTTCACTCTGCGCTCTGTAGATAGATACTGACCCAAAGCTTCTTTAAACAATCAGTTGATATTCTAATTGCCCAAAATGGCTGTCCAGGGTGCTCAATGAGTGCGAGTCCCACACATGCAAAATAGTTGGAAATGTCACACATAGGCTCATAATTGAATTTCATCAAGTTGAAATTGTCTTCTGCAGCTTCCTTTGGTTTGGACTATCTAAATTTTGTCATCTGGTAAAGGGTTAAACCTCTAAAAACTCCTGTAGATACTGATAAAATCCTCAGAATAAGACAATTGAAGTAAGTACAAGTCATGAATTTCTACATCTCAGCTCATTATGATTAAGGACAGCAGCCAAGGCGCAGTTGGCAGTGTGTTTGACTCTCAATGATGAGGTCCAGGGTTCGATCCCAGGTTGTAGCAAATATTCTTACTGACATTTGTCTCCTATCAATGGGTGAGTAATTGTAAATCTAAGTGGGATGAGCAATTGGAGGCTCAGAAAGGATGTAGTGGTAGTACTGGTATGAGAAATACCAGGAATTCTTGGTCAGGTGCTCCAGCCTATGACTGAAATAATGTTTAAAGTGGCATTGAATCCCATTTAAACAAACAAATCATCATAAAACCATTATATCATTCTACTGTGAATTTACTTGAATTTTTTTCAAACTGATTCCCACATATTCCCTCCTTTTCACTCCCATAAGGAATAATATAATTGAAACATTGTTAGAAAATCCACCATTGCTCGTAAAAAACATTTTCTGCTCTTCTCACAATGTTTTCTATCCTATTTCTTTGTTTGAATGGGGTTTTACGCCGCTTTCAACAATCTTTCAGTTATATCGCAGCGGCTGGAGCACCTAACAATGGATTCCTGGTATTTCTCACACCAGTACCGCCATCACATCCTTTCCTAGAATCCAGCTGCCATCCAACATAGGTCTACGATTATTGACCCATTGGTGGGAGACAAATTGTCGTAAAGGACGAGTGCAGCCGTCGGGGATCGAACCCAGGACCTCTAGATAGACAGTCTGACGCGCTATCATCTGCGCTATGACGGCGGCTGTTTTCTATCCTATACAGTACTTATTTTTAAATAAAACTTGAAGCCTCTTTTAAATATTGTCTTCAACTTTGAGCCTTGCAAAACTTCAACATGTGGTTAATCTTTGTATAAAGTTTCAATGGTATTGAAGCAAAACGGAAGGAGGAGTTCGCGACACAAAATTGGTAGTATAAATAGCTGTATATGTCTACAAAAGCATAAATAATTTCTAAGTTGAAGGGGAGATCATTCTTGAACCAGGGGGAATTAAGACTTCAAAGCTGTGTCTTGCAAAACTTCAACATGTGGTTACTTTTTGTATAAAGTTTCAATTGTATTGAAGCAAAACTGAAGGAGGAGTTTGAGACACAGAATTGGTAGTATTTTGTACACAGACAGACGGACACACGGACAGACAGGCTGATTCCAGTATGCCCCAGAAAACATTTGTTTTGCGCAGGTATAATAAAGGCAATATGTTAAGTTCTAGTGTTAGGTTGACCTGCAAAAGGACCATGACCTTGAAGACTGACCTTGATCTTACAACCAACTGATGCCTTGGCTGACCTTGATCTTACAACAAACTGATGCCTTTGCTGACCAAGTCCTTACAACCAGCTGATGGCCATTAATACAAGGGATCTACTTCCCAAATATGATCCATGTATCTTCAATGGTATTTGAATTAGAACAAAATGTTAAGGTTTTCTTTTAAGTTTACAAAATTAGTAACTTTGACTAGTGACCTCCACCTTGGTGGATGACCTTGATCTTAATTTCAACTGATGCCTATTACTGTAATGAACCAATGACCCAAATATAAGCCATGTATCTTTCACAGTATTTGAATAATAGCAAAATATTAGTATTTGCATCAAGTTTTATGCTCCCAGACAGACAGTCTGACAGACAGCGATAAAAAGTATCCCCGATCTTATTGATGTGGGGGCATTGAAAAATCTTTACTCCAAGGCCTAATTTTGAATAAACTCTCAGCAGAGAATATAAATACTCAAATCATGGGCCATCATTTTATCCAAATGCTCAACACTGTTCTGAATTATTTTGTATGACAGTTTTGTTTTATACAGAATACTGGAAAATTACTTACTGTCTTCTTGTGGTGGCTGGAATGGCTGGACTTGTCTAGATGGGGACCGATCTGAAAATTTGAACATTAAAACTTGTATAAACTCTTGTCATGTATAATCCTCTTAAAAATACCATTAAAATGAAAGTGCTGACAGTATTGGAAACACTTATTGCTGGTAGTTATTTATTGTTAAAATTCATCTTGAAAACCACTCTGGATTAAAAAGAGACAGGTGGTGTAGACTAAGATCAGACGCACACATGTGCAGTATGATCTTTGTCTATACCTCCTTCCAAAACCGGAATATTCTGGGTTTGTCACCACTATGGTTAAGCAATTGTGGAAAGGATTAATAACAACCTTAGGAGGGGGCAGATAAACAGGTTTTCTCTGATTTTCATGATTGAAAATTAGTAAAATCAATGTTGAAATTCAGCAAGACCATTCTAATGAGAACCAACAACATAGATTTCAGTTGACAGTAAATGCTTTTGTCATATACTTGTGCTTCTAAAATGGACTTGTAATCCAGGGCTTTCACTTAAAGTTGTTGCTAATAAGAAATGGTTGCTCAAACTGGAGGTATTTAAGTACCTGCATTGCTCTACAGGTCTGAATGTACTGATTTAGAGAATACAATCTGAATCATTTTTTCCATATCAGGATAAATAATCTAGTCACTTAAGTCTGAATTAGATCCAGAGAAAACAAGTCATGTAAATTTTGTTTACAAAGTTTGATTCAAGCGTATTATAACTAATAACCCTGCTATACGGAGCATGTAGTGGTTTAAACACCATCCAGGATGCATGCTTTACATAAGAAATGGAAATTAATGGAGATAGGTAATGTTTGACAGTATTTCTGAAGTTAAAAGGGAGATATTCCTACAAGAAATACATAGCCATACCATCATCATTTACATTCCTTGATATGGTCCACCCATGAAAGCCAAAAAGTCCCCCAAGAGTTACTTCTGTGAAATTTGGTAATGATCAAGCAAGTAGTTTCCGATAAAAGGATTTTCAAAGTTTTGAATATATGCCATGTATGAATTTAGCCTAGCCCATAAACACTTTTTTAATTCTGTCAAAATTCTTTGATCATTCCTGTGAAATTTGGCTGAAATCCAGTCAGTAATTTCTGCCATTTGACCTTCTGCCAAAATTAGCTGTACATCTAAATAAGAAATTTGAGTGAATTTTTTACACTAAACCAATTACAAGTCAATAAAATTTTAGTCTGGCTTGCAGATTAAAACTATTAAAATTGAAAAGTAAGTGTTTGATATAAGTAGAAATCAAAATAAGAAAAGGAGAATTTGCTTGTTACAAGCAAGTCCTTTTTTTCACATTTTTTTCCATAGCTAATTTCCTTCAGTGTATAGATATGAGGGATTGTGTGGAAATTAGAGAAGTACAAAATTTCTAGTAGAAAAGACATGAATATTTGATCTTACTATCATAAAACCAGTTTACCTTGAAACTGAAACCAAATTTATGAGCTTAAAAATTTAAGCTTCACAATAAAATAGTACTTCACCCAAGAAAAGTTCCTTATATAAAATTTACATGAACTATGAAAATAATATCAAAATAAATGGGAAATTTCTTTCAACATTCGATAATCTGAATAAATAGAATTACATCTTGTTGTTTTTTTTAAACAAATTCTGGGTCTGTCCGTCTCTCTGTCTGTACATCTGTCTGTCTCTACTAATGGTGGTTTCATTTAGAAAAAAAAGACCAAAGTTCAAACTGTTATTTGTATATATTCTGCATAGCTGAATGCCTTTGGTAAAACATGCTATTTTTTCACAAACATATAATCCATAAGGGATTTATCATTTTATAAATAATATATTCAACAAGAAAGATGATACATAGATTTACATTTTATAAGACAAAATTGAAACACAGGAAAATACAGCTGAGGGCATCTAAAATAACAATTCATGCCAAAAATGTCACTCTATTCTACTGTTACAAATGGAGCTTCTTTTTTTCTTTTTGTCTAACATGCAACATTATGCTTTTAGCCATTTCCTCAATGATCCTGAATTTTCCACTCCCTCAGACTGATTACTATAGAAGTGTGTGAAAAAAAGGAGAAATGTTTCATTTCAATTCTCCATTTTCAACCCTTCACTCATTCCCACACAATCCCTCCTTTTTTACCCCTCAAGAAAAATCTTGGGAAAACATTGTGGAAAATGAAGAAATTACTTGTAACAAGCAATTTCTTCATTTTCCACAATGTTTTTAACCCGGTAAGGTGAAAAATCTACAGAAAGTTGAAAAAATCAAAAATTTCACAAACTTTGAATTGTCTGTACCTTCTTTCAATTTGGATCAGTCTGGTAATGGATTTAAGGTTGCTTTCTCTACCTTCAATTTTCAAACTCTAAATTTTGACTTTCAATCTATTTTGATTAGAGTATAATGTAGTTTTAATAGATGAATTATACTTTCACAGAATAATTGTAAATATTCATTACATGTGAAGAAGATATTGTGCCTTTTCTCATGGTATGTATTTTGAGGGCTTAAATGCAACACTGATGTAAGTGTGCATATAGATATAGCAGATAACACAGTATTGCTCTAGTCCCTAGAAAATTCTGTTCAAGACATTAGCATGCATGGACAATTAACATTCATTTTTACTCACTAATATCAAAATGATTGTCTGAAATAAAAGAAACCCAATTAGCTTAATTTTTCATATCTCTCTCTATTGTTATATTTACCTGGAAGCAGACTCATAAAAATCAAAGAATTAAAAAGGAGAACAGGGACAGGTTTTCGAAATCCAATGTAATTTCACTTTTTGGAATACTGCATCGACATTTAACCAAAATAATGTTACTTGATGTTAAACTTGATATTTCAACTATTACCACACAACATAATTTTAGACTGGTCCAAGCTGAAAGATGCTGCAGACGACAAGGTGATGAAATTCTTTGTTATTTGGGGACAAAAATCTTGTGGATATTGTGGATATTGAAGAAAGTGCTTGTAACAAACAATTTCTTCATTTCCTATGAAGTATCAAGACAGACAATGAGTCCATACAGTCAAATGTTTTACATCTTATCAATGCAGGAGCATAATAAGAAAATTCAAATTTAAAATTCATTATATCACTAAATTATTTTATCCTTTCTAATCAATCATAAGAAATATAACTAGGGAGAATTTCAAAAGAAAAGGGGAAATGCTAGAATAGTAATAATCCAGGTTTTCAGCAAAACATATTACTTTTCATAAGGCATCGTTCCAGGTTTTTCTTGTGAATGATTATGACCTATTTTGGAAATGACCTTGGAATCTTTTAATTCTGACACATTTACGTTACCTAAATGTTTTCTAGGTTGGAAAATTTCCTGGTAGTCTGTAGGATCTTTGATATCAGCGACGGATTCAGTGTCTTCCTGGTCGGGACTAGAACTACTCGGAGGCTCTAACTCATCTTCTTTAGGAACACTAAAATACAATCATAAACCAGATAACAGCGATGTGGAAATATAGATTTTGTCTTCTCAATAAAATTGTCTGCAAAAGGTGAAGTGTTAAAGTCTGAAACTAGAACCTAGCATTTTTTTCTTTAATAGCAATGTATTCTAGCCTTCAATATAAACTTTATGATAATTCTCCAATACAATCAGAAAGCGTCATTTTGTGTGAATGGGTTAATACACTCAAGGTAAGCGACAGAAGAATGTGTCCCTTGCATTGAACTGGGCATTATCAAAATTCAACTCCTCGACTTTCAACTAATTTATTTAATACATTGTGGAGGCATACCAAGTATGAAACTTTATTCTAGTTATAAGGATTACTGCTTGTGGCTGGTTGCTAACTTACCTGGCCTGTCTAGAAGACTGGGTGGGGGGTCTGTCTGTCAAATAATTCTTTCTACTACCATGACTACTGTAATATAAAATAACAGCATTTTATGTGGATGCCATGTTCAGCTACACATGCTGGATAGTCAAAAACTCTTAGAAGACACAGGGGCATCATTCTTACAAGAAAGCTTATAGAGCTGCCTCACTTGACAGATTGATTTTTCTCGATATATAGCGAACAAACATATCTTCAGTACTATGCCATGGTGACACCAATGCCTCAACTTTTTATTCCTAAACAGATGAGGTAATAAACATATGAGATAGGATCTGGAAAAAGCTCTTTTAACCCATTCCCACACAATTTTTTTTTAGTCTGGTCCAAATTGAAAGAAGCTGCAGATGACAATTTGAAGTGGATAGAATTTTAGATTTTTTTGTCATTTTGGACAGAAAATATTGTGGATAATGAAGAAATTGCTTTATACAGGCAATTTCTTCACTTTAAACAATGTTTTCCAAATTCTTTGTCTTGAAAGGCATAAAAAGGCTGGCTTGTGTGGGAATGGTTAAACCTATATCAAGGACTAGATGTATGAACTGTAATGGTTAACAAAATGCTCAACTAAAAACACAATTTTGTGAAAAAAGTTATGGTTAAGTCAAAACTTTGACATTCAAGTGTGACCTGGACCTTCAATTTATTGGACCAATGTTTTGGGAGGCATATCTACCTATGATGGAGATTATTTTAAAATCCATTCACAAGTTACGGTGTGGCCGAATTCAGACGGAAGGATTAACACTCTTATTCACATAAACCAAACTGTCATTGCGATGATTAGGTTTTGCTTACTTTATGTTTGGCAAAAATATCTTATTTTAACCCATTCTAAAACAATGACAGTTTTGACGCCCCTGATGAAAAGTTCTGGAAAACATTGTGTAAAATAAAGAAATTGCTCTTTATTTTACACAAATTTTTCTACCCTTTAAGTTTAAAAAATCTTTTATTTACTTTTATTTGTCATCTGCATCTCCTTTCAATTTGGACCGGTCTAAAATTTTACCATCTGGTAATGGGTTAAATGTAGGTTAAAGAGATGCACCAAGTTATATATTTGTACTAATATTCTTTAGTGAATATGTGCTTGACAAACCGATTAACATAGGAAAATGGATGAACCTAGAAAGTTGTCCAAGTCGACATATTGAGCCCGTAGAATACTTGACCTTGGACTGTGACCTTAAATTTGTTTCAAATAGCACATCTACTCATAATGGAGATTAATCGTCCAAATAATTTCAAATCAATGCACAATGTAGGAGTTATGATCTTGACAAGCTCAATTTGAATGTTTGACCTTGACCTCTAACCTTCATATTATTTGTTTCAAATGGCACATCTAATTGTGATGGAGAACAATTGTGCCATGTTATTTTTAAATCCATCTATAAATGTAAGTGTAAAGGCATGGAAATATTTACCCTTATCTGTTCAATCCCTGGTTTTATGTCCTGTGATTTCATAATTGAGAAAACATTTAAGAAAAAGAAAAGAAAAAAAGAAATTGCTTGTAACAAGCAATTTCTTTTTTTCCACAATTTTTTCTACCTCATTGAATGGTTATTTTTCAAACTAAATCCACTTTAAATTTTTGTCTGTAAAACCTTTGAATTTGGACAGGTTTAAAATTTTGCAAAACAGGAAAGGCTTAAGACAGACTGTCACACTAACTCACATACACTGACTTGTGATAGTGACAGCTATGTCTGGCTCAGCGGAAGCAGGCATGACAGAAATCATGTTTCCAATAGTAGTCTTGTATAAGTGTTAGTTTTAGAAGATCTAAACCTCGTAAAGAATCAAGATAATTACCTGGTGAGAGGTGAAGGGACATCTTTGTTCCCACCCTCCTCATGAGG
Organism: Fragum fragum; assembly: GCA_946902895.1. Taxonomy (NCBI): domain Eukaryota; kingdom Metazoa; phylum Mollusca; class Bivalvia; order Cardiida; family Cardiidae; genus Fragum; species Fragum fragum. The sequence goes on from OX336373.1 coordinate 59,073,839, forward strand.
AATACCTCCATGTGGACTAACTCGATTCAGATCTACTACAAATGTGGAGACATTAGTCTTGGAAAAGGAGGCAGCAATCTGGATAAAAAAGCAGAAAATTGATTTCACCCATGCCTACACAATCCTGTATTTTGACGCTCCTCAAGAAAACAGCTTTGGAAACAAGAGTGGAAAATGAATAAGTTGATATACTAAGCAATTTCTTCATTTCCAATTTCCAACAATGTTTTCTACCCACAAAGACAAAGATTTTTACAATTTCATCACCTTTACAATTGTCATCTGCAACATCTTTCAATTTTAACCAGTCTAAAAGTTTGTTTTAATCAACTGCAACAAAACTGGCCAAATATTTAAATACTAAGTTGCAAATAACACAATACATTTGTGAAACACTTATGTCCAAAACTGAAAAATTTTCTGCAAATGTTTGACATTGATAAAAGACCTTGACATTATGTGTATCAAACTTTATGCAAATAATGAGCATACTACCTTAAGTAATTTTAAAGTAACAGGAAATTGTTTAAATCATAGGTTAAGATTATGGATGGGCTGAAAAATGAAAGGGCAGACTAACAGACAGATGCAAAACACTATGCCCTTATCTTGTTGAAGCACGGACATACTATCTCTACATGAAGAAGCATTAAACAATTTCCAGATGGCAAAATTTTACACTGGTCCAAATTGGAAAAGTATGCAGACATATTTTAGTTGATGAAATTTTGAAATTCTTCTTTTGAATGACAAAACATTGTGGATAACAACGAAATCGCTTATAACAAGCAATTTCTTCATTTTCCAGAATTTTTTCTGAAGCTCTTTTTCTTGAGGGCATCAACTTCAAAAAGCGTCATTGACGGGGGAATACGGCTAGAGAATACTTACCAGCTGACCATGTGCAGAAGTGATATCAGCAACATCTCCCCAGGCAAGGGGGACAGAATCAAAACATTGGGCTGGCTCCCACCCATACACCTTTAAAAAGTCCTTTACACCAGAATACAAACATGAACCATCAGGATTGAAATAAATACACCTATAAAAAGAATTAAAAGTAGATTTTCAATCACAGCAGGGGGTGGGTATTTAATGGAATCACTTGTTGTTACTAAAATCGATAAAAAATGGACAAATTTTTTGCAGTATTTCATGGGAATTGGCCTTTATTAGAAAATGGGCGATTGTTAGAATGAACCAGTTTTGTATGTCACTGATATAAAATATCTTAGGGAAAACATTCTGGAGGAAGGAGATAGTCTTTTATCTGTTATCAACTTACCTTACAGGATTTGCATCCATTTCTGTTGAACTAACCATCTGGAATGTCTCTAAGTCCCAAAACTTTACAGTCCTGAAATAATAGACATACATTATTCTGCTAATCTACTTAACCCTTTCCTTTTTTTTAAATTTTAGACTGGTCCAAATTCAAAGCAGTTGATGATGGTGATTTAAAGTTGAAATTTATTTAAAAAGTAATCATTCAGTAAGGCAGAAAATATTGAGAAAAAAGAAGAAATTACTTGTTACAAGCAATTACTTCTTTTCTCCACTATGTTTTCTCAAGTAAAAGAAACAAAGGGATGTAAAAACCAGGAATTGAACAAGAAAGGGTTAATAGAATAGTTCCCAACAGATTGAAATATCATATCAGGGGCTTATAGTAGAAACATAGTATGGGTTTTTACATTGTATAGACCTATACTATGTTTTTTTTTGCTCTACGTCCTTGATACTAGTTAGGACTATAATATTTTGATAAGTTACTATAAAACATCCATTATGTTGTTTCATTTAAGTATCAGGATCAAATTTGTATTCATCATCAATAACCAATTCTCATACAATCCCTCTAAAAAAGAATGATAAAGATGTTAACAAGAGCACAGCCTACCAGTGCCTACACGCGACTGTTGGGTGCTGGATAGTGGATAAAAAATCTAAGTTGAAAAGGGGGAATAATTTGCACAAAATACATCTAGAATTATCCCCCTTGATAGTATGGGTTCCACTTATGATAGTGAACATGTGTGCCAAGTTTCAAGTAAATGCCTCCAGTAGAACCAGAGATATCACAAAATGTCAAATTTTTTGCATGACAACAACAATGATGACAACAACGACAAGGAGGCTTTCGCAGTACCTCAGGTTTACTCCAAAATCAGCCGAGCTAAAAATACAAGTAGGACTTCCTTTAATTTGGACATGTCTTAAATTTTGTCGTTTGGTAATGGGTTAAACCTGGTTCGGCTAAAAAAATTGACTGGATGTATTTGCAAACTGCTCATTGTAAAGTCACATGCCAGTGCAATAATAACTCCAGATCAGCAACATGATACATGAAACTAAAGAATAAATTAGATTAAAACAAGAAGGCCAGTGGCCCTGGCACTCACCTGAGATGAGGCTCTTTTTCTTCAACGCTAATATTAACTGGGTCTTGAAAAGACCTCCTTAAAATTCAACTAAAATCAACTTATGTTGCCATGGGAACCAATGCTTTCAAAAGATTTCATATCTTTTAGTAATTAATAGGGGACAACCTAAGGGAAATTTCTGCCAGATTTGGTTAAAATTGGCCACAAAGTTTTGGAAGAGTTGCCTTCTTTATTTCTATTGAGGCAAAATCATCCTGTGGCTCTGAAATTTTAAGTGATTTTGAAAGAGGTCAATGTACTGATGCTTCATGCAAAATATCAAGATTCTACAACTACTGGGCTAGGAGTAATTTTGGGGGTGTTAAGTTGTTTGTTTGTTATTTTACTCTTGTTGTCATGAGCTTGTAACTTATTTCAATTCTTTGGTTGAAATTGGCCCAGTGGTTTAGGAGCAGATGTCTTTTAAAAATCATTCTTCATTTCTTTATACCCGTATGCCCTATCCCCCCCCCCCCCCCCCCCCGGGGACCAGCGGGTGATGATTTTAGCAATTGCAAAAGAGGTCACTGTACTGATGCAAAATATCAAGGGTTATATGACTTCTAGGTCAGGAGGAGATAATTTCTATTAAAAAAAAAAATTAATTTTAGTTTTGTTACAATGGCAACCAGAGTTTTCAATTGATTTCAATTCTTTAAGCAATTTTTAATGGCACCTCCATAGGAACATTTTGTTGGCTTAGTGGTTTGGGAGGAGGTATCGTTTAAACAAGAGCACCACCCACAGGTGCCAACACTCGGCTGCAGGTGCTGGATAAAGCAAAAATTCAAAGTCAAAAAGGGGCATAACTCTTACAAAAATGATAGTCTAGATAGCTCTTGTGTTGGTCAATACACATGCAAAATTCATGAGGATATCTTCAACAACAACAGAGATATGACCAAAGTTTGTAACGCCAACGCCAACGCAGACGAGAATGACGCCAAGGTGATCACAATACTTCAGGTGTTCTCCGAAAACAGCTGAGCTAAAAATCTTTATTTCAATATAAGCCCCAACCCCAATGGGGCTCCACCCCTGGGGACTCAAGGGTGATGATTTTAGCTATTCTGAAAGAGGTCCATGTATTGATGCTTATTGCAAAATATCAAGGCTCTATGACTCCTTGGTCAGAAGGAGATAATTTTTAAAGATTTTTTAAAATTTCAGTTTTGTTGCAATGGCAACTAGAATTTTCAATGGATTTCAATTCTTTTAGCAATTTTTAAAGGGCACCACCTAAGGAACATTTCTGCCAAATTTGGTTGAAATTGGTCAGGCGGTTTGAGTGGAGATGTTGTTTTAAAATTGTTGACACACGACAGACAAGCACGGCAGGCACCATTCAGAGGATAATCAAAGTACCTCAACATGAGCACTTCGTGCTCAGGAGAGCTAAAAATAAAATCAAATTATCTAACCCTTCCTTATGATTCATTGACACATTATTGAATAATTGACCAATTGCTTACCCCAGCTAATGTAGGAGTTCAATGTTACAATGCTGGGCTAAATAAATGACATGATAGGTCAAATGATTCCTTGATTGACAACCATGGTTGGTCAATTTTACCAATAGAGCAGTAAAAATATTAAACCAATTGAAGATGTTGTGCCACTGAATGTCATCTAAGTGAGACAGAAGATCCTGATGATGCCATCATGTTGTCATGTGATTCACATGCCTATTTGCATATCTAAACAGATTGTGGACAAAGAATTTCGCATACCAACCCCCTTTTTTCATTAAGGAAGAAGTGTAATTGTTTGCGTTTGTGTAAGGTCAATTCATCACATAGTGAACAATAAAACTATATTTCAACTCATAGCTTGCCTCTAGTGAAAATATGATTTCTGTTGTTCACAAATGAAAGATAAATCTTCCAATGAAACAAACAATTATCTTCTATATAAAGCCTCATGTGTTAGTCAATAATGATGAAGTGTATGATATATCTATATAATCAAGGCTAAATGCAAAACTGTTTTAAGTGCCTATATTCACTTTGGCAATTAAGACAGCTTTGTTATAAGCCATTGATATCATTGCTTTAATTTCTACCCTATTAACCTTAGGGATGGAGTTATTTTAACCCATTCCCACACAATCCTCCCTTTTCTTGCCCCTCAAGGAAAAAGTATGGGAAATGTCGTAAAAAATGAAGAAATTGCTTGTAACAAGCAAATTCTTCATTATCCACTATGTTTTCTACCCAAAAAAAACAATGTTTTATAAGATTCCATTAACTATAAACTGTCATCTGCAACTTCTTTTTATTTGAAGCATTTTAAAATGTTGTTGTCTAGTAATAGGTTATCTTACTTGTCAGCACTCCCAGAGGCTAGAAGTAATTCATTTGGATGGAATTCTACCACATTGACACCAGCTGTGTGTAGTTTCATATCTGTCATCAGTTTACCAGCTGTCAAGTCCCACATCTGAAGTAAAATATACTTAACTTAAATAATCTAAATTTTCTTAAAGTAGGTCAAAGGTCATGGTCTCAGGCCTAACGTAACTTCAGATGATAGGCAAACTTCTTTCAACAATTTTTTTGACAAAACAAGTTATAGAAAATTTATTCAAAGTTTCAGAAAGTAGGTCAAAGGTTATTGCTTAAGGTCAAAGTGGATCATGATGATGGCTTTAAGTCAACATTTATTTATATGCCTATCATGCTAATACAACTCTGTAATATACAAGTTGTGTTAATAATTCAAGTCACTCTAAAACCTGTTTTACAAATCTAATGGTTCTGAATAGCCCTGTTGAGAAAGACCCTATTAAAACTTGTTGAGTATATCAAAGAATTCTCCTGGTTGAATATCCCATCACAAAAACAACAGTCAACATTTTCAATACATGTTCAATATGGCTCTGATAAGTCCTGCCCTTGAGAGTGTTTGAACAACAGCAAATGTTAAGTTTGCATTAGGTTGACCTTGATAAGTGACCATGACAATGCATCCTACTGATGTCTATCAATACAAGGAACCTATGTCCCAAATATGAGCCATGTATCTTAACTGCTGTTTAAATAACATCAAAATGTTAAGTTTTTTGTAAAGTTGACTGCTCGTAGACAGCAAGATAGACATCTGTAATATAACATACCCCCATCTTGTCAACGGGGTGGCATAAAAAGCCTGGTATATCTCATTAGTAGCTTCAATATCATGAATGTAAAGTATATATAGAGTTTCTTCATGCTATTCCTTTAACCCATTCCAACAAAGCAAAATTTTAGACTGGTCCAAATTGAAAGAAGCTGCAGACGACAATTTCAAGTTGATGCAATTATGAATTTTTTCGTCTTTTTGGATAGAAAACATTGTGGATAATGAAGAAATTGCTTGATACAAGCAATTTCTTCATTTTCCACAATGCTTTCCAAAGCTATTTTCTCGAGGGGCGTAAAAAGGAGGGATTGTGTTGGAATGGGTTAATCACTGACAACAACCATATATGATCCATAATGCAACAAGCGCACAATCTCAGTAAAGTGAAAAGTATCAAACCAAAGTAAGACTGCACAAATTGCACAGACTGATCTGAGTTAATGCTTTTCTGTATTGATGCTAACTGGAAATTCTACCCAACCACATTATAAACCATTCCCAAGTAACAAATTTTAGACTGGTCCAAAGTCAAAGATGTTACAGTAGACACTTTTTGTTGATGAAATTTTGAAATTCTTTGTCTTTTAAGGTAGAAAACAATGTAGATAATGAAGATATTGCTTGCAACAAGCAATTTCTTCATTTTCCATAATGATTTTCAAAGCTTTTTTCCTGAGGGGCGTGAAAAAGCGGTATTTTTGGGAATATGAGAAGAAAAATAATTAGGGAAACATTGTGGAAAATAAAGAAATTGCTTCAAACAAGCAATTTCTTCATTTTTCCACAAATCAATATTTATACTCAGAAAGTTGAAAAAATCTAAAATTCATAAACTTGAAATATTCGTCTGTAGCTCCATTCAATTTGGACCAGTCTAAAATTTTGCCATCATGTGATGGGTTAAAAGCTTCTGTCACAGATAATGCCTTAGCTATAGCAATACCTCAGGTTTTCTCTGAAAACAGGTAAACTTATTTCATTCCTGGTCACATAAATTTGATGATCCCATTAGATTGGCATGGTATATGAATAATTTACCTTTATGAGTCCATCTTCCCCAGCTGATGTAATCCATTTACCATCTGGACTAAACTTGATATTATTTACTGCATTCATATGTCCCTTATAGGTGTATATACAGCCTTTCCTTCTGATATCCCAGAGCTAGATTAAAGATGTAATGGAATGAAAAATTATCTACCATGAACTATTTCATCCACTTATACATGAATATGAAATACCAAAAATATGGTGAGTTCAACATACACAACTGAAATTCATGATGACCATGTCCTTTGACCTTTCTATAATTATACTCTTGAACTTAGTACTAAATTTAAGACCTAGCCACATGCAAAGTGGGTTTGAAATATAAAACTCTATCTCTTACCACTCATATTTTTGGCATAAGTTTAAGTTTTCATTTGGACATACATGACCTTGAAGAAAGATCTTGACCAATGACCTTGAAAAGTATGCATGGAGGACACACAATGGACACAATGACTTGATAGCTTTCAATCAGTGGAGCTGAAAACAGACCAGAACTGTGTCACAGACAAGGAGGCCACCTGTGTAATTGCTTGTCAAATGACTTTCAGTGTGATCTTGGACATGGGAGTATCCAACACAACTTGAAACTGGTATTCTTCAAGTGGAACAACTATGCATGTTTGACAGTATGCTACTATGGAGAAAGACAGCAATTCTCTTCTTTCCTCTAAAGGAATATATGTCCGACCCATAAAAATTATTTTTTTTAAACCCATCTTTTTTATTTCACAGATTCTGAAGGGCCACCCAAGGATGAACTATTATTTTGAGAGGATTTTTAGTTTTCAATATATACAATATGTAGAAGTTAGCCCCTCTTATTAAGAGCCAAATTTTTCATCTAATCACAATTTGCTCAATGAATCTAACAATGAGTCAACCAAGGATCATTTCTGTAAAATTTGAGTTAATGCTAGCCATTGGTTTTTGAGACAAATATTTTCAAAGTTTTCACATTAAAGCATTCAAGGAAACAGAGCTTTATGATTAAAATCCATCATCTGGTTTCCAAGAAGATATTTTTTTTTAAGATTCCATTATATACCATATATGGAAACTAGTCCCACCAAAAAAAATCTATCTTTAACGATCAAAATTCTTTGAAGTAATATGATAAGGTTAAGCCGAGAATCATTCCTGTGTAACTTGGTTGAAATCCATGCAGAACTTTCTGAGGAGAAAATTTTTAAAGTAAATGTTTCATGGAAAGAACCACTTAGAGACACATAACAGACAACAACATGACAATAGCTCAATGGCTTTTAGTCATGGAGATAAAACTACTGTTTCTCCAGCACATAGAATTCTTTAAACACAATCCAAATGAGGATGTCCAAAACATCATTTCTGTAAAATTTGCTTGAATTCTGCCCAGGTCTTTCAGAAGAGAAAAAGATTACAGAGGGAAGGAAAATAGGCCATGGCAATAGCCTTACTGGACTTTTCTCCAGTGGAGCTAAAAATCCAAATAAATTAATGAGTACAAATTTCAAAACAAGAGGACCATGATGGTCCTAAATCGCTCCCCTGAGTATGATGGTTAATGGCTTTAAGATATAAGCAAAATAGCAAAGCCCTCTGTCTAATTATTTTGGAGAAGATGTATAAGGATATCTCTTTTAATCCTAGGTATATCGATGATCCCACCAAATAGCACTAATTTCCTGCATATGGTAATGCTTTGAAGTATAGACATCAATACATACCAAGAATAAAAGCTGTAAGCCTAATGGTTTAAGAGAATAGGTTTTCAAAAATATCATTATTTATTCCTCACAAAAATTAGGGATTGCACAGAAAAGGGCTAATTTTTTTAAGTAATTTGGTAGAGGGTCAATGGCTGATGATATGTACCAAATATCAAAGCTCTAGGCTTTATGGTTTTGGGGAAGAAGATTTTCAAAGATTTCCTTCTTTATTCCTTTGTAAAATCAGGGATCGCACAGAAAGGGCTAATTTTCAGAGTATGATAATTCTTTGAAGTATTTTGGTAGACGGTCAATATATGATGATATGTACCACATATCAAAGCTCTAGGCCTTTTGGTTTGAGAGGAGAAGATTTTTAAAGTATTCCTTCTATGTAAAATCAGGGATTGCCAAGAAGAAGGCTAATTTTATGAATACGGTAATTCCTTGAAGAATTTTGGTAGAGGGTCGATAAATGATGATTTGTACCAAATATCAAAGCTCAAGGCCTTATGGTTTGGGAGAAGAAGATTTTTAAAGGTTTCCTTCTTTATTTCTATGTAAAATCAGGGATCACAAAGAAAAGGGCTAGTTTTCAGAATACGGTAAATCTTTGAAGTATTTTGGTAGACGGTCAATAGATAATGATTTGTACCAAATATAAAAGTTCTAGGCCTTATCGCTTGGGAGAAGAAGATTTTTAAAGATTTCCTTCTTTTATTCTATGTAAAATCAGGGATTGCCCAGAAGAGGGCAAATTTTGAGAATACAGTAATTCTTTGATGATTTTGGTAAACAGTCAATAGATGATGATTTGTACCAAATATAAAAGTTCTAGGCCTTATCGCTTGGGAGAAGAAGATTTTTAAAGATTTCCTTCTTTTATTCTATGTAAAATCAGGGATTGCCCAGAAGAGGGCAAATTTTGAGAATACAGTAATTCTTTGATGATTTTGGTAAACAGTCAATAGATGATGATTTGTACCAAATATCAAAGCTCTAAGCCTTATGGTTTGGGAGAAGAAGATTTTTAAAGATTTCCTTCTTTATTTCTATGTAAAATCAGGGATCACAAAGAAAAGGGCTAATTTTCAGAATACGGTAATTCTTTGAAGTATATTGGTAGAGGGTCAATAGATGATGATTTGTACGAAATATCTAAGCTCTAGGCCTTACCACTTTGGAGGAGAAGATTTTTTAAGTTTTTCACTCTGTTGCCTTGGCAACAAGAGTTCTGCATGGATTTCAATTCTTTGAAGTTTTTTGAAAAAGCATGACCTAGGGATCATTTCTGTGAAGTTTTGTTGAAATTCCATGGTTAATTTAGGAGGAGAAGATTTTTTTGTAATTGTGAACGGATGGATGGACGGACAGACGGACGGATAAATACCGATCGCAATAGCTCCCCAAGAGCACTTCCTGCTCAGGTGAGCTAAAAATTCATTGAAAGCTTGTTAAACAAGAGGACCATGATGGTCCGAAATCGCTCCCCTGAGTATGATGGTTCATGACTTTATGATATAAACAAAAATAGCAAAGCCCTCTGTCTAATTATTTTGGAGAAGATGTTTAGGGATTTCTCTTTAAATCCTAGGTAAATTGATGATCCCACCATATAGCACTAATTTCCTGAATATGGTAATGCTTTGAAGTATTGACATCAATACGTACCAAGTATAAAAGCTGTAAGCCTAATGGTTTAGTAGAAGAAGCTTTTCAAAGATATCATTATTTATTCCTAACTAAAATTAGGGATTGCACAGAAAAGGGCTATTTTTTTAAGTTATTTGGTAGAGGGTCAATGGCTGATGATATGTACATAGTATCAAAGCTCTAGGCTTTATGGTTCGGGAGAAGAAGATTTTTCAAAGATATCCTTCTTTATTCCTTTGTAAAATCAAGGATAACACAGAAAAGGGCTAATTTTCAGAGTATGATAATTCTTTGAAGTATTTTGTTAGAGGGTCAATGGCTGATGATATGTACCAAATATCAAAGCTCTAGGCCTTATCACCTGGGAGAAGAAGATTTTTGAAGATTTCCTTCTTTTATTCTATATAAAATCAGGGATCACAAAGAAAAGGGCTTATTTTCAGAATATGGTAAATCTGTGAAGTCTTTTGGTAGAGGGTCAATAGATGATGATGTATACCAAATATCAAAGCTCTGGGCCTTATGGTTTAGGAGTAGACGATTTTTAAAGATTTCCTTCTTTATTTCAATGTAAAATCAGGGATCGAAAGAAAAGGGCTAATTTTCAGAATACAGTAATTCTTTGAAGTATTTTGGTAGAGGGTCAATAGATGATGATTTGTACCAAATATCAAAGCTCTAGGCCTTATGGCCTGGGAGAAGAAGATTTTTGAAGATTTCCTTTTTTATTTCAATGTTAAATCAGGGATCACAAAGAAAAGGGCTAATTTTCATAATATGGTAATTCTTTGAAGTATTTTGGTAGAGGGTCAATAGATGATGATGATGTATACCAAATATCAAAGCTCTAGGCCTTATGGTTTAAGAGAAGACGATTTTTAAAGATTTCCTTCTTTATTTCAATGTAAAATCAGGGATCGCCCAGAAAAGGGCTAATTTTCAGAATACGATAATTCTTAGCAGTATTTTGGTAGAGGGTTAAAAGATGATGATTTGTACGAAATATCTAAGCTCTAGGCCTTACTGCTTGGGAGGAGAAGATTTTTTAAGTTTTTTCACTCCGTTGCCATGGCAACCAGAGTTCTTCATGGATTTCAGTTCTTTGAAGTATTTTGAAAGAGCATGACCTAAGGATCATTTCTGTAAAGTTTTGTTGAAATTCCATGGTTAGTTTAGGAGGAGAAGATTTTTTTGTTATTGTGAACGGATGGACGGTCGGACAGATGACGACCGATCACAATAGCTCCCCCAGAGCACTTCGTGCTCAGGTGAGCTAAAAAACAGCAAAATCTTTTCAACCCATTACCACACGAAGCCACTTTTTTATACCCTAGAGAAATATTATCATAAAAACTTTGTATGAAAAGGAATTGCTTGTGACAAGTAATTCCTTCTTTTATAATAATTTTTTCTACCTTATTTGGCACTTATTTGCCAATTTAAAGCAATTTAAAGTCGTCTTCAACTTCTTTCAAATTGGACCAGTCTGTCGCCTAGTTACAGGTGAAGTTTGTATGAATTCTAGTTTTTCTGAAATATTTTGGTGAAACGAAGTACTTAAACATTTACCTTCACATTACAGTCAAGTGATCCTGATGCAGCATAGTCTCCCCATGGATGAAAGTCAAGGGTTCTTATACTCGACTTGTGGCCAGTCAACGTTCTTATTACTGAAATATGATGGATTCTTAATTAGGGTCAAATTACATAACAGACAATAGACAACTGGTAGAGGACAACAGGTTGATGACAAAAACTTTCATTTTCACAACAGCCATTCAAGCAAAAGCAATCAAAGATAGACTAAAATAAATTAAATCAGGTACAGATGACATAATTGAAGAATCGCAGCTGTTGATCAATCTACCAATCCAATCATTAATTTTCACCAGAAGTTAACTTTGAACTACGCCATTGGCTGACATTTGTGACATGTTTTTTTGGTTTGGTAACTTAAACATTGTAGCTTATCAAAGCTGTGGTAAGACATTTTGGTTGCCAACAAACAATTTTTTTTGCTACATGTTGATGACCATAAATTTTGCAAAATAATGCCAATTCATATTGAAGTGTAACTTCCAATAGGACCTTAGTAGGTGTGGCCAGCAATCCATCAGTTCTTGTTGTCTAGAACTGTATCCACCAGTACTTGCACCATTCTAGCACAGTCCTGCTTTTCATGCCACTAAAGAAACAGATCTGAGAAAATATCATGGAAAATGAGGAAATTGCGGTAGCAAGCAATTTCTTCAATTTCCACATTGTTTTCTTCCCCTAAATACAAAGAATTTCATCAAGTAATATTTGCTGTTTATAACATCTTTGAATTTGAACCTGTCTAAGATTTTGTTATCTTTGAATGAGATAAACAAGATTTTTCTTTGAATAGAATTCTATGTCAGAAGACTATATAGAAATGATCTTGATAAAATCAGGACAAAATATGTGTTGTGTTACAGGACATACAATATATATGCAGTATATCTTGCATTAAGCAACCACTCAAGGGAAAACCTAAAAGTAGTTGCTTACCACATTTCTTTGAAATATACGAAGGATTGACTCAATTGCATGCACAAACTATGACAGAAATCCTACTTAATCCTATGTTGTTGGGGCTCCATTACCATTGGATTTATTTTTGATATGCATTTAGCAAATACAACCACTTATTATGTGAGCTATGATTCTGAAAAGGGGATTTTGATTGTGGTAACTTAATGCAAGTGGTTGTAAATAGAGGTGGGTGCTAGAACAAGATTGACTGTATTGATTACTTTTCGCTTCTTCTAGATTCCAAATCTTAAGGGCCCCAGACATTGATCCTGCTACCACCATTTCTTCATTATGACCAAATCGCACAGCTTCAACAGGGGTTGTGTGTCCTGCCAAACTCTGAAATACATTGTGTAACATACGATCAAACCAACAAAATACTTTCACTTGATACGTCTGAAAAGATGCAATGACATTTTTTTGCAATGGATTTATACATGTATAATAAATATTTTACAATACAGTAAAAGTCATGCATATTTCTTTAGGTTTTATCTTCTTTAATCTATATTCTTATCATTTTTTTCGTTACACACATCTTCCAATACTCTATCTTCATGAATCCATATATCCTTTTCAATAACTATTCTAAACATTGTAATGTTTATTTGTTTAAGTTGAAATATTTCCTAGTTTTTGAGAAATTTGTTCATAATAAAAGACATGCATTTAGTAATGTATACCTGGTATATTGTGCTAACCACTCATCCTGTATATTCAGCACTTACCACACTGTAAAGCTCCAAGCATAAATACTCTTAATAATTTAGCAAGATCATTTCATAGCTATAAGTGATTCCATGACACCATGATGAAACCAAATGAAATACGTTGGGTAACGTCTTTTTATGTATTTATTATTTTTGCTAATCATGATAATGAAAATTATTCATTAATGGTGGCTATAAATAAACAATGATAAAATGCAAACCCATGCTGTTAGTTTAATTCCCTGTAATATCTGACCATTGAAGATGCTTTATTTTCAATGTTAAAGTGTATGGATATCACAATTAAATACTTTGCCTACAGTTTGACTTTCAAATATCACTCATGGTGTGGGAGGTATTAAGTGAAATAAAGTTAATGTCTTATACTGCATGTTTGATTGAGCAATGGGGTTTAACGCCACTTTAACAGTATTTCAGTCATATCACGGAAGCTGGAGCACCTAACAATGGATTCCTGGTACTTCTCACATAGATACTACCACTACATCCTTTCCTAGCCTCCAGCTGCTATCCCACTTAGAATTACGATTATCATCCCATTGGTGAGAGACAAAATTAATGTCTGAAAGGATATGTGTTGCCACCGGGAATTGAACCCATGACATCCCATGATTGAAGATTGGAAGTCTGACACGCTACCGACTGCGCTTTGATGGCAGCCCACTGCATGTTTAAGAACAAACTTCTAGTCTCATTTCAATTCGAATAATTGTCTTTTCATCATTTTTGCTTTTTTTCCAGCAGTTGATGACAGCTTTTTACGAGAAATGTGTTGTAGTAAGAATATGTAATAATATTAACATACATATAGTATTATTGTATAATATGTGGTTCTATAGCATTATTTAATGACTGAAGCAATCCACCAGGTTAACCCATTCCGACACAATGATGAAAACGCTTTTGAAATCATTGTGGAAGTTGAAGAAATTGTTTGTACCAAGCAATTTCTTCATTATCCACAATATTTTCTGCCCCAAAAGAAAGAGATCTTTAAAATTTCATCAACTTGAAATTGTTGTATGAAGCTTCTTTCAATATGCACCAGTTTAAAATTTTCTTGTGTGGTAATGGGTAACTGGGGATTGGGCACTTAAGTAGGTCTCTTTGTTCTTCACACCAGATTATATACAGGGGAGCTAAAAATGGCTGAACCAAACAATTTCTAAATTTTCTAAAAATAATTTCAACCCAGAAAAGTGAAAAAATCTAAACTTTAATAAACTTTATATTGTTGTCTGCAACTTCTTTCAATTTGGACCAGTCTAAAATTTTGCCATCTGATAATGATTTAATTCAACAAAAATATATGAAACTGAAATTTTACAGTGGGTAAATATTATTTGTAAAGACAAAATCAGATCAAGTTTCATCAAGATAGAGACAAAACTGTCACCCCTAAAATAAGCAAAAAAAATGTCTTTAACCCATTCCCACACAAGCCCTCCTTTTTACGCCCCCAAGAAATAACTTTTGGAAAACATTGAGGAAAATGAAGAAATTGCTTGTGCTAAGCAATTTCATTATTACCCACAATGTTTTCTGCCTAAATAGATAGAAAAAATATATAAAATTTCATAGACTTGAAATTGTCATCTGCAGCTTCTTTCAATTTTGACCTGTCTAAATTTTGTCGTTTTGGAATGAGTTTCGGAACCTTTCTCCATATTTTCCAAGGGACCTTCCAATTTTCAGAGGCAAACAACCATTCTGACCAACTTTCATCAAGATTTAACAAGGTGCCAAATTGTCACAAGATATGCCTGTCACACAGCTTAATATTAACAGGGGGGTTGAATAGAACTGAGGTTATTTTGAATGAATATTTTTTGTCAAAAAAAGTATGAAAAACAACAAAGGACAATAACTCATAATAAACACTAGGTAGAGTTATGGTTCTTGTACACTGCACTCCCACTTGGTGAGCTCTATCTATCCATGAAGTTTCATGATTCTGGCTATTATACTTTGAGAGATATACTCCGGACAATATTCAAGTATGAAAAACAACAAAGGACAATAAATCAAAAAATAGGCTAGGTTGAGTTATGGTTCTTGTACACTGCACTCCCACTTGGTAAGCTCTATCAATCCATGAAATTTCATGATTCTAGCTATTTTACTTAAAGACAAAGACTCTGGACAAGATTCAAGTATGAAAAACAACAAAGGGCAATAACTCAAAAAGTAGACCAGGTAGAGTTATGGTTCTTGTACACTGCACTCCCCCTTGGTGAGATCTATACATCCATGAAGTTTCATGATCCTAGCTATAATACTTTTAGACATATACTCTGGACAAGATTCAAGTATGAAAAACAACAAAGGGCAATAACTCAAAAAATAGGCCAGGTAGAGTTATGGTTCTTGAGCACTGCACTCCACCTTGGTGAGATCTATACACCCATGAAGTTTCATGATTCTAGCTTTTATACTTTTAGAGATAAACTCTGGACAAGTTTCAAGTATGAAAAACAACAAAGGGCTTTAACTCAAAAAATAGGCCAGGTAGAGTTATGGTTCTTGTTCACTGCACTTCCCCTTGGTGAGATCTATGCACCCATGAAGTTTAATGATTCTGGCTATTATACTTTGAGAGATATACTCCGGACAAGATTCAAGTATGAAAAACAACAAAGGGCAATAACTCAAAAAATAGGCTAGGTTGAGTTATGGTTCTTGAACACTGCACTCCCACCTGGTAAGCTCTATCTATCCATGAAATTTCATGATTCTAGCTATTTTACTTTTAGAGATATACTCCAGAAAAGATTCAAGTATGAAAAACAACAAAGGGCAATAACTCAAAAAGTAGGCCAGGTAGAGTTATGGTTCTTGTGCACTGCACTCCCCCTTGGTGAGATCTATACACCCATGAAGTTTCATGATTCTAGCTTTTATACTTTTAGAGATAAACTCTGGACAAGATTCAAGTATGAAAATCAACAAAGGGCAATAACTAAAAAATAGGCCAGGTAGAGTTATGGTTATTGAGCACTGCACTCCGTATTGATGAGAAGAATATAATTGCCAAGTTTAAAGTCAATCGGACTTACGGTGACAGAGTTATGCTCCGGACAAAGAAGTGGACACCGCCTGGACAACTGGACGCCTGGACGCCCGGACACCAAGGGTGATCCCATTATACGTCCCGTCTTCGAGGGGCGTATAAAAACTGTTGTCCCCTAGAGTGTAAACAAAGAAAATGCTTTTACGGCCTAATTCCCTTGTTTCAAGCTTTCAATAGGGTTCATGTTTATGACCTTACAATTATCATGACTAAGTTTCATCAAGATCAGGCTGGACCTGTGACCCCTAAAACATAAACACTAAAACTGTTGACATCTAAAACCATTCCAGTTTTTTGAAATTTTAGTTTGTTTGAAATGGGTTTTACGCCGCTCTCAACAATCTTTCAGTTATATCGCGGCGTCTGGAGCACCTAACAATGGATTCCTGGAATTTCTCACACCAGTACAACCATTACATTCCTTCCTAGCCTCGAGCTGCTATCCCACATAGGTCTATGATTATCGACCCATTGGTGAGAGACAAATAGTTGGAAAGGATGAGTGCCACCGTCCGGGATTGAACCCGGGACCTCTAGATTGACAGTCCGACGCTTTTTGAAATTTTAGACTGGTGCAAATAGAAAGAGGTTGCCAACAACAATGAAAATCGCATGCAATTTGAAATGAAACCACACTAGGTGGAGGAAATTATTTTTGGAAAGTAGAAATGGCTTGCTACAAGCAGTTTCTTCTTTTCCAAGTTTTCTCAAGTATAAAATCACAGCAAAGTAAAATTCTTGGTTGTGTACAGGAAAGTGTTAAAACGGTTAACAAACATTCAAGGATCACAAAAGCTCACCATGAGTACATTGTAATGGAGCTAAAAAGACATTTAATCTATCATTTGCTATGAAGTGCATGTATTGGGTGTAAAAAGCAATAATGATGTGTTATCCCCAGTTTATAGTGTTGTATGGTTTACCTTATTGTTTTACCAATAAATCTGAACTCACCAGTTTTGGTGTATATTCCTGTCCAGATTTGTTGTCATCCTATAGAAGTATCAATATATCAGTAATTAGCACATGGTACATGCTTTCCTATTTTAAAACTGAATTTATTAATTATTGTGCATCAACCCCTTTCTCTGCATACTCATTGGTATCGATGGATCGCTGGTCCCTCCGCCTGACTCCACTGGCCATGCTTAACAACTCAGACAGGAAGTTCCACTTTGATATTTGATGGTGTTATTTTGCAAAATTTATGGCCATGTCAATCATGTAACAAAAATTAAAATCATTGGTTGGCGACTTAAACATCATAATTACAAATTGAAAAACTGCAGTGACAAAAATTTAGTAGCCAAACTGAAAATCGATTCACATTAATATTGGCCAATGGTGGAGTTCAATTTTCACTTCCTGTCTAAATGATTATAAATTTGATTATTTAATTCACTCTTTGAAAGAAAACATGATCTGTAAAATGTTTCAAACAGTAGTTCTAAAGTGAAACCAATGTAACAGACTTGAACTGTTAAATGTGAAAAATATAGCCCAGGGTCAACTGTGAAAATTTGCATTGAGTGACTAAGGTGGATAATTGTACATTTTGTCAAATATCTTGGATGTAAATGGTAAATCTACCTTACTTTATACCAGAAGTCCTTATTGAAAAGCAATGTACCAATATTGAGTGACCTGTGGTGGATAGGTTATCTTACTCATACATTGTCGCAAATTATTGGTACATGTCCTCTAAAATCTTACAAGGCTTGCTTTATGTCATTCAGTTAATATAAATGATATTCAAAATTACGTAGTCAAACACCATTGTAAGAAACTAAAATATTAGACTTCCAATTTGAAAGAGGCTGCTTACAACAATTTAAAGATGAAGAAATTATGAAATTCTTTTTCTTTGAAGTATAAAACATTGTCTGCATCTTCTTTAAGTGTGGACCAGCCTATTATATTGTCATCTGATAATGTGTAAAAACAGAAAAAAATCAACAAGGGGCTGTTGGTCCTGGGGCACTCACCTGAGATAAAGGATCTTTTTCTTGCAACAGTCTAATTTTATGTTAAGTTTAGGATTATGATACAAGTGGGCCTGACCATACTTTATACATATATAAGCTCTGTACCTGGGAATCCCAAAGTCTTAATGACAAATTCAAAGGCTTTAGCACTAATGTGAAAGGAGGAGAACGCTTTTTCCTACCTCTTGGTCCATGTGTAATAATTCAAGAAATATGACAGAAGTCAATGAACTTACGCTTCATGCTAAATATCGAGGCTGAAAGGCAATTGGGTCAAGACTTGAGAAGATTTTTAAAGACTTTACTTTCATTGCAATTGCAACCAGAGTTCTTCAACTAGATTTCTGTCATTTTAGCTGTTGTGAAAGAGGACCATTGCAGGAACATTTCTGGAAAATTTGGTTCAAATTGGCCCAATGGTTGGGGAGAAGATGTCGTTTAAAAATTATTTTTTATTTCTATATAAATCCCACCTCCCAAGGCTCTGCCAATGGAGATCCACCAGTAATAAGTTTTAGCACGTTTGAAAGATGTCAATATACTGATGTTTCATGCAAAATATCAAGGCTCTACGCCTTCTGGGTCAGGAGGACAAGATTTTTAAAGATTATTTTATAATTTTACTTTTGTTGCCAAGGCAACCAGAGTTTTTTGACGGATTTAATTTACTTTAGCTATTTTTTAAGGGAGATCACCTAAGGAACATTTCTGCCAAATTTGGTTCAAATTGGCCTAGTGGTTTGAGAGGAGAAGTCGTTTAAAGAAATCATTGGGGATATTGCACAGGACAGATGCTGGACAAAAGGTGATCATAATAGCTCATTTGAGCACTTCAGGTGAGCTAAAAGGGATGTGTAATCAGAACTATAAATTAGATTGTTTACATACCATAATACAATTAGGTTTCCCAGCATACCAAAGGTTGACCTTTCTATCCTCACCACCTGTAGCCATAACTCGACCAGTTTTGTGACCCATTGCCAGACAATTTACATTTGCTCCATGGGCAACAAACTCCTCTGTAGTGGAAAAAAACAGGATGATTGTACGGAGTTTGAAACAACCATTTCTTGTTTTTTTCAAAATTTTAGACTTTCATAGAAGTTGCAGACGACAACTAAAACAGGGAAAAAGACTAACAGGGGCCTAGTCGCCCATGGCCCCTAAATTTTTTGCAGAAAATGCTCATAGTTACCCATAATGTTAAATATATATTGAATATTTGGCAGTCTGGGCTCCTAAATTAAAATTGTCAGTCTTTCTCCCTGTAAAAGTGAGTGCAATTTGTATCCAACCTACAAAGTAGAAAATATTGTGGGAAAAGACGAAATTACTTGTTATCAACAATGCTAGTACTTTATACAGAATAGAGTTAGACTACAAAATAAAATGTGTGTTCTTTAAAACATTCTGAAAACATTTTGGGAAATGAAGATATCGCTTATTTGAGTCACATCACATGGTCACTTGGTCAAATCTTAGAAAAACCTTAGAGCTATAGATAAGCAATTTCTTCATTTCAAACATTTTTTCCTAAGCTTGAGGGGTGTCAAAAAGCAGGATTCTAAGGGAATGGGTTAAGATTTTCAAGCCAGTATAAATGTACTTTCTTTTTCTATTTTCGCCTTCATGAATAGGTCCTTCAAGACCGGCTCCTAATTTGGACAGGACCCATTCACAAAGATAATCTGTTCCAAATAAAATGTTTTCAAGATTATTGATAATTTCACTTAATTTATACTTATTACCCAAGATCCGTTATGCTTGAAACACAAGAAGATCAAATAAATTCTAAAGCATCTTTTCAAGGAAACATGAAATAAACAAGAGCTATCAGAGGACAGCAATGCTTAACTATTCTGAGTGCTGGATAGTATCAGCAATTCAATGTCGACAATAGGCATAATACATTAATAAAAAATCTTTCAAATAAAATTATAAGTCAAACAAGAATTTCTAAGTTTAAAATGGGTTAAAATTCCACAATAGTAAATGTAATTGTAATGAATCTTTGCCTAGAAGATGATATGATGGTCACAAAAAGATCTGCAAAGTTTCAAAGCATTATTGAAGACAAATAACAGTTGCATGCATGGTTTAACCAAGAATTTTCAAGTCCGAAATGGGTTTATATTCCACTAAAATGAATGTCAGAGTAATGAAACCTTGTCTAAAGGGTGATACTATAGTCACAAACAAGAGCACCACCTACCGGTGCCCAAGCTTGACTGTTGGGTGCTGGATAGTGGATAAAACATATAAGTCGAAAAAGGGGCATAATTCATACAAAATGCATCTAGAGTTATCCCCTTGATAGTATAGGTTTCTCTTTTGATAGTGAACATGTGTGCCAAGTTTCAAGTGAATGCTTCAGTAGAACCAGAAAAATCACAAAATGTCTAAGTTTTTGCATGATGGCAAAAACAGCAACGACGACACTGAGGCTATCACAATACCTCTGGTTTTCTGCAAAAACAGCCAAGCTAAAATGTGCAAACTTTCAGAGCAATAGCATTAGTAGAAACTGAGATATGACACTTGCTCGTAAGGTTTAACCAAACCATTACGCTAATGCCCGGATGACTGGAATAGCCCCCCTAAATTTCAAAAAGTCGAGCTAAAAGGGTTAACACTCCACTACGATAAATGTAATTTTAATGAATCTCTTTATAGATGATATGATGGTCACAAAAAAATTTGCAAAGTTTCAAAGCAATAGCATTAGAAGAAGGAGAGTTATCAAAGATATACCGTAAAAATTCTAATAGATGCCCGGGCATTTATTAGAATCACAAACTTTATGAAAGAAGGTTGTTGGCATTTATTAGAGGCTATACTCTCACTATGTGAGACGTTAAAAAAGCGGTCAAAAAATTCAAATATCATGAACAATTTCATCTGACAACAGGCTAAAAAGTGAAGTCCAGAAATGTTGCGTAAATATAATTTCAAATGACCAACTTGTAAAATTTAGACCCATCCAAACAAATAATGTATCAATGACAATTAGACTGTACAAGCTGACTTTAACAAAGCTGGCTTTGATCTTGAATGTTGACAATAACACTGGTTTACAACACCAATGAGTGCTATATTTACGCAAGCTGACCGGGATTAAGAGTTTTAAGAGATTAAAAATTTTTTGGGATGAGATAAATTTTCAGAACAAGTCAGATAGCAAAGAGAAAATACGAAAAGATTTCCAAAAATTTTCCTTTTCTTGCTATATTAAAAAAATTAAATCAAATCTTAAGTCTAAACTTTAAGCTTTAAAGAAATCATGTAAATGGACATTTGAGTATACTCATTTTAATGTGGGGGTGGAGTAGGTGATCAAAGGGCCCGAAGCCAGGTGTTGAGCTATTTCTGGTCAAGCTGCAGAAGTTGAAACGCATGTCTCATAAGAAGTTAGACCCTTGTCATCCTGTCACTTTATTACTTATCATCGATGTCTAGTGTATGGGAAAAAATTCAACATCAAATGTGATTAAATAAAAGAGAATATCATAATAGCTGCAGTGTTTATTGTAGGCAGGTGAATTCCCCACCTTTTTTCAAATATCCGCAATGTTTAAAGATTAGTAAGGGATTTTCCTATAAACAGAGAGCAAAAATACCAAACATTTTTGGGCTCTGCAGACTATCAGAATTTGGGGAGAACTGACTTCTCCCTAGTCTGAGAATTGGGAGAAGTTTTTCAAAATAGGGAGAAGTGGTGAGACTTTCAGGAGAAGTGGATCACGATAAAAGCATTTTTTTGTCTGTATTCCTTAATTCTATAGGAAAATAAAAAACAAGAGGACCATGATGGTCCTAAATTGCTCCCCTGAGTATGATGGTTCATGGCTTTATGATATAAACAAAATAGCAAAGCCCTCTGTCTAATTATTTTGGAGAAGATGTTTAAGGATTTCTCTTTAAATCCTAGGTATATTGATGATCCCACCATATAGCACTTATTTCCTGAATATGGCAATGCTTTGAAGTATAGACATCAATACATAACAAGTATAAAAGCTCTAGGCCTAATGGTTTAGGAGAAGAAGGTTTTCAAAGATATCATTATTTATTCCAAACTAAAATTAGGGATTGCACAGAAAGGGCTATTTTTCTAAGTAATTTGGTAGAGGGTCAATGGCTGATGATATGTACCAAGTATCAAAGCTCTAGGCCTTATGGTTAAGGAGAAGAAGATTTTCAAAGATATCCTTCTTTATTCCTTTGTAAAATCAGGGATCACACAGAAAAGGGCTAATTTTCAGAATATGATAATTCTTTGAAGTATTTTGGTAGAGGGTCAATGGCTGATGATATGTACCAAATATCAAAGCTCTAGGCCTTATGGTTTGGGAGAAGAAGATTTTTTAAGATTTCCTTCTTTTAATCTATGTAAAATCAGGGATCACAAAGTAAAGGGCTTATTTTCAGAATAGGGTAATTCTTTGAAGTAATTTGGTAGAGGGTTAATAGATGATGATTTATACTAAATATCAAAGCTCTGGGCCTTATGGTATAGGAGAAGAAGATTTTAAAAGATTTCCTTCTTTATTTCTATGTAAAATCAGGGATCACAAAGAAAAGGGCTAATTTTCAGAATATGATAATTCTTCGAAGCATTTTGGTAGAGGGTCAATAGATGATGATTTGTACCAAATATCTAAGCACTAGGCCTTATGGTTTGGGAGAAGAAGATTTTTAAAGGTTTCCTTATTTTATTCTATGTAAAATCAGGGATCGCCCAGAAAAGGGCTAATTTTCAGAATACAGTAATTCTTTGAAGAATTTTGGTAGAGGGTCAATAGATGATGATGTATACCAAATATCAAAGCTCTGGGCCTTATGGTATAGGAGAAGAAGATTTTTAAAGGTTTCCTTCTTTTATTCTATGTAAAATCAGGGATCACACAGAAAAGGGCTTATTTTCAGAATACAGTAATTCTTTGAAGTATTTTGGTAGATTGTAAATAGATGATGATTTGTTCCAAAATATCAAAGCCTTAGGCCTTATGGTTTGGGAAAAGAAGATTTTCAAAGATTTCCTTCTTTATTTCTATGTAAAATGAGGGATCACTAAGAAAAGGGCTAATTTTCAGAATGCGGTAATTCTTTGAAGTATTTTGGTAGAGGGTCAATAGATGATGATGTAGACCAAATATCAAAGTTCTAGGCCTTATGGTTTGGGACAAGAAGATTTTTAAAGGTTTCCTTCTTAATTCTATGTAAAATCAGGAATTGCCCAGAAGAGGGCTAATTTTCAGAATACGGTAATTCTTTGAAGAATTTTGGTAGAGGATCAATAGATGATGATTTCTTCCAAATATCAAAGCTCTAGGCCTTATGGTTTGGGAGAGGAAGATTTTTTAAAGATTTCCTTCTTTATTTCTATGTAAAATCAGGGATCACAAAGAAAAGGGCTAATTATCAGAATGCAGTAATTTTTTGAAGTATTTTGGTAGAGGGTCAATAGATGATGATTTGTACCAAATATCAAAGCTCTAGGCCTTATGGTTTGGGAGAAGAAGATTTTTAAAGATTTCCTTCTTTATTTCTATGTAAAATCAGGGATCACACAGAAAAGGGCTAATTTTCAGAATACGGTAATTCTTTGAAGTATTTTGGTTGAGGGTCAATAGATGATGCTTTGTACCAAATATCAAAGCTCTAGGCCTTATCGCTTTGGAGGAGAAGATTTTTGAAGTTTTTTGACTCCGTTGCCATGGTAACTAGAGTTCTTCATGGATATCAATTCTTCGAAGTACTTTGAAAGAGCATGACCTTGGGATCATTTCTGTAAAGTTTTGTTGAAATTCCATGGTTAGTTTAGGAGGAGAAGATTATTTTGTAATTTTGAACAGACGGACAGACGGACGATGACCGATCACAATAGCTCCCCCAGAGCACTTCGTGCTCAGGTGAGCTAAAAAGCTCTACAAGTAGCTGCATACTTTGTTTTATATGGTATGCAGTTAATACTAAAGTAATTCTCATCCTTTCTTTCAGTCCTTATTACAGAGATCTTATTCCTGTGAACAAACTTTTGTCTTCTTTCTTTGGCTTGAGAATATAGGAATCTGATTCTGGAATTATTTTCTTGAATATCTTATATATAGATGGTATTATAATCTCAATTATCAGTTAATAAAAGTTATAATAATCAATAATTTGAAAAGAGAGTATATGTGGTCTGAACTTACTAGCGTGATCAGAGTTTAATTTGAGGCAGAAAATAAGAAAACATTACTATTTCATTTAACTCATTACTAGAAGACAAAATTTCTAGACTGGTCCAAATTGTAAAAAAGTTGCATACCACATTTCAAATAAGAATATGATCAAAACAGAAATTAAGTACCAGTCTACCAGATATGGTAAAATATTGTGGGAAAAGGAGAAATTGCTTGCTACAAACACTTCCTCTTTTTCTAACAAGTTTTCCATTTAAATTCTTCAAAAATAAAAAAAGCAGGATTGTGTTGTAATGGGTTAAAGTCTGACAACTTCACCTGTATGTAACAATAAATGGATAAAAAGCTTTTAAATAATAGATTTAAAAAGAGTTCATTTTGACTGAGTTGCAGTTATTGTAAGTAAAGGGTATTAAAGGTAACAGCTGAGTAATGTTACATAAATTACAGACTGTGTAGAGAAGGTTTAAATTTGAAACTATGTTAACACGGAACCATTTGTTCTAGTGTTTTGGATTATATGTCATTGAATGGATTAATTACCAATACATGTATAAGATAAGTGAAGTTTAATTTCTGGATAAAATCCTAACAATGTTACTTATGAAAAGTTTGTAGATTGTTTGTATCAGTTTTTCTATATTTGTTAAATCAAAGTAGATAATTAGAGTCCAAGGATTTCATAGAAAAAAAAAAAATTTTCTATTTAGTTTTAGGGACAAATCAGTTTTTATCATCAAGTTTTTATTCCTTTTATCAATGAATTTTAAAATACGGCAAATGACATGACGTTTGTAATAAAATCCACCATTATTCTCACTGCTTGAAAGTACGAAACAAATCTCTTATATTGACAAGATAAACATTATGTGCCATTAAAATAATTGAATCTTCAGAAGGAAAAGGGTATGATATCAAAAAGTTCTAAATTCCAGCAGTTCATAAGGGCTTGCAAACATCCAATCAGCCGAGGTGCAAATAAAACAAGCATTTCGTCTATCGATACACACTTGATTTTTGATCAAAGGGTTTCCAATCAGCAGTTGTGTAATTGATTTACTGTTCCCTGATTTGATAGCCTCTAGGCAAAATTTTCCAAGCAACTCGACTTCTACTTCGCTTTGATTAGCAACCCGGGAGAAGTTTTATGAAACCAGACGACTTCTTCGCCTGAGTCGCCCACTCTGCAGAGCCCTGTAATTTCTCAATCATGTAGTTTTTGTGCTGAAACCCCTTATATTTTTTACACATCAAATGATCAACTGCTATCATTTGTTACCTGTGTGTATGATGTGTGTACATGTACTTACAGAGTATTTAATGTATCAGTTATGGCTGACTGACTCTATATTAATATTTAAACCTTTACAACAAAAACAGATGGTTCATATTTTTCATCATCTGCCTTTTCTACCTTTCCATACAGCTTTCAGACCTTTTTTGAGTTAAGACTATTCCAAAGAATTAAAATTGGCAGAAAATGAGAAGCAGTAAGTTTGCTACTAACAAAATCTAAAGATCCCACCCAGGGTTCGCGCTGACGGGAGCCATTATCGCCAAATGCGACAAAGATAAAATTCTGGCGCAAGTTTTTTCATTTGGTGAAAATTCAAGGCGCCAAAAAATTGAAAGTTTTGCTAATACATAAATTTACTAATCTCCGGAAATCAAGTCTGAGGGCCAAGTGTGTATAATTGCTCAAAGGCTTGTATATCAGGTAAATTATGTCATCGAGTCTGACACAAGACAAACACATTACCAAATTTTAATAACAGTTCTGATTGACAGCCAATTAGGTGAATGAAATGCTCTCATTGGTTGGCGGGTAGTATTAATATTGTGTCGTGGGTGTGACTTAGCAATATAGATGACCGGATGAAACTTCTTAGTTGATGGCTATCCGTTAACAGACCAGTCGACTTCAATTATCACGCATAAATCTGCTCTCTTTAAGAAAAGTGTAATTTAACAGGCCACCATTTGCCATTTCCTGATGAATACAATTGCTGGATTTCGGCATAATATATTCGTATATTTCTGCTGACAGTTGCAGTCAGTTTCTAATCTCGGCTTTGCTACTGCGATTTCTTGGTAAAACAGTAAATTATTATTCATAGGTAATAAGAAGGATATTCTCAAGAACTGTTGATAGTAGCAGTGGTAGTTTCTCAAAATTTGGCAGAAATTTCAGAAGTTCTACTGTCCTAACAGCAGACGAACATTTCTTGTTTGTTAATTCGTACCAAAGAATGTTCAACCTTGAGACGATTTTTTTTTAAAATTACATTGTTTTATTATCAAAATTGAATCAAACATATGTTACAAGGTTTATTTCTATTTTTTTTTCATCAAAGTCTCGATTTTCTAATCAAAGTTAAGTACTGAGAGCACTGATTAAAGATGAGTAAAGTCAATATAGGTGTATGACTTAGCTACATGCAAAATGCAAAATAACAAATGAATGACCATGTTTACAATCTGTTTATTATGCATATTGTTTCTTTTACAACAGTGCAGTGAAGAAATCTTCAACTTTGGCACCTACTTCTCAATTTTGCCCCAACTTTTCTCCATTCGGCCCCAAATTTTTGGTTTGGTGAAAGTGATGGCGACAACATTTTTCAAGCCAGAGCTAACCCTGCAACCAAACAGTTTAAAGCCGAGAGATTGGTTAAAATGGTAGAGGATGATAAGTCCTGGTTATCTCATTCTGGACAGTAAATAAGTTATTACCAGGGGTAGTAGATGTTTTTAGATGGCCATATAGGAATTATTCAACAACAACCCAGGTTTACTAAAATATGTCTTTAATTCTAATAGACAGACGGACAGTCCGGAGTGCAGGAGCGGCCCAAATAGAGCCACAGGAGATGTTACCAGTTACAGACTCAGTTCAATACTGTTTTAGTCTAGAAACTGACTGGTACATATATCAAACCACTGCTGACTTGATTGAGGTTTTAGTATGGAGTCGTAAAAACTGGCGATCGTTAAATCAATGCAATCGGTTCTTTGGCAACATGAAAAAATTGACAAGTGACCTTTGATGGATTAATAGACATGACTTGCTACTGGTAAACACCTCTGAGGTTCTGCTGTCAAATCCTGGCGGGGAATTAGGGTCAAAAAGGCCCAGTGACAAAAAGGCCCAGTAACAAAAAGGCCCAGTGTCAAAAAAGCCCGGGTCAAAAAGGCCCAGTCCAAAAAGGCCCACTTACAAAACTGATCAGAAAGGCCTAGTCCAATATGGCCCACATATACATGTAAGAGAATAGCAAGTCAGTCTGATTATACATGTATTCAACTCAACTGTTAGAATTAATATATCACTGATATATTATATATTAAGAAGTATTTTTATTGTATCATCTTATCCTGCCACTCATGAGCATGATATTTTATGGACTTGCTCAAATGATCCATCATTAGACAACAATGATATTTACTGTACAGCATAGAAAAGAATCTGCAATCTTTAACAACACCTTGGTTTCCAGAAACATTGCTATGATGATAGAAAACCATTTGGAAAAAGAAGAAACTGCATTTTAAAAGCAACCATACTTATCGATATACTTATTATAAATGGTTCTTTATGCCAACACCTTTCAATACAGGTAATAAACACAAAAGTGTCATTCTCTAATTGCTACTGAAAAGTGTTTTATTTTACACTCATCAATTTTAAGTTAGTTTCAAATTAAACAAAAGAAATACATATTTTCATAGTCAAAATAATGTCAAATGATTAAGATAGGCTAGTGAGCCTTTTAGGTCAAATTTAACAGTAAGTTTTTCTGGACGGGGCCTTTTTGATCAGTTTTAAAAGTGGGCCATTTTGGACTGGGCTTTTTTAGGACTAGGCCTTTTTGACCCGACACCCTGGCCGGTATGACAATGCATACAATACGATACATACATACATACTAATTATCTACAAGAAGGGCTTTCAGACATTTCATGTACACATGTACTGCCAAGCCACAAGAAAATGTAGCCCGCCATATGTATTCTAATTTAGTCGCGGCTTCATAAAAGTGATTAACAAAATATATTGTTACAGTTTTAAACATTTTTCATTCTTACGCAGTTTCCACGCCCTCTTTGTTTGTGCCATTCTTAGTTCAGATATCTTTTCTTTCGTGATAATTATTTTTGAACACTTCCGTCGATTCCTGTGTCATCAAAACCAGATTAAATTAAAATACGGTTGTCGTTTTCAATAAATTGTTACAGGACGACGAATTTTGGGTAACATTAGTCCATTTTGGAATACCACACTAGCTTCAATATGTCAAACGTGTTTTCATTGGCGATTGTATCGTGATAATCCAATGAACATGTTTTTGAGAAAGTACTGCTGGCTCATGCGCAAAGCGTCACCAATTGGTTCTTGGCTTGAGTCTGGATAGGCGAAATACCGAGAACCAGCCACCAAAACAACTTAAAGTACCTTGAAATGTCAAATATGATGAGTTCAAGATTCGTAGCCCTTGCACTTAATGTCAGCAAGAGAAGATATTGTACACAGGCTCTTTATGAACAAGGGCAGTCACCAGAACCAAAGATTAGGGAATATTTTTATTTCATTGACCACCAAGGCCAGGTACGAATAGCTGTAATGTCGGAGCGCCTCTTTCTGATAATCTGCTCGCCAGCAGATTATCAGAAAGAGGGCTACGATATCGCAGATAAGGTACGAGAGAAAGTGCTATTATCAAGTAATATATGCTATGTGCTTGCCTTTCAGTTTCAATCTTGTGTGCATGTATATACCTTAACGCTTGTCGTGCTCTATAAATAACCTTACTGAATTGCAATAAAATCAAAGTCCTGAAAGCACTGATAGAACTTGTTGTTCAAAAATCTATCTATCTATATATACTGCCCAACTCCCCTTTCGGGTATTACTGGCAGGTGATTAATATTTCTTCTAGAAATCAATTTCACAAACATCTCTGACAGGAAAAGTACAAACAGGAGGTGTAGACCAAGATCAGACTGCACTTGTGTGCAGGCTGATCTTGGTCTACACCTCCTGACCAAACCGGAATATTCCGGGTTCAGCATGACAAGGGTTAAGATCTGAATCTTACCCAAAGTGAATATACTGAGTATGCCTAGCTGTATATAGCAGTGATTGGGATTTTTTTTTTTTTTTTTTTGCAATGAGACAATGTCTCAAAATCGATGGAAATTTTGAAAATCTGTGCAACAATTACAAGTAACAACACAGATTTTTATCACTACCTTATGTTAAGTGCATAGATGATGTTAAAAAGACATGTCATTCATTGATAGCAAACATATGCTCTTCTTATTGTCCACACATTGTCAGTGTAAAAAATATCTGTTGGATGCAAGATGCCAGGTACACGTTTTAAACCAATTGTTAGAGTTTTCTAAAGATTGGCAACGGTAATCATACAGTCTGAGGACGTGTCAAACCAAAGACAAGAATTATTTCATGGCTGATGTTACCTGTATTGTCATCATTTTGAGTGGGAATCACTTCGTTTTATAGCCATGTGTTCTGCAAGACTTTTGAGACTCACCGTTGGGCATCTTTATCGTTATTTGTAAATATTTAGATATTCAATATTGCAGCAAGCAAAAGAGATATACATGTTGATTATGTCATGTACATCTACAGCCTTACATATTGCTGTTGATTTGAAAGGAGGAGAACATTTTTATAGACACTTGTAAGGGAGAGATGAAGGTATTTTACATCGAAAGAAACAACTGGGAAAGTCAGACCACTGACAAACAGCAGCTGAGAAGGAAGTTGTCAAAGATTTCAGCTTAGTCGTATTTACACATACAAAATAAAGAAAAAGACTTAGAAGAAGGAACAGCCAGTCCACCACATAAGCACAAGTCTTTAGGTGGGACAGATGCAGTCCCCTGTGTTAATCCAGAATTGGCTTTTATAATCATCGCAGAAGATGCTCAAAGACAAGTAGGATGACTACTATATAGAAATAATTTAAATCATTCTTTATTTTAGTAATTCTAATCATGATTGAGACCCAACATTTTAACAATTTGAATATTTAAGAGATGAAGAGAAATTTTTTGTTTTCATGGAGGTATTAACCGAAAAACCTAATCACACTGTATGAATACGCGAATCATTGTGTGATTAGGTTTTTCGGTTCATACCTCCATGAAAACAAAAAATATTCTTTTCATTTCTTATAATTTAATAGCATCGAGCGAAAAAACAAAAGTGTTACAAATTTTGGTACCATTTTGTATGGGACTATTTTGTGCAGAAGTAAACAAAATCGCTGCGTGCTCAAAATTTTGTTCATGGAGTTATGAATAAATTTTTTCGACCAATCAGAACGCTCGTTTTTGACAGACGAAACTAAAAATTAAATTATAGTACTATTATCTTTAACTCATCTTCTAGCCAGTGGGCTATTGTATTGTGTCCATTATGCTTCCTTCCATGTGTCTGTTAGTCCATAATTTTTTTCTTGTAAAAATCTTCTCAGAAATTACATGTACTTCCTTTGATTCAAAGCAAACATCACATAAATGATCATTGGGTTAATTTTTGTCAGATTCCTTGAAAGAAGAAATTGGGCACAACAATATTTTCTATATCATCTAAATTAGAGTTTAGATTTTTCAAATGTCATCTGCAACTTCTATTATTTAGGAACTGTCTATAATTTTTATTTTTGGTAATGGGTTAACTCATTATTGTATTGTTGATAACATAAACACAGGCATGCTGTTTTATTGAAATCTATTCCAAAAGTGATCTGGATACATAATGTTTAAAGACCTAGTTTAAGGAATGTTGTGTGTGTTGGACCCCTACTGATAAGCTAATTGCCTTATCTGTAATTCACACCAGGAGATTAATCATCATGTATATTCCATTGATGACTATGGTAAGAATTTGTCAATATTATGCAATAGCTGCACCTTAGCTTTATGCTGATGAGAATTTGATAGAAACCTTTTTAAATTTCATCTTATCATTTTTTATGCTTTTAATATTTTGAATCAATTTCAAATCATTGAATGAAAAGTGACTAAGTTGCAGAATGTTGAATTGAATGGAACTGAGAGAAATCTAAATGCATTATTTTTTGCAATTTAAGGGGTAAAACACTTTCTTCAAACATTGTGGTAAAGTAAGAATTTCTAGCAAAAATACCCTTTTTCCATTTTGATATATCGCCTGCCTTAGAATATGGAAGTATCTCCTGAATATTATTGCAGTTTTATAAACTAAAAAGTTTGATTAACTAAAAGAGAAAGAGAAATATTCAGACAAAATGGCAAATCAGTGTTTTCTCCTTTTTTCCTGAATGTTGACTATCCAAGTTATTCCAGTTGCTATTCGTGACCTGTTATGATAACAATATTTTCTAATTTTGTATTTTTACTGTCATATTCACATCGAAAAAGTCTTTGAAATGAGGTCTTATCATTTATTAACAATAATAACCAAATAAATTCATAATTTATCTCAAGACACAAAAATATGTTGCAAAGAAAGTGCAACTATATACCACACTTATCCATGATAATGTAGCAGATTTAATCCCTTGTATACTGTGTACAGCTTCCTTATCAGATAAGGTCATTAAATTCTTAGTGGGTGGTTAATTGTTTATCTCATTTGGGGGGGGGTGTCAAATAAAGAAGGATTAAACTAGGCCTTTAACCCATTAAAGCCCCTCAATATGACAGCTTTGGAAAACATTGTGGATAATTTAATTTCTTCATTATCCACAATGTTTTCTACTCCAAAAAATTTAAAAAAAATTCCATCAACTTGAAATTGTTGTCTAGAGCATCTTTCAATTTGTCGTTTGGGAATGGGTTAAGGCATATACGATATAACATACATGAACAAAGGATTCATCAAACACCAATTACCAGATGAGATAAATTTTACTACTCAACATTTGCTAAGGATCACTTTTTCAATCAATGATGTAATGCTCAAAATAACTACTAAAAAAAAGATTCTTTTTTTTATAAAGATATGTTAATATTCGGAAATGATGACCCTGTAGCAAAAATGTCATGTATACTATTTACAAAGAAATACCCCCTAAAACTAGTGGTTTTGCCTTGTATCTTCATATAGATTGGTACATTTAGCAAACTTTCAACAAAGTTATCACAAATTTTAGATTGATTTCCACTTCAATGTGACAGATAGACTTTTAAGACGGCATAAATTTTAATCAAGATTAGATGAGTAGAGGCATTGGGATGCTTCATTCTGGGTTATCCTAGAGGCGTGTTGCTTATGTCCTTAGTGTGTCCCAGAGTGTTGTTTCCAGAATGTGGAATTGGTTTATCGTGACCGGAAATGTTAGGAATTTGCATGCTTGGGGCGAGGACGCTAAACCAATGAGGTTCAAGACCAGTTTCTGGTGGTTCAGACACAGAGCATTGATTTGACAACACTACAACGTAACATAGGGACTTTGATCTTTTGGTGATCCTTTATCAGATTCCTTCAAAGAACTATGATGGTATATAAAACATGACTTTAATGGGTGGAGCTAATTTCCATAATGTGGTATAAAGTGATAAATTTGAAAGTCTGTTTCTCAGAAACTAAGGTCCTGGGTCAGATTCCATGCCACAGTGAATATTCTTATAGATATTTGTCTCCCACCAATGGGTAGATAATCTTAAACCTAAGAGGGATGAGCAACTGGAGGCTCAGAAAAGATGTTGTTGTAGTAATACCAGGAATCTATGATTAGGTGCTCCAGTTGCCAGGATATGCATGAATTACTGTCAAAAATGTAATTAAACCCCATTTTATCAATCTCAGATACTAGTTGATTGATTTCAATCAAAAATAGGTTTTATCCTTGGGTGACTCTACATCAACTCCTGTTAAGAAAATTTGATTGGAGGGCTAAATTGTATTTATGGTGTTGGTGAAAACTTAGAAAATCTTCTTCTTAGAAACCAACGGATGGGTTTCAGGGGTATAATCCTTAGGTGGCCCTTTATCAGTTTCCTTCAAAGTATTTTGTTTGATTTAAAAACATGGCTTTAATGGTCAGGCTACTTTCCATAAATGGTATGTAGTGATACCTTTGAAAATCTGCTTAGAGGATGGGTTTTAACCAAACTTCACAAGGCATGAATTTTTGGTTAGCTTTTATCAGATTATCTGAAGAAATTTAATTGGTTCAATTATATTGCTTAAATTTGTAGGATTGGCCAGATCACGTAGTGATGCAGAGGAAATTATTGTTACTGCTTACCTGAGATAATTTGCGATATAAATGAAAGTTACCTCCATTAAATTATATTGAAAAAAAAGGGTAGTTTTTTCTTAAATGAATTACCTCCTATGTTTAAGAAAACTAAATTACCAGTATAATGAATAAATTCAGGTAGAGCAAATCAGACGCTTAAGCACTTCAAGTTTTGTTTCCACAATATTCTCCCAAGCAGTTTTCTTTAAGGTCACAAAAAATTTGGAAAGTATGGGAATGACTTACATTTTAATAGTGATTTCTTTGTTCCTACATTTTTTCAGCTCACCTGAGCATGAAGTTCTCAAGGTGTGCTAATGGGATCTAGCTGTCTCCAGCGTCCATTGCATGTCAACATCTTGTGTGCACTCTGGAGGCCACAAATTTAGCTCAAAATATCATGAAACTATGTACGAATGTGTGTCTTCTTGAAACCTCAGATAAATTCAATATTGGGTCACACGGGGTCAAAAACTAGGTTTTGGTTTAAACCTATCTATTTTACATCAATTGGGAAACAAGTTCTTCCAACTTAGATTAAAACCTCTCGATTCTGCTTCCTGGAAAATGCACCAGTTCTCTCGCCGAAAGTGTGGGTCAATGACAAATCTAAGATTGATAGCAGCTCCCGAATTCAGGTAAGCCGACGCTCTACCTCTCAACCATGGACACCACAAAAACTAGGCCTCTAGGTCAAATCGTAGAAAAACTTTGTGTCACAAGGTCACATCTAGAGATAACACTTTTGCCTCAAATGCCTTGAAACTTGGTCTCCATAAAACACCAGACAAGTAAAATATTGGGTTATTTGGGGTAAAAATGAAATAGCTAGGTGAAATCATGAAAAAAACCTTGTGTTTACTCTAGAGGGCCAATTTTAGGCTCAAATAACTTGATATTTGGTCAAATTTTTTGTCCACCATAATATTTGGGCTACATATGAATTTGAGTCATTTCACTAAAAAAAACTAGGCCACAAGGTCAAAATTTTAGAAAAACTATGTATGCACTATAGAGGCTGGAATTTTGGCTCAGATGACTAGATATTTTTTCAGAATGTTTGTTTCCACAGAACTCTCTGTCAAGGTTGATATTGGTTTATAAACTAGGTCATAAACTAGGACAGTAGTTCTAATCTAAAGAATTTTTTTTGCAGTCTATATGCTACTTTTCTAGCACAAATACCTTGAAACTTTGTTAGAATGTTTGTTCTTGATTTCAAAGAGAAGATTTGATAATGGGTCAATTTTGGCAAAAATTAGGTCACTTTAAGCTTTTTATTTCAACAGTGAGCAACTCAGGTGAGCGTTTTAAGGCCATAGGCCCTCTTGTTTTAATATGATATCTTGCGTCATAAAACATTGTGAATGGGTTAACATTTGAATGTTGTAATATAGTCCTACTGTCTCTGTTGTAGTTGTTCATGGATGATGCAAAGATGAAGAACTTCACATCGTGTTTTAAAGGTAAATGAGTTAACTTGTTATAAGATGACAAAATTTTAGACTGGTCCAGATTGAAAGTAGTTTAACCTATTCCCACACAATGACGCTTTTTGGCACCCCTAAAATAGAAAAACAAGATGTGTTTGTGAAACACAATGCCCTCGAAACAGGAATTCTTTAGAAACAGGTTTATTGTTGTTTTTTTCTTTGTTTTAGGGAAAAGGGTTAAAATTTTGACCTTGACCTTGATGAAATGACCTTCCTCAGTTGCTCCTTGTTGAGACCTATCTACATACCAAATATTAGCATTGTAACTTAATTAAGGTTGAAGTTATAGGAAAATGTTTAGTTGGCAGGTTAAATTTTGCAGACAGACAGACGGACAGATGGACAGACACTGGTAAAACAATATGCCTTGATCTAGCGATGCGGGGGCATAAAAAAGGAAAACACTGTGGAAAATGAAGAAATTGCAGAAAGTAGAAAAAATCTAAAATTTCATAAACTTAAATTATTGTCTGCATGTTCTTTCAATTTGGACAAGTCTAAAATTTTGTAATCTTGTAATGGGATAAGATGACAACTCAAGATGAATGGTAATCGAAAAAGCGCAAAATAAGGTAAACTTTACAAATCTTCTGCTATGTAAAGCCTAAACCATTTTAGGCTAAGCTTCAAATTTTGCATGCATCATCACCTTACGATACTCTACTAAATCATTTCAAATTATCACTCTGGGATGAACAAAAGCCCCCTATTGTGGCTTTCAGCGTTTTAAATAGAGAAAAAGAAGGATATTTTAAAAAAATATTTTCCTTCAAAACCATAAGACCTTGAGCTCTTAAATTTTGGATGCAGAATCACATTTTACAAACCTCTTCAAATCAATACTCTCAGATCAACATAAGCCCTTTGTTGTGGGATCCCACATACAAAGCGAGACAAAGAAGGATATATTTTAAAAATCTTCTTTTCCTAAAACCACTCAGCCTGCAGTATTTAAATTTTGCATGTGCAGTTGCACTATGGTACCCTACAAAGATAACTGAAATTATTACTCTTTGATCAATGTAGGCTTTTTTAGGGGATCCTTTATCTTACATAGAGACAAAGAAAGAATTTTTGAATTCCTGTCTAGCTACTAATGGACCTAGAGCTTTCAAATTTTACATAAAGCATTGTCTTATGGTGTGCATACTATCATACTAAAGTCTAAAGCTTTAACTATTACCAGATGGCAAAATTTTGGACTGGTCCAAATTAAAAGGAGTTGCAGACTACAATTTAAAGTACACTCATTTTACGAATTTCTTAACTTTCTTGAAAGAAAACTTTGTGAAAATTGAAGAAATTGCTTGTTACAAAAAAAAAATTCTTCATCTCGTATAATGTTTTCCCATTTGTATTTCTTGAAGGGCATCAAAAAGTGTAATTGTATGCTTATGTGGGAATAGGTTAATGATCAGATGAGTTATGAAGAACTGTTTTCCTTATTGGTATGAAAATGCAGTATGGTGTAGTGATGGTTTAACTTTTTCCTGTATAATCTCTGATTTTTACGTCCCCATGATATTATACTTGAGAAAACATAGAAAATGAGGAAATTGCTAGAAACAATTTTGTCTTTTTTCACAGTATTTTCTATTGTATAGGTGCAGATATACAGGGTTTGAGTAATACTGAATCCATCTATGGGTTAATTTTTTAAAGACAATTAAAAAATATGCGGCTTTTGATGCAGTGGTATGAAATTAAGGAACACATGGTACTTCATATGCAATTCCTTCTGTGACCCCTTAAATTTTTAGACTTTTTAAAGTTTTAGCGCATTCCCACACAATTCCTCCTTTTTATGCCCCTCAAAGAAAAAGCTTTGAAAAAGATTGTGGACAATTTCTTCATTATCCATAATTTTTAGCTCTACTGGCCAAAGGCCACTAGAGCTATAGCAATGGCTTTTTCCCGTCTGGCGTCTGTCTGTTAAACTTTTCCTTGTTTACGCCATAAAGTCCACAGTTTTCATCTGATTCTCTTCAAACTTTCATAGAATGATTGTACCATCATAAGATCATTCCTTTCGAAATTGGGTATGATTTGTCAAGAAACATGGGAAAAGGTGCCTTATGAAAATTTAATTAAAAAATACTTTTTTACGCGATAAAGTCCACAGTTTTCATCGGATTCACTTCAAACTTTCACAGAATGATTGTACCATCATAAGGATCGTTCCTTTCGAAATTGGGTCAGATCCGTCAAGAAACACGGGAAAAGGGGCTTAATTAAAACTTAATTAAAAAATCCTCGTTTACGCGATAGAGTCCACAGTTTTCATCTGATTCTCTTCAAACTTTCTCAGAATGATTGTACCACCATAAGGATCGTTCCTTTCGAAAATGGGTATGATTCATCAAGAAATATGGGAATAGGGGCCTCATGAAAATGTAATTAAAAATTCAATTAAAGATCCTCTTTAAAGCGATAGAGTCCACAGTTTTCATCGGATTCTCTTCAAACTTTCTCAGAATGATTGTACCATCATTAGGATCGTTCCTTTCGAAAATGGGTATGATCCGTCAAGAAACACGGGAAAAGGGGCCTTATGAAAATTTAATTAAAAAATACTAGTTAACACTCTAGAGTCCACAGTTTACATCAGTTTCAATTCAAACTTTCACAGAATGATTTTACCAACATAAGGATTGTTCCTTTTGAAATGGGTCAGATCTGTCAAGAAACATTGGAAAAGGGGCCTTATTCAAACTTAATTAAAAAATACTTTTTTACGCGATAAAGTCCACAGTTTTCATCGGATTCACTTCAAACTTTCACAGAATGATTGTACCATCATAAGGATCGTTCCTTTCAAAAATTGGGTATGATCTGTCAAGAAACACTGGAAAAGGGGCCTTATGAAAATTCAATTAAAAACTCCATTAAAAATCCTTGTTTACGCAATAGAGTCCACAGATTTCATCTGATTCTCTTCAAACTTTCTCAGAATGATTGTACTATCATAAGGATCGTTCCTTTCGAAAATGGGTATGATTCATCAAGAAACATGGGAATAGGGGCCTCATGAAAATTTAATTAAAAAATTCAATTAAAGATCCTCTTTAAAGCGATAGAGTCCACAGTTTTCATCGGATTCTCTTCAAACTTTCTCAGAATGATTGTACCATCATTAGGATCGTTCCTTTCGAAAATGGGTCTGATCTGTCAAGAAACACGGGAAAAGGGGCCTTATGAAAATTTAATTAAAAAATCCTAGTTAACACTCTAGAGTCATAAGTTTACATCAGTTTCAATTCAAACTTTCACAGAATGATTGTACCAACATAAGGATTGTTCCTTTTGAAATTGGGTATGATCCGTCAAGAAACATGGGAAAAGGGGCCTTATGAAAATTTAATTAAAAATTCCATTAAAAATCCTTGTTTACGCGATAAAGTCCACAGTTATCATCGGATTCTCTTCAAACTTTCTCAGAATGATTGTACCATCATTAGGATCGTTCCTTTCGAAAATGGGTATGATCCGTCAAGAAACACGGGAAAAGGGGCCTTATGAAAATTTAATTAAAAAATACTAGTTAACACTCTAGAGTCCAGAGTTTACATCAGTTTCAATTCAAACTTTCACAGAATGATTGTACCAACATAAGGATTGTTCCTTTTGAAATTGGGTATGATCCGTCAAGAAACATGGGAAAAGGGGCCTTATGAAAATTTAATTAAAAATTCCATTAAAAATCCTTGTTTACGCGATAAAGTCCACAGTTATCATCGGATTCTCTTCAAACTTTCTCAGAATGATTGTACCATCATTAGGATCGTTCCTTTCGAAAATGGGTATGATCCGTCAAGAAACACGGGAAAAGGGGCCTTATGAAAATTTAATTAAAAAATACTAGTTAACACTCTAGAGTCCACAGTTTACATCAGTTTCAATTCAAACTTTCACAGAATGATTTTACCAACATAAGGATTGTTCCTTTTGAAATGGGTCAGATCTGTCAAGAAACATTGGAAAAGGGGCCTTATTCAAACTTAATTAAAAAATACTTTTTTACGCGATAAAGTCCACAGTTTTCATCGGATTCACTTCAAACTTTCACAGAATGATTGTACCATCATAAGGATCGTTCCTTTCAAAAATTGGGTATGATCTGTCAAGAAACACTGGAAAAGGGGCCTTATGAAAATTCAATTAAAAACTCCATTAAAAATCCTTGTTTACGCGATAGAGTCCACAGATTTCATCTGATTCTCTTCAAACTTTCTCAGAATGATTGTACTATCATAAGGATCGTTCCTTTCGAAAATGGGTATGATTCATCAAGAAACATGGGAATAGGGGCCTCATGAAAATTTAATTAAAAATTCAATTAAAGATCCTCTTTAAAGCGATAGAGTCCACAGTTTTCATCGGATTCTCTTCAAACTTTCTCAGAATGATTGTACCATCATTAGGATCGTTCCTTTCGAAAATGGGTCTGATCTGTCAAGAAACACGGGAAAAGGGGCCTTATGAAAATTTAATTAAAAAATACTAGTTAACACTCTAGAGTCCACAGTTTACATCAGTTTCAATTCAAACTTTCACAGAATGATTTTACCAACATAAGGATTGTTCCTTTTGAAATGGGTCAGATCTGTCAAGAAACATTGGAAAAGGGGCCTTATTCAAACTTAATTAAAAAATACTTTTTTACGCGATAAAGTCCACAGTTTTCATCGGATTCACTTCAAACTTTCACAGAATGATTGTACCATCATAAGGATCGTTCCTTTCAAAAATTGGGTATGATCTGTCAAGAAACACTGGAAAAGGGGCCTTATGAAAATTCAATTAAAAACTCCATTAAAAATCCTTGTTTACGCGATAGAGTCCACAGATTTCATCTGATTCTCTTCAAACTTTCTCAGAATGATTGTACTATCATAAGGATCGTTCCTTTCGAAAATGGGTATGATTCATCAAGAAACATGGGAATAGGGGCCTCATGAAAATTTAATTAAAAATTCAATTAAAGATCCTCTTTAAAGCGATAGAGTCCACAGTTTTCATCGGATTCTCTTCAAACTTTCTCAGAATGATTGTAACATCATAAGGAGTGTTCCTTTCGAAAATGGGTCTGATCTGTCAAGAAACACGAAAAAAGGGGCCTTATGAAAATTTAATTAAAAAATCCTAGTTAACACTCTAGAGTCATAAGTTTACATCAGTTTCAATTCAAACTTTCACAGAATGATTGTACCAACATAAGGATTGTTCCTTTTGAAATTGGGTATGATCCGTCAAGAAACATGGGAAAAGGGGCCTTATGAAAATTTAATTAAAAATTCCATTAAAAATCCTTGTTTACGCGATAAAGTCCACAGTTATCATCGGATTCTCTTCAAACTTTCTCAGAATGATTGTACCATCATTAGGATCGTTCCTTTCGAAAATGGGTATGATCCGTCAAGAAACACGGGAAAAGGGGCCTTATGAAAATTTAATTAAAAAATACTAGTTAACACTCTAGAGTCCACAGTTTACATCAGTTTCAATTCAAACTTTCACAGAATGATTTTACCAACATAAGGATTGTTCCTTTTGAAATGGGTCAGATCTGTCAACAAACATTGGAAAAGGGGCCTTATTCAAACTTAATTAAAAAATACTTTTTTACGCGATAAAGTCCACAGTTTTCATCGGATTCACTTCAAACTTTCACAGAATGATTGTACCATCATAAGGATCGTTCCTTTCAAAAATTGGGTATGATCTGTCAAGAAACACTGGAAAAGGGGCCTTATGAAAATTCAATTAAAAACTCCATTAAAAATCCTTGTTTACGCGATAGAGTCCACAGATTTCATCTGATTCTCTTCAAACTTTCTCAGAATGATTGTACTATCATAAGGATCGTTCCTTTCGAAAATGGGTATGATTCATCAAGAAACATGGGAATAGGGGCCTCATGAAAATTTAATTAAAAATTCAATTAAAGATCCTCTTTAAAGCGATAGAGTCCACAGTTTTCATCGGATTCTCTTCAAACTTTCTCAGAATGATTGTACCATCATTAGGATCGTTCCTTTCGAAAATGGGTCTGATCTGTCAAGAAACACGGGAAAAGGGGCCTTATGAAAATTTAATTAAAAAATACTAGTTAACACTCTAGAGTCCACAGTTTACATCAGTTTCAATTCAAACTTTCACAGAATGATTTTACCAACATAAGGATTGTTCCTTTTGAAATGGGTCAGATCTGTCAAGAAACATTGGAAAAGGGGCCTTATTCAAACTTAATTAAAAAATACTTTTTTACGCGATAAAGTCCACAGTTTTCATCGGATTCACTTCAAACTTTCACAGAATGATTGTACCATCATAAGGATCGTTCCTTTCAAAAATTGGGTATGATCTGTCAAGAAACACTGGAAAAGGGGCCTTATGAAAATTCAATTAAAAACTCCATTAAAAATCCTTGTTTACGCGATAGAGTCCACAGATTTCATCTGATTCTCTTCAAACTTTCTCAGAATGATTGTACTATCATAAGGATCGTTCCTTTCGAAAATGGGTATGATTCATCAAGAAACATGGGAATAGGGGCCTCATGAAAATTTAATTAAAAATTCAATTAAAGATCCTCTTTAAAGCGATAGAGTCCACAGTTTTCATCGGATTCTCTTCAAACTTTCTCAGAATGATTGTAACATCATAAGGAGTGTTCCTTTCGAAAATGGGTCTGATCTGTCAAGAAACACGAAAAAAGGGGCCTTATGAAAATTTAATTAAAAAATCCTAGTTAACACTCTAGAGTCATAAGTTTACATCAGTTTCAATTCAAACTTTCACAGAATGATTGTACCAACATAAGGATTGTTCCTTTCGAAATTGGGTATGATCCGTCAAGAAACATGGGAAAAGGGGCCTTATGAAAATTTAATTAAAAATTCCATTAAAAAATCCTTGTTTACGCGATAAAGTCCACAGTTATCATCGGATTCTCTTCAAACTTTCTCAGAATGATTGTACCATCATTAGGATCGTTCCTTTCGAAAATGGGTATGATCCGTCAAGAAACACGGGAAAAGGGGCCTTATGAAAATTTAATTAAAAAATACTAGTTAACACTCTAGAGTCCACAGTTTACATCAGTTTCAATTCAAACTTTCACAGAATGATTGTACCAACATAAGGATTGTTCCTTTTGAAATTGGGTATGAACCGTCAAGAAACATGGGAAAAGGGGCCTTATGAAAATTTAATTAAAAATTCCATTAAAAATCCTTGTTTACGCGATAAAGTCCACAGTTATCATCGGATTCTCTTCAAACTTTCTCAGAATGATTGTACCATCATTAGGATCGTTCCTTTCGAAAATGGGTATGATCCGTCAAGAAACACGGGAAAAGGGGCCTTATGAAAATTTAATTAAAAAATACTAGTTAACACTCTAGAGTCCAAAGTTTACATCAGTTTCAATTCAAACTGTCACAGAATGATTGTACCAACATAAGGATTTTTCCTTTTGAAATTGGGTATTATCCGTCAAGAAACATGGGAAAAGGGGCCTTATTCAAACTTAATTAAAAAATACTTGTTTACGCGATAAAGTCCACAGTTTTCATCGGATTCACTTCAAACTTTCACAGAATGATTGTACCATCATAAGGATTGTTCCTTTCAAAAATTGGGTATGATCCCTCAAGAAACATGGGAAAAGGGGCCTTATGGAAATTCAATTAAAAACTCCATTAAAAATCCTTGTTTACGCGATAGAGTCCACAGTTTTCATCTGATTCTCTTCAAACTTTCTCAGAATGAT
Organism: Fragum fragum; assembly: GCA_946902895.1. NCBI lineage: Eukaryota > Metazoa > Mollusca > Bivalvia > Cardiida > Cardiidae > Fragum > Fragum fragum. Next base: position 59,116,827 of record OX336373.1, read on the forward strand.
TGTACCATCATTAGGATCGTTCCTTTCGAAAATGGGTCTGATCTGTCAAGAAACACTGGAAAAGGGGCCTTTTGAAAATTTAATTAAAAAATCCTCGTTAACACTTTAGAGTCCACAGTTTTCATCAGATTGTATTTAAACTTTCACAGAATGATTGTACTATCATAAGGATTGTTCCTTTTGAAATTTGGTATGATCCGTCAAGAAACACAGGAAAAAGGGGCCTTATGAAAATTTTAATAAAAAATTCTCATTAATAATCTTGAGCCAACAATTTTCAACGGATTCTCTTCAAACTTTCACAGAATGATTGTACCATCATAAGGATTGTTCCTTTAGGAATTGGATATGATTCCTCAAGAAACATAGGAAAAGGGGCCTTATTAAAATTTAATTCAAAGATCTTTGTTAACTCTCTAGAGTCCACAGTTTTCATCTGATTGACTTCAAACTTTCACAGAATGATTGTACCATCATAAGAATTGTTCCATTCAAATTTTGGTATGATCAGTCAAGGACCACTGGAAAAAGGGGCCGATAAAAACTGGATTGAAAAAGTCCTCGTAAACACAATAGAGTCCATAGTTTTCAACAAATTCTCTTCAAACATTCCCAGAATGATTATTACATTAAATGGATTTTTCCTTTCAGAAGTAGGTTTGATCCATCAAGTTTCATGGAAAAAGGGGCCCTATGAAAATTTAATAAAAAAATCTTAGTTAACACATAGTTGCCCTAGATTTCACCTGATTGACTTCAAACTTTCACATAATGATTGTACCATCATAAGGATTGTTCCTTTCAAATTGTGTCTGATCCATTGAGAAACATAGGAAAAGGGGCCTTAGGAAAATTCAATTAAAAAAATCTTAATTAGTGCTTGTAAGTCCACAGATGAGATGGGGTTGTCTTCATACTCAAACAGAATAATTATACTTTTGTAAGAAGAGTTCCCTTTGGAATTGGTTCAGATCCGTCAAGCAACATGGGAAAAAGGGTTATATGACAATTCAATTAATAAAACCCTGTTAACACAATAAAGCCCACAGCTTTGATCAGATTTTTTTGAAACTTTCACAGAATGATTGGAAGGTCATAACTATCATTCTTTTCATAACAGGGTTTGAACTGTCAAGAAACACAGGAAAAGGGGCCTTATGAAAATTTCATTTATAAATCCTTGTTACCAAGTCCAGAGCTTTCATCGGATTTTCTTCAAACATTAACAGAATAATTGTACAATAATAATAATTGTTGATGTTTGCATTAGACCTGATCCGTCAAGTATTACAGGAAAAGGAGCATTATGAAATTTAATTTTAAAATCATTGTACCACAATAAAGTCAACAGTTTTCATCAGATTATGTTAAAACTTTCACAGAATGATTATTCCATCATTAGGATTCTTTCTTTTCAAATTAGGCGTGATCTGTCTAGTATCATGGGAAAAGGGGCCTTTTGAGAATTTTAACTATAATCCTTGTAACCAAGTCCAGAGCTTTCATTGGATTTTATTCAAACCTTCACAGAATCATCGTACAATAATCACGTTTGTTGATGCTGACATGAGACCTGATCCTTCAAGTATCACAGGAAAAGGAGCCTTATGAAAATTTTATTTTAAAAAATTTACACCAAGATAAAGTCTGCAGTTTTCATCAGATTCTGTTCAAACTTTCACAGAATATTTGTACCATCATAAGGATTGTTTCTTTCCAAATTGGGCCTGATCTGTCTAGTATCATAGGAAAAGGGGCTGTATGAAAAATTATTACCAAATCCTCATAAACAAAACAATGCCCTCAGTCTTTATCAGAATCTCTTCAAACTTTTATAGAATGATTGTACCATCATTTGGATTGTTCCTTTGAAAATTAGGTCTGATTGCTTAAGTGACACAAGAAAAGGGACCTTTTAAAAAATTATTACAAAACATCATTATTACAATAAAGTCCTCAGTCTTTATCATTTTCTTCAAACTATCATTAGGATTGTTCCTTTGTACATTGGGTCTGATTTGTTAAGTTTCACGGAAAAAGGGGCCTTATGAAAATTTAGTTACAAAAATTCTTGACACAATTCAGTCCACTATTTTCATTGATTCTCTTTAACTTTTAAAGAATGATTGTACCTTCATTAGAATTGTTCCTGTTGAAATTTGGTTTGTTCTGTAAAGTATCATGAGAAAAGGGGCCCTCTGAAGATTTCACTATAAACTCATTAACACAATAAATTCCACAGATTAAACAGATTGATTGTACCATCATTCCAATTGTTGATTTTGACAGTGGATCTGACTATGGCAAGGGTCACATTAAAAGGGGCCTTATGAAAAACTCTCTTAAATATTCTGGTTAACACAATGATGTCCCTTGATTTCACCGGATTCACTTCAAAATTTCACAGAATGATTGTACAAATACTTAAATGGTTCTTTTCAGAACTGGGTACAATCCATCAAGTATCATGTAAAAAAGGGGGCCATACGATTTTTTTTTAGCTCACCTGAGCACGTAGTGCTCAAGTGAGCTATTGTGATCCCCTTTTGTACGTCATCCATCTGTCGTGCGTCGTGTGTCGTGCGTCGTCCGTCAACAATTTCTTTAAACGACATCTCCTCCCAAACCACTGGGCCAATTTGAACCAAATTTGGCAGAAATGTTCCTTAGGTGATCCCCTTCAAAAATAGCTAAAAGAATTGAAATCCATTAAAAACTCTGGTTGCCATGGCAACAAAAGTGAAATTTTAAAATAATCTTTAAAAATCTTCTCCTCCTGACCCAGAAGGCATAGAGCCTTGATATTTTGCATGAAGCATCAGTATATTGACCTCTTTCAAAATAGCTAAAATCATGATCCTCGGGTCCCCAGGGGCGGAGCCCCAGGGGGGTGGGGTTTATATAGAAATAAAGAACGATTTTTTAAATGACATCTCCTCCCAAACCACTGGGCCGATTTAAACCAAATTTGGCAGAAATGTTGCTTAGGTGGTCCCCTTCAAAAATAGCTAAAAGAATTGAAATCCGTTAAAAACTCTGGTTGCCATGGCAAAAAAGTAAAATTTTAAATATTCTTTAAAAATCTCTTCTCCTGACTCAGAAGGCGTAGAGCCTTGATATTTTGCATGAAGCATCAGTATATTGACCTCTTTCAAAATAGCTAAAATCATGATCCTCGGGTCCCCAGGGGCAGAGCCAGGGGGGGGGAAGGGTGTGTGTTTATATAGAAATAAAGAACGATTTTTTAAATGACAACTCCATCCAAAACACTGGGCCAATTTGAACCAAATTTTGCAGAAATTTTGCTTAGATGGTCCCCCTTAAAATTAGATATAAGAATTGAAATCCATTAAAAACTCTGGTTGCCATGGCAACAAAAGTGAAATTTTAAAATAATCTTTAAGAATCTTCTCCTCCTGACCCAGAAGGCGTAAAGCTTTTTAATATTTTGCATGAAGCATCAGTATATTGACCTCTTTCAAAATAGCTAAAATCATGATCCTCGGGACTCCAGGGGTAGACCCAGGGGGGGGGGGGGGGTGTTATAGGCATGAAGCATCAGTTCACAGACTTCTTTCTTATTTCTGAAATTATAACCCATGGAAAAAGTTTTTTCCTTCTTTCAAATCAGCACTAATGCCTTGGAATTTGTAATTTAGACTTTTGGATCCCCAGGTTCATAGTCTTTATATGTAATTGTGGCCCATTTGTTTCATAATCCTAACCTTAACATGAATTAGACTGTTGAAAGAAAAAGAGCCTTTATCTCAGGTGAGCGCCCCAGGGCCAACGGCCCTCTTGTTTTTAAAATTCTAGTAAACATAATGAATTCCCAATATTTCATTGGATTCACTTTTAACTTTCACAGAATGATAAAACCAACAGTAAAATATCACGGGAAAAGGGGCCTTATGAGAACTTGAATTTAATATCTTAGTTAACACAATAAAGTCAACAGTTTTATTGGATTCTCTTCAAAGATGTATGGAATAATTGTGGCATTCGAAACACAGGAAAAGGGGCCTTACAGATTATCATTCAAAACATTCTTGTGTATGTGATGAAGATCACAATCATTATCAAATTGTCTTTTGAATTTCACAGGACAATTGTAGGGTTGTAAGGAAAGTTCCTTTTGGAATGAAATTGATCCATCAGAAAACACAGGAAAAGGGGCCTTATTGATTTTCATTCAAAACAATCCTGTTTATGTGTTTAAGTCCACAATTATTGTCAGATTCTGATGAAATATTCACAGAATGATTGTAGGGTCATAAGGTAACTTTATTTTGGAAATGGAGTGGATCTGTCATGAAACATGGGAAAAGGGGCCTTGAGGATTGTTGCTTAAAATGATAAAGGGGATAAAGCCCTTTTATTTTCTTTATGCATTCTTCTTTGAGCAATTAACTTCCTTAAATATCAGATTTCTTTAACGGAAAACTTGATAACCAGTAGAGCGTCTCAGGCCCTCATGGACAAAAAAAAAATCCATTAACTTGAAATTGTTGTCTGCAGCTTCTTTCATTATGGATCAATCTAAAACTTTGTTGTGTGGAAATGGGTTAACCCATTCCCACATGATTCCACATTTTTACACCCCTCAAGAAAACATAGACAATGAAAAGATTGATTGTAACAAGCAATTTCTTTAATGTTGTCAATGTTTTCAACCCCAAAGGACAAATATTTTTAAAATTTCAACTGCTAGAAATTATGAAATACTGTTTAAAGTGATGTTAAACCCAATTCAAACAAACGAAAAATCAAATCAATAGAAATTATCTTCTTCTTTTCAGAGCAAAAGTTTCTGGAGTTTTTCTTTGACAAGATAGAAATAAATGAAACAGGGCGATACGAGGTTTCATTTCCATTTATGTCTAAATGTGGCCGAGAGCGTAATTACATTCGGTGTGATGACAGACCTGTAGTATTTCTGGACCTTCTACCAAGTTCTGTATCATACAAACCAGACAAATTAACATATGGATTTGCAAAAAGTGATAAACTGCGAACATCGTTTCAACCTGACAAGCTGTACATGTTGCCGGAAACAGGACGCGTGTATCATCCAGCTGACCCAGAATTTGGTGGGGTTGGTCTTATCAAATCTAGTGTAGCTGTAGCTCTTAGTAAATATTTTGAATTTGGTAAAGGAGAGAATAATCCGCCAACTAAATTTACATGGAGAGGTATTAGATATGATCTGACGAATGAGATTGCCCCATTAATGAATGTACCTATCATTGAAGCCAGAGACATGGCTGTGGATCTCATAGCTAAACATCTACAAATGAAAGCTCCCAGCGGGAATAATTGATCTTTATCTATAACATTAGGTTTTTATGTCTTCTATAGGTATACGGGTATTCTCCCCTAGAAAGACCCTTAGGGGAGGTATAATACTTATTGGCTGGCAAGGATCTTAAAATAAAAATTACCCCAGTATAACATCTTTTAATTTTTAACTCACCTGTGCATTAGCTGCTACAGGCAAGCTATTTTGATTGATCAATGTCTGGCCATCTGTCTGTCCACAATTCCAAAAGAATCTTCTCCTACCAAACCATGATATTCTAACCAAAATTATCTCCCTAACTGCAAGGCCAAGAGCTTTGATATTAGGCAAGTAACATTGCCTAATGACTGTCTGCAAATTACCTCAAATTATTGCTCTACAATAAAGTTGGTCCAAAGCTGCAGGATCTCTGATTTGACATAGAAATAGTGATGGAAATCTTGAAGATTCTCCTCCTCGTAAACCAATTAGCCTAGAGATTTATGGCATGTAAGATTATTGATTTTGCTCAATTTAAGTCCAATATTATGGGTTCCTTAAATTTTAGGTAGAGTTAAGAAGTTCTTTAAACCTTTCCTGTTCAATCCCTGATTAATGTGTTCCTGTGGTTTGATACTTAAGAAAAACATTTTCTTCTTTTTCCACAATATTTTCTATCCTACTGGATGATTATTTTTCAAATAGAATCAACTATAAATTGTGGTCTGCAAAGACTGAATTTGGACAGGTCTGAAATTTTGAAAAACAGTAAAGAATTATAAGATCATCTAACCATAACCAAAAGGCCTAGAGCTTTCAACTGTTTTCTTTCCACATAAACTTATTGACAAGTGCTCCTAATTTTTGAATGCAGAATATTTACCTTACGGTACTCTATCAAAATGCTTCATATTACATGTATTACTCTATGATGACATGAGCCCTTTGTTGTGGGTTCCCAAATTTTACGTAGGGATAAAGAGGTACATCGTTCAAAATGCACAATTTACACAGAGAATCAACTAATGATACTCTATCAAAAAACTTTTAATTCTTACTCTTTGATTACCATAGATCATACGTTAATTAAGGATCAGTATTTTTTTTTTAAGTACATGACCTTTTGCTTGTAAATTTTGCTTTCAGAGCCACCTTATGTCACTATATTTAAATACCTAAATTTGTATTACTCTGGGATCAGCATAAGCCTTGTGTTATGGGTTTCTAGACTAGAAAAAGTGAGAATTTTTCACAAATTTTCTTCAACAAGCATTCTGAAGTATTGCATGGCAATAACAAGTCCCCTACCGGCTTTATATATATCCCTAGAGCATTAAATTTTTTGGGTGGTAAAGGGATTACTACCCCTCCAAAATATAACAGTTGTATCAGCTTTTGTGAGCAATTCTTAAACACACACACACACATACACACAAACATAAAAAATAGGCGTCTCTTTTTGTTGTTAGCTAAATTATACTTCATAAAGTCATTTGTTCCAAGAGAATTAAGAATTAAGACCCTAAAGCCCAAGTAGACTTTGAACAAAAGCTTTCAAAAATCTGTCTAGGATTATGAATGCTCTTCGGTTATCAAAATATTTTGCCTTGATCACTTCATGCAACCACTTTTAACAATTTGTTCAGTCAATATAACAGTGGCTGGAGCACCTTACAATGAATTCCTGGTATCTCTCTCACCAGTACCACCCTAACATCATTTTCAAGCCTTGGAAAGGAAATGGACTGCAATTAAACTCAATATTATTAATATGTAACTTATTTTGCAAAAGCATCCGTATCTTACTCAAAAATCAATGGACTGGAACAGAACTTGAACCCGTTCTGTAACACATCAATGCTGACTAATCAAAAATCAGCTCAATACCTACAAGTGAAAGTCTGGAAAAACTGTAATTTCCCAAGTCTAGCATCCATATCTTCCTCAAAATTCAATGAACCGAAACAAAACTTACACTTTTTCTGTAACTTATCAATATTGACTCACATAACAAAAGCCTCCTTCATATCACAAAGGGTAGAGAAAAAAAATCTGGAAAACTGAATTTTCCTGGTAATTTTTTAAGTCCAGCATCCGTATCTTCCTCAAAAATCAACGGACCATAACCAAACTTAAACTTGTTCTGTAACTCATTGATGTGGACTCACATACCAAAAAAAAGCTCAATATCTTCAAGGGTTAAGAAAAAAAGTCCGGAAAACTTAATTTTCTGGTAATTTTCTAAGTCCAGCATCCGTATCTTCCTTAACCCTTTCCTGTTTTATGAAATTTTAGACTTGTCCAATTTGACAGAGGTTGCAGACGACAATGAAAAATGCATGCAATTTGAAATCTGACCATTCTATGTGGTAGAAAATATTGTGGAAAAAGGAGAAATTGCTGGTTACAAGCAATTTCTCCTTTTTCCACAATGTTTTCTCAAGTATAAAATTACAATGACGTAAAATCCCGGTTTTGTCCAGGAAAGGGTTAAAATCAATGGACCAGAACTAAACTTAAACTTGTTCTGAAACTAATTGATACCGACTCACATACCAAAAATAACCTCAATATCTCAGAAGGTCAAGAAAAAAAGTCCGGAAAACTTAATTTTCCGGTAATTTTCTAAGTCCAGCATCCGTATCTTCCTCAAAAATCAATGGACGGGAACCAAACATAAACTTGTTCTGCAACTAATTGATACGGACTCACATACCAAAATAAGCTCAATATCTCTGTTGGTAAAGAAAACAAGTCCGGAAAACTGAAATTTCTTGGTAATTTTCTAAGTGTAGCATCCATATCTTCCTGAAAATCAACGGATCGGAATCAAACTCAATCTTATTATCCAATTTGTTGATGTGGACTCTCATACCAAAACTGAATTTTCCTGGTAATTTTCTAAGTCAAGCATCAGTATCTTCCTCAAAAATCAATGGAACAGAACCAAACTTAACTTGTTCTGTAACTCATTAATGCGGACTCACATACCAAAATTAAGCTCAATATATCTGAGGGTTAAGAAAAAATGACCAGAAAACTGAAATTTCTTGGTAATTTCTAAGTCCAGCATCCGTATCTTCCACAAAAATCAATTGACTGGAACCAAACTCGAACTTGTTCTGTAACTTATTAATACAGACTCACATACCAAAAATCAGCATAATATCTCTGAGGGTTAAGAAAAAATGTCCGGAAAACTGAATTTTCCTGTTAATTTTCTTAGTCCAGCATCCATATCTTCCTCAAAAATCAAAGGACCAGAACCAAACTCGAACTTGTTCTGTAACTCATTAATGCAGACTCACATACCAAAAATCAGCTCAATATCTCTGAGGGTTAAGAAAAAAAGACCGGAAAACTGAAATTTCATTTCTTGGTAATTTCTAAGTCCAGCATCAGTATCTTCCACAAAAATCAATGGACTGGAACCAGACTCGAACTTGTTCTGTAACTTATTAATACAGACTCACATACCAAAATTCAGCTCAATATCTCTGAGGGTTAAGAAAAAAAGACTGGAAAACTGATATGTTCGGACTGACGGACAGAGGGACAGACAGACGGAGCGCAAACCTATAGTCCCCTTCGGTTTTTGCCTGTTGGGGACTAAAAAGCATGGAGCTTATAAATATAGTACGAACTGTAACCCTATGGTCTCTACCTTAATACTTAAAATATTACTCTTTGATAATCTCTATGTCAAGGGTTCCTATACTTAACATACAGTATGTATGAAAGAAATCTACAATAATCTTGTTCTTCTCAATAACCATTACAGCCCTGAGCTGTCAAATTTTGCCAAAGCATCACCTTAAGGTATCCTACCAAAATTCTGAACACCATCCCAGTTCAACAGCCAAGAGCTATCATGATCAGTTGAGCAATATTGGGTAATTGTGATCCTCTTGTTTTATTTACAGTGAATTTCTTTGTTGAATGTGCTCTATACAATATACACTCTAAGCCATTACCATAAAATCCAAATCTTCTATGCACTCAAAAAATTATATTGACTCTTTCCTATTTTTTGAAGTTTTAGACTGGTCCAAATTGAAAGGGGTTGCAGACAAAATGAAACTCGATGCAATTTGAAATGAAACCATTCTTTGTGGTGGAAAATATTGTTGGAAAAGGAGAATTTGCTTGTTACAACCAATTTCTCCTTTTTCCACAATGTTTTTTATGTATGAAATTAAAGTGATGTAAAATCCTGGGTTTGTACAGGAAAAAGGTAAGGAAAATATTGTGGAAAAAAATGCCTTGTTTCCGGCAAATAATGGATCCCTGACCCTGCCAACTGACTCTGATAGCCACACCCACTGACTCTGACAGGAAGTTTCAATTCAATATTAAATGAGGCTATTTTGCAAAATATTTTGCCAGTAACTTGTTACTAAAAAGTAAAATGGGTGGTTGGCAACTCCAATGTCTCTAACTAGCTGTAGTTTTAGGTTAAAACCTTTTTATTTTACATCAATAGGGAAACAATTAATCCCTCTCGATTCTACTTCCTGGAAAATGCACCAGTACTCGCGCCGAAAGTGTGGGCCAATGACAGAACCAAAATTGATAGCTGCTCCTGGGAATAGAACTCAGGACCTTTTGATCAGGAAGCCGACGCTCTAACTCTTGACCACAGACACCACAGCTGTAGTTACGCCGTTTAAGTGAACAATCATCAAAATTCTTCACAGAAATATTGGCCAATGAAGGAGTTCAAAATTCACTTCCATTCTAAATGAATGATTTGATCTGTCAATTCATTTGTTCATTCACAGCCATGATTTGACAATTTCTCCTTTTCTCAAAAGGCTTGCTACCCTAGATGACACTTTTTAAATCAATTCACATTGTAAAACCAGATAAACAGTATTTTATTTCTATCTCAACTGCTGCATTATACTTGGTACATGAGGTTGTATTGCTGTCACAGTTTCATTGTATGTTATTTCCATTGCCACACTTTGCAGCAATGGAAATGATGCTGCAAGTATGATCCAGCAGTTAACTTATTACCACTTCATACCACATTTTTATGCATCAAAGGAAAAAATTGCAAGAAAGTGAGAAATTGCATATAACATGCAATTTCTCCTTTTCTCACCATATTTTCTACCCCTTTTGACAGTTATTTCTTAATTCAATTGCACTTAATATATTTTCTGCAACTTTTACCAATTTGGACCATTCCGAAATTTTATTGTTTGGGAATGTGTTAAGAGACAGAAATGCAAAACAGCATTTTGCAGTTATACACCAAGTAGTTGAACTTTGATATATTATCTGCAACTTTTTTCAATTTTGATCAGTTGAAATTTTTGAGTGAATTCATTGGAAAGTAATAAGTATAGAAGAACTTGTGTTCATGTCCACTCACATCATGTTCAAAAGGTTGTTGCTGAAGAAAATGTTTGCTTAGTACTGACTTAACCCATTACCAGATGACAAAATTTTAGACTGGTCCTAATTGAAAGGAGTTACAGACGACAATTTAAAGTTTATAAAATTTTTAGATTTTTTCACATTTCTGGGCAGAAAACATTGTCTTAAACGAAGAAATAGCTTGTTACAGTAACAATATCTCTTTTACAAATTATTTCCCTTTTTTTACTTGAGGGGCGTCCAAAAGCATCTCTGTGTGGAAATGTGTTAAAACAGTGACAGGTTAGGAGGATCAATGAATTAAGCAAACCTGAATTATCACACAGTGCTCACTAAAACCTTAACCTTTGTCATGCTGAACCCAGAATATTCCTGTTTAGGCAGTAGGTATAGACTAAGATCAGACTGCACATAAGTGCAGTCTGATCTTAGTCTACACCTACTGTTTCTCTCCTTTAACCCAGAGTTGTTAATAAAATTAATTTTCAAAATTAATTTTGATCCTTAACTAGTACTCCCAGTGCTTTCAGGCCTTTGATTTTAATGCGATTTTAGTTTAGGATTTTATTCAGCATGACAAGGGTTAATGATAAGTATAGAGCACTCTGGATATAGGGCGATAGTGAGGATGTAGCGTATTATCTTGTCATAACTAAGTCTCGTTGGAACTTTATCAACCTTGTTTGTTCAGATTTTATAGAAAGTAGACAATTTCTTCCTTTTCAAGAGAATAAAGTGATAGATAATTCTTACTGCTTTCACTCATTTCCATTCAGTTCCATCTTTTAACGTCTCTCAAGATAAGAAGCTTGGGTAAAAATTGTGGAAAATGTAGAAATAGCTTGCAACAAGCAATTCCTTCATTTTTACCCAATGGGTATAATTTTAGCAACCTTGGTAGAGAACAACCTGATTGTACTAAAACCAAATATGAATGCATCATTTTCCTGTAACATAGTACCAAATTATGTAGTAATGCTACATACCAAATATGAATGTCCTTCACCTTATGTTTCAGAAGGAGAAGACTTTTGAAGTTGCTCTTGTTAGGTGTTTTCCCAAATTTTGGACCTCTGGGGCAAGGCCATGTTTTATCCCAAAGCTATGATTTTAGCTAACGTGGTAGAAAACCTCTGGTTATGCTATCTACCAAACATGAATGCCTTAGATTTTGTAGATTGGGAGGAGAAGACTGTTATACATAATCTAATTGAGCATTTTTACGAACTTTGGACACACAGGGAATTGGTGTTTTTACCCAACAGGCATGATTTAATCAAAATTGATAGATAACAGCCAAGCTTTGCTACATTCAACATATAAAAGCCTTCATCCTTAAAGTGAAGATTTTTTTATTCTTACTCAAATTTTGCATTTTTCCCTATATTGGACCCCTAGTGTAGGGCCCTTTAGACCCAAGAGATTAACTTTTTGATAACTTGATAGAGAGCCATGTGATTAAGCTACATAAGAAATTAAATGGCTTTGGCCTTGCATTTTCTGAATTTTTTTTTTAAAGATTTACTAAAATTTACCATTTTCAAATGCCGTGGCAACCTGAGTTTCCCACAGAATGAAAATCTTTTAACAACTTTTGTAGAGCTTCACCCAAGGACCATCCCTGCAAAGTTTCAGGTTGATTGGCCGACTCATTAAGGAGGAGAAGATTTTTAAAGATTTACTAAAATTTCCCATTTTCAAATGCTGCGGCAACCTGAATTTCCCACAGAATGAAATTCTTTTAACAACTTTTGTAGAGCTTCACCCAAGGACCATCCCTGCAAAGTTTCAGGTTGATTGGCTGACTGGTGAAGGAGAAGATTTTTAAAGATTTACTAAAATTTCTCATTTTCAAATGCCGCGGCAACCACAGTTTTTCACAGAATGAAATTCTTTTAACAACTTTTGTAGAACGTCATCCAAGGAACATCCCTGCAAAGTTTCAGCTTGATGGCATTCTGGTTTAGGAGGAGAAGATTCTTAAAGAAATTGTGGACAGACGGGCAGATGACAGACATTGACCTATCACAATAGCTCACCTCGCACTTTGTGCTCATGTGAGCTTAAAGGCTTTAGAAAACAAATGGAATATTAAGAAATTACAATTAGAAATTACAATTTCTTCATTATCCACAATGTTTTCTGTCCAAAATATAAATATTTCACATATATTCATACAGTCGGGATGCGGTTATACAGACGTCGTTTAAGAGTATTATTGGCAATCCAAAAATATTTTGATGGGAACAGATTTATTGTTAATAATTCGTACCTAATAATCCAGAAATTTGTGTAACAGAAGCAGACAGAAATAATGGGGAATGAAACATTAAAAATTTGAATAAATATGATTCAGTTAACTGGATCAAGCTTTTACATTCCATACGTATTGTTTTGATTAGACTATCGACACGTTTGAATAACAAAGTTGTCATCTGTTCAAAGTTGATAGCAGACATTCACACCTTACAAACTGACAACCATGTCGATACATACATGTTCATTTAAACTATCCTTTAATTTTTTTCTCGGAAAATTAAAACCAGCACTTCCTCGGGCGGCACTACATTCCTTCAAATTTGTCACCAACAACTCAAAACCCCAATTTCAAAAGTTTATCCGTTGAAAAAAAGCTCTTTGTAAGGAAGTAAGAGCTCATTACCTGACAACTGAAAATTTATCACAGGCTTTCAAACCAAAAGAACGAAATAGATGAATATTTTAAATTATATGAGGTAAACGATTTTAAACTTTTTTTAGACTGGTCTAAACTCAAAGAAGTTGCAGACTACGTTTAAATATTGATGTCACATATACTCCTTAAAATGGCAACTGTCTAATAGCCTGGCTTAATAATGTAGGCTGTCACCCCTGTATCTTATTGGGTAAAACCATTGTGAATAATGAAGAAATTGCTTATACAAACAATTTCTTCATTTTTATACGCCGCCAGAGGCGTCATCTTCTCTGTCTGTCCGTCCGTCCGTCCATCATTACACCCCCTTTTCTCGTGAGCCCAACTCCTCCTAAGTTTCTGGTTGGATCTTTTTGATACTTGATCAATGTTATCACCTTAATTGGTAGATTTGCATGAAGTAAGGATTTTATGGTTCATTAATTTTTGACCCAGTTAAGCCCCTTAAAACTTAGTCTCTTGGGCTTATTGAAATTGCAGCCTTAGGAATGCAATTCCTCCTAAGTTTCTGGCTTGATTTAAATGAAACTTGGTGGATGTTATAACCTAAATTGGTAGATGTGCATGAAGTAAGGATTTTATGGTTCATTAATTTTTCCCTGAATTATGCCCCCCTGAATTATGCCCCCTTAAAACTTAGTATCTGGGGCTTATTGAAATTGTAGCCTTGTGAATGCAACTCGTCCTAACTTTTTGTCTTGATTTAAATAAAACTTAGTCAATGTCATCACCATAATTAGTAGATGTACATGGAACAAGGGTTTTATGGTTCATTAATTTCCCTGAATTATGCCCCTTAAAACTTAGTATCTGGGGCTTTTTGAAATTGCAGCCTTGTGAATGCAACACCTCCTAACTTTTTGTCTTGATTTAAATGAAACTTGGTCAATGTCATCACCATAATTTGTAGGTGAACATGAATCAAGGATTTTATGATTCATTGATTTTTGCCAGAGTTATGACCCTTGACACTTAGTCTCTGGGCCCATTCAATCATTCAATCATAACGCACAGTTTTGAACTTGACAATTTAAAAAGGTAGTCTGCAAATGTTTTGAAATTGGTTCTGTCAAAATAAGTAGTGTCTACAACTATTTTCGTGAAACAGCAGTGGCGGCGTATATTTTGACTATTGCACTTTTGTTCACAATGTTTCCCAATGCTGTTTTCTTGAGATGCATAAAAAGGTAGAATTGTGTTTGAATTAGTTAAAGGAAAGTAGAAGGGTAATCATCACCATCTCATCAATGAAATTTCATCAGAATATTTCAAATGAAACCTTCCATAAGTTTTTCAAACTGAATTGTTCCCACTGTGAGGGGAACCACTCAAATGCCACTGCAAATATTTTTGAAAAAAAAGTTGAAAAAAAAAAAAGTACACTTATACCACGTTCATACAGATTTATTTTTTCTAATGACACTTCTAGTCAAAGGTCTCCGTTTTAATTCATTAACTAGTCTGTCCTGTGTATCAAACAACCTTGTTTCACCATCTGAATAGTTCTCTATTATAACACCCATAATATAACAGTTAATGGCAAAGAAAACCAGTCCAGCTAGCCATATGTGGATAAAAGTATTCTTTCCTTCAAACTCAAGGTAGTATGCTGGTAGTAACCATATTCCCTGAAATAAGAAGTGAAACAAATCTTGGAGGAACACAACATGTGGGGGAATCAAAGGACTGAAAGTCCTGAGAGCGGTTTTGTTGGCTTATCAGTAACTGCGCTCAATAACGCCAACATGTATCAAGATGAGTAAATAAATCACACTCCTATGTGGGATGAGCAGCTGGGTGCTCGAAAAAGATGAAGTGGTAATACTGGTTTGAGAACTACCAGGAATCCATGGTTAGGAGCCCCAGCCGCCTCGTAATAACTGAAATACCATTTAGAGTTGCGTTAAAACTCTATTCAATTAATCATGACCCTTTTACTGTTTACCGAAATCGCTATTTTGATTAGATCACAACGTTTTCTTTAACAACATTTCATAAGTGCGTGAAAATTTGTGGTTGTGTGGTAAAAGGTTTAATGATAAAAGGTAAAGCAATCAAAACTAGCATTCAATTCTTTTTGCTTTGAGCATATTATTATCATAATTGAAGTACAGTCTTACATGTTCGTTTCAAAGATATAGTCGAATTCGAGAGGTAAAAGGGTGTTTTATTCGGTGGGGTTAATCGCGACTATGGTTGTAACTTGTAACATATACGGTGTATATAGGAGTGTAAATTTACTCAGCCCTGCCAGGTCAAAACTAACAGACAGGATTAACAGTTTGTTAACATGTATACGCCTACTCCAATAACCACTGACCTAGATTCTATCTTGAAACGCGAGGAGATTATTTCTCTCAGTTAGGCAATTCATTAGACAATTTACCATGGATATATTAAGTGGAAGTTTTAAGCCATTATCCTGGATATTCATGACTAATAGGAAGTTATTGGCATTCAGCAAGTTATTTTCTTCAACAGCGATGAAACAAGATGGAGGCGATCACATAGATTTTCACTTCAAGTTTATGAGCATGCGTGGAAATGAGTGGAAAATTCGTGAAAACTTGTTTCCGGTTGACCAATATGAAATACCGGTTTTGTCCTACAAAACCGCTAAAAATTGCCTTTTACCCTTGGTGTGTTGAATAAATATTCCTCTAAGAATCTTTAAAACCAAAGGACTGAAAACACCAATTGGATCCATTGTATGTCAATATTTCTTTCAAAATTGATTTGAATAAGATCTTTGGCTTTAAGGAGACAAACAATCCAAACTTTTAACTCTTGTTACAATGACCATGTTTGTTCATGCCAAAAATGTCTGAAATAAAAATGCCTACAAATTAACCCTTGACATGCTAAACCTGGAATATTCCGGTTTTTGCAGAAGGTCTAGACAAAGATCAGCCTGCACATATGTCTGATCTTTATCTTGACCTCCTCCTTGTCCCTTTAAAGCAAGCATTGTTTATTCCATTAATTTTCTAAATGATTACTAACCCAAAATGAGTGTTTTCTGTGCTTTTAGTCCTTTGATTTTCACAAAAGTTTGTAGGGGATTTTATTAAACATGACAGGCATTAAAAATAAAGCATTAATCTTGGAAAATGATGACATTTATTTATTCAGTATTGATGTATTTATGGAATCTGTTGGGGGTTTCTTGTTTCCCCAACCCCCTCCCCCAAAATTTTGAGACCTTGTTTGGAAAAGAGAATTCTGTTCTAATAGATGAAATAAAAGACATGCAAATCTGTTCCAAATGAAATTTATATTGGTAAGTGAAGAAAAGTTCAATGTATGGAACTCAGATCAAACAGGATTTGACTGTAGTCCTGTATATGTTGTGGATATAGGAGAAATTGCTAGGTACCAGCAGTTTCTCTTCTTGTCACAATATTTTCTAACATAATGTTTGCCATTTTTCATTGGATGCTTATTGTTATTTATGATCCTTGAATCAAAATCTATTATCAGTTGATGAGTCCTCGAGAACCTTTGGGGTGTTGTATATTCCAGGTTGAATAATGCAACAAGAGGGCCATGATGACCATGGATTGCTTGCCTGAGATACTGCAAAAGTGCATGTATTAGCTTTTTAGCTCACCTGAGCACAAAGTGCTCAAGTGAGCTATTGTGATCCGCTTTTGTTTGGCGCCCGTCCGACGTCCGTTAACAAATTCTTTAAACGACATCTACTCCCAAACTACAGGGCCAATTTATCCAAATTTGGCAGAAATGTTTCTTCTCCTCCTAGCCCAGAAGGTGTAGAGCCTTGATAATTTGCATGAAGCATCAGTATATTGACCTCTTTCAAAATGGCTAAAATAATGATCCTCCAGTCCCCAGGGGGTGGGTTTTTTATAGAAATAAAGAATGATTTTTAAAGGACATCTCCTCCCAAACCACTGGGCCAATTTGAAACAAAAAAAGCAGAAATGTTCCTTAGGTGGTCCCCATTAAAAATAGCTAAAAGAATTGAAATTTGTTAAAAACTCTGGTTGCCATGGCAAAAAAAATGTGAGATTTGAAAATAATCTTTAAAAATCTTCTCCTCCTGACACAGAAGGTGTAGAGCCTTAATATTTTGCATGAAGCATCAGTATATTGACCTCTTTCAAAAAAGCTAAAATAATGATCCTCCAGTTCCCAGGGGCACAGCCCAAGGGGGATGGGGTTATATTTAAATAAAGAATGATTTTTAAATGACATCTCCTCCTAAACTACAGGGCCAATTTCAAACAATAAAGGCAGAAATGTTCCTTAGGTGGTCCCCTTTGAAAATAGCTAAAAGAATTGAAATCTGTTAAAAACTTTGGTTGCCATGGCAACAAAGTGAAATTTAAAAATAATCTTTAAAAATCTTCGCCTCCTGACCCATAAGGCGTAGAGCCTTGATATTTTGCATGAAGCATCAATATATTGACCTCTTACAAAATAGCTAAAATCATGATCCTCGGGTCCCAAGGGGCGGAGCCTGGGGGTGGGGGATATAGGCATGAAGCGCAGTTCACAGACTTCTTTCTTATTTCTGAAATTATATCCCATGGATCCAGAGGGAGGAAAAGTTTTCTTCTCCTTTCAAATTTGCCCTTAAGCCTTTGAATTTGTAATTTAGACTTTTGGACCTCCAGGTACATAGTCTATATATGTAAGTATGGCCCACTTATATCATAATCCTAACCTTAACATAAATGGTGCTTGATGGGTTCTCTGTTAATGGCATCCGTTTGACTAGAAAATCTGTCTGTTTTTCTCTATAAATACGTTAGAGAGGTATTCTAGTCAAGATAACATAAAATTAATCATGAAATATCATCCACACCGTTTGTCATCAATGTAATATTTAAAATTTGTGTAGAAGTCAAAAGGCGTCATCATAATGAGTGAGGCGATGACAAGAAGAAAGAATTACAGTGTGTTTCAAGAAAGGACCAATGAAGCAAGATTTACAAAAAGAGTATGACTCTTAACCCATTCCCACACAATTGCTCCTTTTTACACCCCTAAAGAAAATAGGTCTGGAACACATAGTGAAGAATGGAGAAATTGCTTATAACAATCAATTTCTCCCTTCTTCAATGTTTTTTACCCCCAAAGACAAACATTTTTCAAATTCCATCAGCTTAAAATTATCGTCTTTCACTTCTTTCAATTTGGACCAGTCTAAAATTTAGTTGTTTGAGAATGGGTTAACACAGAAAGCATAACATTCAGCAAGCTTGGATGGGTGAATTTTCATGGGCCAAAAGAGTTACTGAGAGTTATTCTGTAAGAAATATCTTCATCTGGCTGAATCATTATCTACTCTTCATATTTGTACCTAGTCAAATCACAAAACCAACAATGAAAGTTTTAATTAACCCATTCCCACACAGTGCACTTTTAGACTGGTCCAAACTCAAAACATGTGCAGACAGCAATTTAAAATTGTTGAAATTTTCAAAATCTTTGTCTCTGGGTAACAAGCAATTTCTT